>MUAA02000082.1:0-600000 GCA_014180765.2 Marchantia paleacea | reverse complement strand
CCAAATAACATCCTAGCCTAACAACCCTCTTTAATTCCAATTAGAACATATAATCTAATCATTCTCACTTTTGGCCTTCAATAAGTCCATCAACCAAGCTTGGTAAGATTTTTTATTTACTTATTCCTAAAGTAAACAATTAGAAACATGTGTCACTTCTAGCCTAATATGATTTAATTTAAAAAATATATATTTCTTCAACCTCCCTATCTTCTATTTTTTCACACAACTTTGATATGACACTAAGCTATTGGTTCCTACTTCAAAGGATCCAACATCTTTAGTTTTCACAATATATACTTTACCACATTTTAAAACATTGGTTTGCAACCTGCCAAATGTGGCAAAAAAAATTCAAAATGATATATTTTCCACCAAAATAATATTGTATCGTCCTGAAACATCCTGAAAACTGAATTCAAGAGTTTTGTTGTTTCTTTTGGCACATAATACAAAATATAAATATATTGTATATATTCTCTCTTAAATCCATTTTTACAATCACCATTTGTGATGTTTTTTCTCTCTCATTATGCATTCTCTCTCACTATTTTAAACCTTTATGCTTTACTTCTCTTGTTTTTAATTTTGATTTTTGACATCATAATCTTTGGAATCCATTGTCATACAAACATCACACACATACCCACATACACATCCCTCAATACTTCGAACGATTTGAAAACTAATTATGAGACTCAAATTATAATAAATTAATTTTCATGTGTTTCACGCAGAAATAAAAAAATATTGAGTTATTTTAGCAATTTCAAACATAATATGATTTATGTTTGACTCAATTTCAAACTACATCATTGATATGATAAGATATTCACACCCACCACCTATAACACATGAAGATTTATGATATTCAAGATTTATTTATAAAAATAAAATCAGGTATGCAAATGCCAACAAGATAACATAATTGGTCCCATCAAATTAAATTATCAAAAAAATTATAAAATTTGTGTATGATTTTGACCAATAATCATATATAATAGAATAATAATATAGCATTATGTATATATTTGAGCATATGTAATAACATGCTATATAATTATAATCAAATATAGAAATATAATCAATCTTGGTTAACTATAGTTAGTTCAGCCAGATCATAGAATCCCTAAACAACAAAATAATGATGCATTTAATCCAAAGAATGAAAAATAACTTTGGTTTGCATTAACTGAAAAACGAGATGTATATCATGCATTAGTGAAGTAGACAAAGGTGCAAGATGTATTTTAAGACTGGATTATGATAAAATAATTAAACATGGAATCAACACATGGTAACCATGTGGCATAAATTGGATTTTAAACTCTTTCTAATCTTATAATATATAAAGCACTTCTCTTGGAAGAATCATTTTGGTTGATATTATAATTTAAGGAGAGAGTGTCTGGTAGAGTATTCAAGTGGACATTGATTTGCAAATAATGAAAGATATATGTTGTGGATGCATGTGATGGATGAGGGAGATAAAATCATATCAAGATTTTTTAATCATTTTCATATCAAATTATTATATATTGAGACAATAATGTTTACGAAATATTTATTTATCATGTTGGTGCCAAGTTCATGTACCAAGTAATGAGATCTTGAGATCCAATTATCTTGTTTATAGTCATATGCAATATTACTTTGAACCTCATAATATATAATTTGATTTAAAGATGGACCTCAATAAATCATCTCCAGTGAGATTTAATGCAATATGATATCTATTATATATATCATGATAAAGGTATATTTTCAAGCTTATTTTTCTCTTGAGGGTCTGAATTTTACTCTCCAACTTCAAATCATCACAATAGAGTGACAATCTACTCAATTGCACTCATTCTTGAGCCCATCTCATAGCTCTTGTTGTCAGTTCTCCAAACCTATCTTCAAATCTCTGAATGTTCCCTAGAAGGCTTCCAAAACTCCTCAAAACCTTGAACAACTTGACCAAGTGCACTTATTGTCCCAAACTCCAATACCAATGAGAATGAAGAGTGTCATTTTGACCTCTAGTGTGGTTAAATTAGCTCCATATTAACTAAAAGCTTTACAATTATCCTAAATATACTACTTAGCCATCATATAAACAAAATGAGTCGTCACTAATAAAGAATCAAAATAACAACTCAAAACCGATTAAGTATGAATGGAAATACAAACAAAACCGGTAAGTTTATAACTTGAGAATAATACTCCTCACCAAAATTCTTAACAATCAACTCACTATGGCTTACTTTCGGTAAACAATAGTGATAGATCCGAACCCACGTATTGAATATCACCACTACTCACAAATTCAAATCCATATCGCTCAAATTAAATCAAAATATATATTGTTAGGTCCCAAATTACGCCGTCAAAAATAATTGAAAGAATAATCGGGTCTGAAGAGTTTATCACTTATTGCAGAAAGTTATCTTCAAAGTGATATACGAATCACACTCGACACCAACATGAAATTTGAAAATTCAAGGTCAATAACTATGCTATCATTTCATTGAATGATAGCATAATGAAATGTATGTATATGCTAAGCAATATTAAGGTTCTCGAATAGCATGGGTATTACTCAAAAAAAAAATTTACCCTATAAGACCAAACATCATACTTATCCAAGTCCACTACTTCAGCTAACTCTCGATAAAATTAAAACAACATATAAATCTACATGTCTAATATATAAAATAAAGTATAATGAGAAGTATGCTAGATAAACAGTTGGCCGTTCTCTACGACGGATGAATATCGACTGTTGGATCTTGTTGTTGAATGGGTCTCGAAAAGTAAATGATGAAGGTACCGGATGTTGATCACAAATGGATTGGACATTAGTACATATGGAGGATCATATTCTCTTCTATCCATATCCCATGTCGGTTTCACTTCAATTATGTAAACTTCTTAGTCAGCAAAGTGATATATAGAGCTCTTACTTCCCCTTTCCATCATGACTTGTGATCTCCAGCTAACTCGCAGTCACGTTTATCTCCAATGATTTTTTGGAAACTCATCATGAATCTAGAAAGACTTGTTCCCATAATATGATTATACCCATAATGCATCCTTTTATACAAACTCTCAAATTCCAGTTCCGTAATGGCAATTCTCACAAAGAGACAAATATCACTCAAAAGAAAGAGATCCTTCATTTATGCTCAAAGTCTTTATTGAATCAAGGCTCCAACCCGAACATGACTTCTACAAAAACCAAGCTTCCCAAAACAAGATCTATCAAAAAATAAGATGACAAAACTAATTTCTCCCAAAACTAACTTGAGAGGTGCTTATCAACCTATCTATTTATAATACTTACAATTTTATCCTATTAACTACAAGTACCCACCATGTAACTTTCTTTTATCAAGTTTAATAGATATAGAGATCACAAATCCTAATGAAAAGTATACATGGCAACATGAAATTGGTACACTTGGATCTTCTAGAAGTCAAACTATCATCCAATTGACTTTGGTGTACCATGTCAATCTTGCCCCTATATTTAAGGTTCCTCACCAAGTCAAATCAATGAAAAATCATAGTCAAGAAAAATCAAGATACCCATGTGATCGAATTTGTTCCTTGATTTCTACTAACTCAATAAAATAGTGGTTATGTAAATATCTAGATAATTAATGATTATGTTTGTATATGATATCTTGATATATATCAAATCCTCACAACATCATCAAAAATATATATAAGAAGTTATTTAAAGTGTTGAGAAGAAATAAGTTATATGCTAAGATGTTAAAATGTGAATTTAGAAAAAGTAAAATAAATAATTTCAACCATAAAGTTAGTCCAAAAGTCATCCAAGTCATGAGTGACAAAGTGGAAGCCATTAAAAAATAAAATATTTCAAATAATCAAATTCAATTACAAAACTTGTTGGGTTTAATTGAATTCTATAAAAGGTTTGTGAAAATTTTTGTTTGTATTGTTCAAGTTTTAACAATTTTTTAAAATCAATGTCATAAATGGCAATGAGTTATAATTTATTATATCACATTTCAAGTTTTGAATGATTTCATTCTTCCATGTTCCCATTCTTAAATGATATGATATGTGTAGATCAACAAAACTAAATTCAAATGCATCATTTGTGGTGCTTAGAAGAGTGCTACAACAAAAATGCAAATATAAATAATTTCTTCTTCTTTTTTCCTCACAAAAGCAAAGAAAATAAATTTTTTTTTTATTGATAGAAATGTGATAGTTAGAGAAGTGCTACAACAAGAATGGAAAGATATATGGCATTTAATTATTATTATTTTCATAACAACTTTTACTAACTAAATAAAATTATCATACCACTAAACAAGAAGAGTTAGATATTGTGTTTACTAACTTGAAAACACTATCTCATTGACAAGAAACAATATCCATATTGATAATTGTAGTTTACGTTATTAGGTAAACTACAACTTCTATCAACATCGAGTTGAAGATGGGAGCATATCATTTCGAATATTATACGTGAGTTATTAATGATGTATATTGTATATGATTTTGTAATAATTTTTCTAAATAAACTAAGTAAAATGATTAATGTGAGGCTCATAATAAAAATAATCACCATATTAGAACTTGCTTACATTTATATTCATGTGATTTTTGCATAACATGATTTAGCTACATTTATCATCTCATACTAACAAATTCAAAAAAGTTCAATACATTTATTGAGGAAATGTTAAGAGCTTTTACTTTGGAATAACAAAAAAATCTAGGATATATTTTTACTCTTGATTGAGTTTGCTTATAATAATTTAATCAATGCATACACAAAAGTCATTATTTTTTTTCTTATATATGTAGAATATGATTTCGAATTGTCTTATTTGGCTAGAGTTGGTCACATGCAAGAACCATATATACAAATTAAAATTATGAACAAATTTATGACACAAATTTAACATGGAGAGCTTAGAAAAAGCATAAATTAAACATTATTCAAAATGGACAGAATCTGTATGTGAATGTTTATCAACAACATGTGCAGTTTTAAGACTAAGATCATGTTTGGCTATATGCCACCAATCTTGCAAAAGTTAAGTTCAAGATTTGTTGGACTCTTCAACTTAACTTTGCATAGATACTTTTAAAATTTTACTTTAATTTGTAATTTTTTGTTAAAAAATATTATTTTAATAAAAAAAATAATATTAAAAATGTTGTTAATAAAATAATATATTATTGATTTTTTTAATGATTATTATCATTATATATTTTATGTCATTGCTATGATAGTGAAATTTTTGAATTATAATTTTAAATTTAAAAATAATAATTTATGTCAAGGAATGATTGATGTGTGATGTGTGAGTGTTATGTGTAATATGTTATTGATAAGTGTTAATAAGATTCATAAATTTGATAAAAATGAATTTTACCTCATTGATTTGAATATTATGTATACATGCAATTATTAAAGTAAAATGAAAAAAAAATTGTATAAATTTTGATTGTTCTATTGAAAGGTTATTGAAATTATTAATTTAGACACATAAAAGTTTATATTTTTTCAATTATATCATCTGAATGATTAACTTAAGATTCATCATCATATATGTTAAAAAAATTGAAAAAATATATAAATATTATTTATAAAACATACATGAGTATTAAGTTTCTCTGTTTGAATTGTATGAAATATTAATCACAATGATGTGTAAAATTACACTATTCTGTTTCAAGAGTTCAAAATTATTTTATGAGTATGATTTTTTAGATGCATGAAATTAATCAGTTATGATAACAGATAGAATTCATCTAATCAATTAATGGATATAAGAATATAATGAATCAGCTTAACCATGGAATAGATCTCCAAGGCTATTCACTTAAGGCAGACTAAAGCTCATGAAGCTCTCGTTGAAAGATTGCACTACTTTTTCTAAACAAAAATTTGGATTTTAAATCTTTATGGGTAGAAAACCATAGATATTGAATTTAAAATTGTTGAGGAAGATCTTCAAGGTTTACGTGCGCCAACTTGAAACAGTAGACTGACAAATCCAAGCTTTGGAAGGGAACAGAACATTTCTTAGAAAACGATAGGAGCACACTTTCTATGACCTTTTCCTAAATACCACAGTACCGTACACATCATCACTGTGGACTCACGAAGGAGACCCTACAACTTAATGATATATTTATTTATTTTTACCCTAAAACTTTATGAACACATTTATTGATTTCAAAGTCTAGACACAGTACAATAAGGATGGGAAGACCTCGTCAAGTGGGACAAGGATGAAACCGAACGGGTAACATGGGGCTAGCCCAAGTTAGTAGACCGTCATACAGTATGGTATATGTACTTTTCCTTTTTTCTGTATCGTTACAGCGGATAAGTAGATTTTGCTACTTAAGTTTCATACTCAAATTACAGTATCGTGCCCGACAAAGTCAAGGTTGTCTTGTGCTTGGATTTGGGCTAAGGAATTTCTGTTTTAACTTAAGTTTTGATTCTCAATAGCAGTCGTTTAGTTTGCAATATAATCACGGTGCACTTCAACGGAGTAAAATTTTCTCAACGGAGAATATTTGAAAAGTGATAAAGTACATACTTTCGCTTTATCTTTCATTCATATAGTGTGATGATAATGTAACTTGTAGGTGGAAAGAAATTGAAGCAAAGGCAAGGCAAAGCTAGAGATAAAAGTGGGACTCGAGAAAGTATGATAACAAAAGGGATGGGAAGATCCCATCAAATCGGACAAGGATGGAACCAAACCGGTAACATGGGGCTAGGCCCCAATAGTATCACAATCGGAAATATGTCATACAACACCTAAGATATCTGAACTATCCAAGTCGAAAGGTCTACATACAACAGGAGCATCCGAAGAAGCATCATCTAACGTGATTGCTCTCCTATGGATTGCACCAGCTAGTGCTCTTTGTAGAGCAATGGAAACACGTTGCCTAAAATAGGCTATCTGAAGAACCTAAAGAGAGTGATACCCCATGTCGCATAGTATGGTAGGCTCTCGCACACTCCCTCACGAACATGTCGAAGTCGGTATCCATAGCTCCATATAACTCCAAAGCTAGAGGAACAAAGAGGTGACCTCTCTGCATACCTCTATACTTGGAGACCTTATTGCCGCTCCTCCACCGCCCATCCTGGAGGATGGGTGATCACCCCCTCTGAAACTGTGTCTCTAGTAGGATCGGTAACCACTACATCAGCCATAGTGACCTGGTCCTCCCGAACCAAGTACATGTCCGCCTCTAACCTAGTCGATCAAGGGCATACCAACGCTCTCTCCATGTGAGGTATCCATCCTCTCGCGCCATAGCAAGCACCACATACCTAATGGCATCATGGGTAGCTATCCTCTGCACTCCGAATGTACAACGAGTCATATGAACACTTGCTGCATCTAAAATGATACCACACTCACATGTGAGTAATGAAGATGTAGATGGATGGACCAAGCCAAGACGGAACCTCATCGATGTGGAGAAAGTAGTTGGTGCGAATCTGAATGCCATGATGCATGGTCGAGCCAAGATCCATCACTCTTGCCGTATATTTTTCACTTTACTTTAGAGATAAAAGGCAAAGACAAGAGGCTACCGTACGACTCAGTTTATCACTGATCACGGGATACCTACTGTACAGTATAGACAATGGTAACATAGTAGCCGCATGATGGCGTTGAAGGTACATCGGAAGATTCACGTTGAATATGACTGAATCTTCAATCTTCACGGTCTGCATCACCTTGAGAACGAAGCGGTGAACGCCGTTCTTGATGCTTCTATGGAAACAAAGAGGACAAAGTAAAAAAACAAAAAGGGTGGGAAGTGGATGCTTCTATCATCGTCTACTATGTTCGTTAATAAAATACGCGATGGAAAATACTATGTCTGTTCGATTTTATGAGCTTTCCCATTTTTTTAGCATGTTCTCGGATTTGGGAATGGTGGTATTTGTGACGACCCGATGATTGCATACACTGGTATGCGTAAGTTTTTTTCCCCCGACACGAATGATTCAAGAATCGATCATTCGTTTTCTGACCACGGTACCATATTTGTATTTTACCTTTTAATTTCATGCTCTCATTCAGAGTACAGAAGATTTAATTCGATCTCCGGAAATTAGCGGTGGTCAACGACTTATAAAATACACTGTTTGAAACATTGCAAATCACCTTCTAGAGTTTATGGAAATAAATTCAGCTCCTGTCCCAAATTACACTAATGATTCCACTCAATTTGGACAGGTTCTGTTGAAATTCGAAGAGCAGTAAGGGTGAAATGATTTTCGGCAAAAACCAAATATAACACGGCGTCGTGATAAACCCTAGCGGCGATGATAAATAGGACGAGAGCAACTCACCATCGGAATCATGAAATTGAAGAAAGGAACTTTGGTAGGACCCTCAGACACTGCACTTGAAGGGTTACTAAAAGGAAGGACCGGTAGGTACTGTGCTGCTGCGCTGGGCGTTGATGCATCAGGCTTCAAGTAGGCACCTAAGGCTATGCGGCTGCACAGAGGCCTCAAAAAGAAGTGGAAGGAGATGAAGTAGACGAATAGAAGGCAAGGAAAGGGAGAGCGCAGCCGAGAGGACAGGAAAAGCGGAGCTGCGTCTTCAGCGACCTGATGGAACTTCCTTTGTAATCCTTGGACCCAAAATTGACACACCGACACTCACAACTCCCAGAGCCACTGCTGACGCTTTTTACTTCCTGACTGGGCAGACAATCCTGGAGCGTAATTGAAAACAACGGAAATCCAAAAGAATGACAAAGATGGACCGGAAAGCAATGGCTACTGCACACATACATTGAGCTGGTGAGGGTGGTGTTGTTGATTAAAGGAAAATAGGGACGGACTGGAACCTGGTTGATGTGGTGACGACGATACGTGGGTGTCAAGAATGTGGACTGGTTAGCGGTGGTGGCGGAAGTGAAGGCTATGGCGTGATCGCTACTCCACTTCTGGTTAAATGGACTGAGCAAAGCCAGTCTCGTGAAATTGGGCTGCTGGGTTGGGTTGATCCCCTTACGTTTTGCTACTTGGGTTGCTGAAGTTGCGGAGGAGGAAGACTTAGGACGAGAAATTTGCGCGCTTGAGAAATTGTGGTCAGAGCTAAAAAAATAAAAAGTGAGAGTGGGATCGGAGCAGAATTTGAAAGGACAGAGCATAGATCCAAATTGTACGAGATGCATGTCTATAATGCCTGGTTGCCGCCTCCGGTAAGGGAATTGTTGGAGGCCGATCCGGAAAAGAACAAGTTTCATTATGTGGTGCTGGAGGTGGAGCGAGAGTGGCAGCTCCACAGCGCCGAGAGCAGATTCGCATCGCTGAAGTGGATATCTGTTCTCAACACGTATGTTTGCAGTCCTTGAATATTTTGAAGTTGCTCCCATATCTTGGCAAGGCAGTTGCGTTTGAATGGACTCGATTTAGTAAAGCATATCCTCAGTTGAGCAGGCTCGAGTCTCCAATCACGAGAGACGTGATCTAGGATATTTCATTTATCCTTCAATTGAGCCCTACTTATGGCAAGTTGAATGACAAAGTTTACGGAGATGTTTGCCATCAAAACTGTAAATTTTGTGGAAAGACAATTATGCTGGCAATATGGCGTTTCTAGCTTTAATTGTGTGTTACTTTTTAAAATACATGCGCGGGAGTGGCAAAAATTGGGGTCTTTTCAGCAAGGGTTCGGCAAGAAAGTCATCTCACAAAAGTAGGAGCAGGATTGAAAATTTTAGCCACTTTGTTTTCAACGTTGGCCTATGATCGATCAAACCCCCCGGGCATTCGTTTTTTTCCGTCCAGTTGTGGAGTACCGGATTGCTGAGCTCCTTAACTCAGACTCTCTTCTGACCCTCAGAAATTGGTGGGTGTTGATGAAAACATGCTCTGAGAAGTAGGTTGTCTAGCTCTGACCGTTCATAGTTCTTCGAGTTGTACACCTTGTAGCATTTCTGTTTTATTTAAAAAAAATTATTCAGTGGAAGAATCTCTTCCTCTATATATTGAAATTGCAACTAGTACCAAACATGCGCAATTTCTCTAACAAACATGTTGCACGACTGAACGCAGCGCAATTGCAGGCCAAAGAGTAATTAGGGTTGCCTAGTTCAAGGGTTCAGAGATGGACAAACCTAGTTCAAATACCACCCTTTGTCCCCAAATTTGGTAATTGTCGCCTTGTCGTTCAGTTGAATGAGGCTTAGTCTGAGTACAACCGGAAGACTGCAGAAGAGAAGAAATATCTCGTAATATGTGAGGCCTGATTAGATTTACTATTCTGTTCTGACATTAGTTAGTTTATCTCACTTCATCCTCCTCGTATCCAGTTGCTTGTTGCCGACGGAGGGAGAGAGACCGTTGTTTCTATGTTACTATTTAGCTTGTGAGGCCTCTCTCACAAGATGAACCTACATACAGTTATGAGCAAAAATGAATGCATTTGACGTTTCTAATAGAGGGACTCCTTTGTTCCTCCCACCGTATACCGTCTTTTCGTATGGGGTCCAACCACACGTGTCTGTGATACTTCTCGTTAGGGTATTCTTTCGATGGGATTTCATATATATAGTTATTAATAACTATGTTTTTCGCAGTTCCATCGTACACTGGTAGGTACCCTACCCATTTCTACAGTGTATGCTTCCATGTTTCTCGTACTTGCTTTTCTTGCCGTCATACGTTCTTTTTGTACTTTCTCCGTGTTAGAGATCCCCTTGAGTTTATTATCGGGTAAATTCTCTTCTATTGTATCGGGAACTTTTCTAGCGAAGGGAGCCACAGTTTCAAGCTCTTCATATGCAAAGTGCAGAGAGTTTTAGGTTCAGTACTTCAACGCAAGATTCTCATTCTGGGTCATCTTGAAATGGGGATCTTTAAACTGGTTCGGCAGATGCTAGCACTCATATGCGGAGAGCTTCTTCACAAAACCCGCTAGCTAGTTAAACTTTGCCCTCCTTACCTACACTTCTATTGTCAACAGTTCATAACAAACTTTGTCCTTGGACTTGTCTCATCAAGATTGTATGGTTGTTGAATCTGTAAATTCGTACTGTCATTTTTTGGGTGTTTTGTTTCCGACGATGGCTGTTTCTGTTTCTCCTTATGTATTGTCTTTCTGTCCGACTTCTTTTCTTTCGGTTCTTTTACTACGTGTGTTGACGTCTTTCTAGTCTTCAGCTAACATAGGTTTGTGCAGGCGGCCTAGGCTTGTCTCCCCATGGCACTCGTTGGGCTCAGCCTGGTAGCCTGCATATCCATCCTAGTGATGCAAAATGCAGTACAACCTATCGCGATTACAAGCAGAAATTCTCTGTACACAATGATGACCCCGCCAGCTGTGTGATGGCAGTGTGATTCTTGCCAACCAGCTTTGGGTGATGGTCACTGGCCCCCGGATCGCATATTTTCTTGGCAGCTAATCCGCATTTATGTTCATTAATTTTAATTTTTTCTTTGTTTCTTCTTTCCAATTTATGCATTTATGGTTGCTTTTGGATAACTACGCTAGAATTTTCACTAGACAATTTGCGATTCCTCTATGTTTCAAGATCGGCTGTTTTTTTTATAATATGCCCTCGGGATCTCTCAGTCCCCTTTCTGGGTGTTCCCCATGACATCGTTTACTCCATTTTGCTCGCAAGCTAAGTCCTTGTGGTTGTTCAACTCATTGTTCTTTTATTCTTCATATGAATTGTTGGGTTCAGAAGAATTTGTTTTATTTCTTAAGTAGAGTTAGCGAGGCGTGGAATGGGCAACTATTTCGCACGGTTCGGAGGGCACTTCAGTAAGCCCTTCAAGGACTCTAATTTAAATATATTATATTGCAGATTGGGTGCTGCAAGCCACTGTTTTGGGGCGATGCAATATATTACTTGACTTAAAATATCAACTTGATTTTTAAGAGGCTCAAGCTTTAATGGTCTTCAGGTTATGAAAGGCACATACTAATGAGTATAGTTAAAAGGGCTCAAATTGATGAATTATAGTGACTTTTCTTCTATCTTACTGTTTTCACTGTCATCGTTATGCAGCTTCTTGAAAGCAAGAGCCGAACTTGCAACAGAGGATTTGGAACTCTTAGTGAAGAGGGGTCTCGACATACTCCTAGCATCATCAGACAATTTATTTGTTCAGGTCAAGTATTTCGATGACGTGTTTTCTGTTTCCTCGTCGCAACCATGCATCTAAATGTTGCTCTTCATTGCATGCTTCGATGAGCATCGACCATGGGTACAGGGACGCTGTTTGAGACATATTCATCAACTGAAGCTTTATTGTTTGCCACGAAAAACAAGAATGATTGATCCACTGTACAGAGTCTTTGAGGTGTCTTTTAGTGCATTGATAAGTGGGCACCCTTATTGTTTACCTCTTGGTTCAAGAATCTAGCTTATCTAACTACCTTACAAGCTCATTTGTCATGCAGTAGTTTGTCTGTGTTTATGTCAGATAAGCTGAAAGATCATTTCTTTCTCAACAGATTCAGTGGAGTCGCTGCCTCGTAAAAATTCTGAAAAAGTATCGCAACAGCCTATCTTTGATCATTCAATGGAAACCGTATTACAGATTGATATATGATACCCACTTTAAGCGGTGAGTTGCGATTTCTCTGATGTTAATCTTACATGGTGGTGCCATTATTTGAGTGAGATAATTTGTAGAATCACCCTAAAAGATTGGTCGTTTGGAGATCGAGAAAGCATTGAAACTCACTAGGTCTGTACACGATTATAGATAGGGACCTATATATCACCCCCTACGCCTGGCTAGTAGTTCGAGCAGATAAACTGCAACCACTCAGGGAATTTTGGTTGGTGAGCTTATACGTATTTACCTTTGAATTAATTAATGTAAAAGGTCTATCATCTAGTAATATCATTAGTTCTCAGTGCTGAACTTACAAGTTTGCTTCGTACACAGGCGAATAAGCTATGAAGGTCTAGCTTTGAAGCAGTATCATCAGGATACCATTGTTTCTCTTGTACGAACCAGCCGTCGTTTTTTCCCTGCAGGTTCTGTTACAGAGATCTGGGAGGAGTTCAGGTCTGCGTCTGTGTTACTCTCTTTCCGTATTTTAAGTTTAAAGTACACGCTTAAAGTACTGTACTTGTATACCAGATGGTAAATGCAACTGTTATTTTCTATTCTTTTTTCATACGTGATCAGTTTAGGTTTGAGGTGTTTTTTGATCGTTTTTAAGTTAACCAATTGATTTAACAGGCCAGCGTTGGATGATCTTTCACATAACTCAGCCCTTGAGGCTGTTGGTTTTATTTCCTTATTTATGCCAACTAAGTTGGAGAAGCTGACGGAGACTGACCGAGCCACTCTATCGAGGTACTTCTCCACCACTAAGGGATTTCTATCATGGTGTACGGCTGCTTCTTGGAATGATGTTCGGGGACTGTACTTACTCTGTCTGGATTCTGGGCTCCTTGCTGAATGAACCACTGAAATGAAATGTCCACCGGGATACAAAGGCATCATGGATCTTATAATACAAGGAAACAAACCAGGCAAGTCTGACCTGTGCCAAACCTCCTCAGGAAGAGTCCAGTACTCTTCAGGTTGGGCTGCGCAAGAAAAAGGTGATCCTCCTCGTTGTCCACACTAAAAAGGTCCTAAAACCGGGATTTAATATGTGTGTGAAACTTAAGAACGAAGAAGGTAATTTTCCTCGTCGTCAGCTTCCTTCCCAAAAAGTGCAAAGTCTCTGAAATATTTAACCATTTGTCAGTCTCTGTTGTTGCGAGCCATAACGAAATCCAGCAGTTGTTTTACCAACAGACAGTCGTTGAGAGATAAGGTGCTTGGACTTGAATGAGTTTCAGGCTGATGATCTCTTTGTATCTTTTACACCGGATGCTTTTAGTCTTGCCTTCTAATGATGTAGACCGTTTCTCCTCCATGATCACCATTTTTCCTTGAAGAGTTGTACTCACAAGATTTGATCGAAAGTCTTACCACTACAGTCAGAGAGGTTCTCCACAGTCAAGTATGGTGTCTTCAAGGACAACCAGATTATTAAGTGGAAGGTCTGAGACGCTATGGTTGAAGGTCGATGTGGATGATCGATATCTAGATCTTGAAGATACTCAACAAATTGTATCAGCATCTTCAATGCATGAGATGATATCTCTACACACTATTAGGTTTCCAAGAAGAGAAAGTGAGATTTTTTCCTTCCATAACAGGTAGGTAAAGTACGTATAAGATTCTATAGCCGACCTATTCAGTTCCTCTTTAGAGATAGTGTTCTGGAATACAAAAAACTACTTTGGAACTATGTTAAATAACCAATGTTTGATATATATGAATGGTCTGTACTTTGATGTCTATATGTTACAGCAAGTGGCTTGAGGAGTGCCTGAAGGTGTGGGCGGCGCTTCCCAATTCTCATTATTGGGATCGTCAGTGGGCTTCTCTGCTGAGCCGGTTTATCAAACACTGCTGCATATCGCAGACGGTCGACTTGGATCCATATCTTCCCACTCTCTTCACTCACATTTTAAGATCTTTTGAGGTACGTCGGCACTCAGTTGGATTTGATGGAATAGTTTTTCTGTCTTACAGGTGGATCTGTTTTGTTTTATGGGATAGCTTGTGGACATCGTACAGAGATCAGGAGTGTCCATCCGTTTACTTAGCGGACTGCAAATCCAGAAAGAGCATTAGAGAAAATCACGACCCTTGCCACCATAAAACCTTGAACAGGTTGTCAGTCTTAATGGATTATCATAGAAGTCAGGCTCGCACAAAAAATGAGTCCATGTATTTCAAGTTGAGTATTTCTAATATTGTTACAAACAGTCGTCTATGTACCTTCTATGCGCGTATATATGTGCCCTCGTACATTATGTGACGATGGTGTGATGCCCGTTGGGTAGATCTTGTTTATCGTCCCTGCTTCCTCCTCTCATATTGGAAACGAGAAACAATACTGCATAATTGTTTTCATAGTGTCTCTCTGTCACTCTGCTAGAGTAACCTGGTCCTCTTCATCAAGGACATGTATTGGTGCTTTCATGGTTATGTGTCTGCCTGTTGCCTGCCTATTTTCCGGGCACGCAGCTACACTGTGCGATTTGCTGTCGATGCATTCAGCACAATGCTATGCCTCGCTTATGTATCCATTTCTTTGCTTTCACTTGTATACGTTCTGCCATGCCTTGCTATGCCATGTATGGGCTGCGTCTTTTTCCAGGAATCTGTTAAAGCCCTTGCAGTTGTACCTCATGGGTTTGTGCTATTCGGTTCAGTACATGCTAAGCCCTTGTGGTTAATTATGTAATACTTAATAGATGTGCCCTTGCATATTCTTTAAATGTCAATCATAGCGATGTCAAGTGTGAGTTAAGAGTTGTGAAATATATTATTTAATCAACTTAGATAGGGCTAAGTTCACAGTATTTAAGATATGATACCGTCGACAAAAAGCATAGAGGATGACTTGCATTTTTTAGTATGTCACTACGTACTTCCCAGGACGTCTAACAGGTTCTATTATTATCTGGAAGTTTTCGAAGCATGTGTAACGACCATACATACTTGGCTACTAAACTCGTGTCGGTGACAGGTACCTGTAGGAAAGTCCGGGACCTCATCTCCAGTTGGAAGGGACATCTCTCGAGAAATTATGCTCGCCTTTAATGGAGGAGTGTGGTCGCTGCCTGTTTCCAAGTATTTTGCCAAAGCTATTGTGAGACTATCCTTGACTACTTGTGTTTATTCACCATTTTTTTCTATATAAGTATATAAATGTGTTACTACAGCAGAGCTTGAAGTCTTGGGTGTTTAGAATAGTTACTTTTGAGAGTGGGTAGACTGATTGTTTCAAGGATGTCAGGTCAGATAGTCGCTTATCTTCCGAGTTCTTGCTCAGGTTTATATGTTGAAGCCGGGTGGCCCGACAGAAATTTTGTTGAGCAACTTGATCGATCTGCTTGAACAGTAGGTTTTCTAATTCTCGCCGGAGAAATAAGTTCGAAAGATGTGATTTCGCTACCTATTGGATGGTCTGTAAGGACACAATTGAAGTGCCTCATTTTGACAGCAGTCTAAACAAATGTCGTGTTGTGTTATTGGTCCTTATTTTATATCTAAGTGTGGATGCAGAGAATTGTGTTTCAGGCTTAATAGGACATTGATATGATGTTTTTTTGGTATCTGCACAGGTACTACCATCCTTCTAACGGTGGTTCGTGGACAATCTCTCTTGAGAGATTTTTGCACTTCTTGGTATATTACTTTCAAAAGCGTCTCGCGTTTGAGCAACGGTATGTTTCACTTTGACTGAACCGTCATTGAAGTTTTGTCTTGATCATTATTCTGCCGTAAATTACCATGTATCAAGGTCGGCTTGTCCTGGCCCTTCAGTCTCAACATTGTCAATTGTGACATTATAGAGGATCTGTGTATTGCGTGCAGAAGTCGGTCAGCTGGAGCAGTTCCTGAGATGAACTCGTTCCTTGGATCTGCAGAAAGAAGATCCTTCGTTAAAACACTATTACCTCTGATCGAAAGGGGCCAGTACAGTAAAGATCCTAACATGTCTGAAACGGCAGCTAGTACGGCTTCCATGTTAACGTACTTGGAGCCATCACTAGTTCTCCCTCTGATAAACTCGCGTTTTCATACGGCTTTAAACACTGTGAGTCCCCTTATCCAGACTAGCCTTAAAACTACTTGTGGTTTTATCCATCTAGTTTCAATATGTTAGACCGTATACTCGGATTAGATCTTTCCAGTCTCTATATTGTCCAGGCTCCACGTCGATTCGTCTCCAATCGACTCTTTCATTTTACCTAGAATACGGGCTTGAAAGGGATCAGAAATCTTAAAGACTGGTGTTGTGACTACTTATTTAGAAATCGAGTGTACCATTTTGTGCTTTGATCTAGATGTGGCTATAATTTCTCGCAAGTTGGTGTTGGGGTTGGACAGAATATATGTTGAAACCAGTGGAAACAGTGGAGAGAAACGTAGAAGTCGTTCTCGTGTAGGTGTCGAGGACGACCTTTCCAGGTAGAATTAATCATCTAATATTCATCTCGTGCGCTTGGGCAGATAACAGCTACGCATCAACTGGAATCGGCAGTTACAACTCTTGCTCTTGCTGGTAGGACGAATTCACAACATTGCTTTGGGTTCACTTTCTGAATATCTGGGCAGAGTACATGAGCCTGCTTGTAACTTTGTCAAAATGTTGATGTGGATTGTACAGCACGTCCAACGTTTCTGGCTTGCGCTAAGGAGGGTGTTTTTGCAAAGAATGACGACAACCAGGCTTCTTCCTTGTACTTGGAGGAGTTCACAGAAACCTTGGTGGTGGCCATGTTCAGTACCTTGCTTGGGATGGATGCCAATGATCCACCTAAGACACTAGCTACAATGGCGCTTTACTCCTCTATTCTTTGCAATGTGAGTTCGCTTCTAGCCTAATGGTGGCTTCCTTGTTTCTCATTTTTGCGAAAGCATTAGTTCTCGATTGTCCCGAGAAGCACTCTTTTTTCAGTTTATAGGGCCACCAGAGCTATTGTTTAAATACAAGGTCATGGTGCTGAGCTTTTCTTGGTTTGAATTCTCAGGTCGGAGTTGTCGGGGATGTAGCAGATGGTGGGAGTCTAGTTTTGCCGATTGATTGGTCTCAATGGCTTGATGAGTTTCTCTCTCGTCTCTTTACGTTGCTTTTACATTTGGAGCCCAGCGGTCAACAGTAAGTTTTCAGGCTCTGACTTTGCTGGGTTTTAATTGAAAGTTACATTTTAGATACCAGTTACTTTGAATTTAATATTTAGAACGAATACTTGGCTTACAACCTCATTCTATTGTAGTTTGGCAATTTTTTTCTGCCGCTTTTTCCTGTTCGATCAGTCTTGCTAGTAGAAAAAGTGCCATACCGGCTTATTTCATTTAGCAGAAGTCAGGATGAAGGTTGAAGGATACAATGCGTTCATCCATGAACGCATTGTTAGATAAGTAGTATCTGTATTTCCATCTGAGATGTCGTAATCAATGCAGAATGGATACCGGACTTGATGATGGTTATTATCTATCTTCAAGCACTTTCCTCATGCAAGAAGGGTCGTTCTATCATTCGGTTATCGAGCTTTTATTCGGAAGATTGACCAAACCTCTCTACCTTCAGGTAATCCTCATCTTGTTACTATCTCTTGACTGGTGTTTAGCCTGTATCCTACCTGTGTTCATAGTTTTGATATTCTGAACTCCGTTGCAGCAGTTGATTAGGATGTCTTCCTGATGTATCACCAGCAATACCTGATGCTCCTGTTGACTCTCCTGGATTAGCCATAGCTTGCTACAACTCCTCCTCACCCTCAGGTGGGCTATGAGCAGCAACACTAAGGTCAGAACTCTCTAGATAGCACTCCCCACACTTGAGACCAACTCGTAATTCAGCGAGAGTGCTAACTCCACCCCCACTTCTCAGCAGTCCAGCACTCAAAGGTGTGATCAGTACCTGAGGAAATGATCACTGGCAAGGTGTGTACTCTGACCTGTGTTCTTTACAGTCAGACTAGCAATATATACAGAGTTCATGGCTCAAACTTGAGCCTGAGGTCCTAACTAGAAAACCTAATCTTAAGGTGGCTGATGGCTGCTATACCCTACTTAAGCCCTAAGTAAATTAGTAGTTACCTATCGTAAAAGTTAGTAACTAACTGTTACTATTTACAATTACTATTTTACTGCTAAAGACAGAAAGAAACTGACTCTTAGATTAACAATTACATCACATAGTTTTCAACGGTTATGAAAATTCAGTCCACGGTGCCTACTTCGTTCTTGCTGAAAAGTGTTTGCTAAGTTATATTCATTCTTGTTCTTGAAGGTTAAGTACTTGAAATTATTGTTTGGCTTTCGTTCCTACTTGTGTTTCTGGGGTTTGGTTCATATAGGTGTTTCCTCCGAGGTAGCGGATTGATACACGCTCACTTTCTGCGTTGACTACAGCCTCTGGAATTCTCTTCCGTGTCAATAGAATCCAAGATTGTACATCCCTTCATAGGTACTCTATGGTACCTGTTAACACACCTTGTTTTTCTCAGTCATTTCTCACCACGTACAAAATGGTTAATTTATTTCGTATTCATTTCACTCAAGTATCCAACCAAGTCTGCTTTTGAGTTGGGTATAACCAGAAAAAAATGTTGTTCTTTAAATATGTTCACTTCTGTCAATCATTTCTTATATACTCGTTCTTCTTCTGTTGAGTCGTAATCCCCTTGATTAAATCTTTATATAAGATTTGTGTACATGCTTTATCTGCATTGGACAAAATTAGTCTGTTTTAAATTGTTTATCTAACGGAAATTCAACAAGCAATCCATCCTTGTCTACGTCCAACGTGGATTCCACCTTTACTGACTTGGAAGTATGTAGACACCATAGGAAAACTTTATTGTTATTATTCTTACATTGACCAAAAACTCTCATCCATGCTTTTTTGAAGAGTATTTATTTCACCTTGTCAATGTCAATCTACACACTATTCTGCGTTTGTACACTCAACCTATTCTGATGTTCTGACAGACTGTACAGAAATACTCTTTACAGCGTTACTTCAGTCTCTTTTTTCTCTGAGTACTAAGTTCAGATTACAGGATGTTCTCATTATCTAACCTTTAGAAGCCAGTAGCATCTCATTGTATAACGTTAAGAAGCCAGTAGCATCGTTGACGAGCTCTCCAAGTGTATTTTCCTCAACTTCTTCCTTGTATTGTTTTGGACAATGTTCTTTTCATACGTCGTTTTGTAGTTTTGTTGATGATCTTTGGGCACCCAACTCAAGTACTTTGTCTTCGTTTATATACCTATCTGACAAGGCAGTTGGAGGAGGTATCTACCTACCCAATTGTTGCGAATTAACCTTTCATCATATTGTTCAGACTGCAATTTTTTAGACCTGTCAATCACATAGGACAGTACTGGACCGGTGGTAACGACATTTGACAAGAGATGTGAATCAGAATTTACACATATATATTTCAATGATGAGAATCATGACTACCCGATTTCATGAAGTAGTAGTAGTTTGCACTAGTCAACTGGCTTTGTATATAAAGTAGTTGATTTGTTTTCAATTCTTCTCAATAGAGGATATCCATCTACAAAGTTACGTAGGAGATTACGTTCTTTTACAACACATAGACGTTATATGTATGACCACTCAGCTTCAGTTACTTATCGACATATCCAACGACACTGCCAAAGGCTTACGTAAGCCATCTCGGTGAGTGGGGAGCTATCTGCAGCCCTATTGAATGTAGTAAATTTCAGATATGCTTTCAAATTTTGTCAGTTATGGTGGGTTCATTACCTTTTTCTCTTTGCTGCATTGTTAATTTGATTGTTTGCTCAACTGTTGGTAATAAACTTGCTGTATGTCTGTTGTACGTTATTGTTTTGAACTAATTTCAAACCAAGGAAGAGTGATTTTTCTCTTCCCTTAGTGAAATCAGCAAAGAAAGTAGGTCCTCATCAACTGAAACCGCTAGGTTTCGATCCAGTTGATGAGGACCTAGTTTCTTTGCTGATTTCACGACGGCAAAGGGAAGAGAAAATCCTATACCTATATCAGGATCGTACTGATTACTTGTACTCGGTCTTGCTTAAATATATGTACTGATTATTCCGGTCTTTCAGTTCGGGCTTCAATATCTATATTTGGCCCGTTTAGAACATTGTTAGCTTTCTTCATGCACTTACGTATTCACCCAATTTGCAGGCCTTGAAGAAACTGGCACAATTCGTGCAGAGCAACGTACTTCCAGGAGCTGCGTTAGAGATTGGTCTTCTGTGTTCATTCGCAGTCTTCACCAATCCAGCCGAAGCTATTAGTCAGCTCCTTGTACCCATTATGAAATCTTTGGTTGCTTCCCTTGGGGACTTCCCTACTACAGGATTTGGTGGCGATGCTGATTCGAGGATTGACTCATCCAGAGTACAGGTCTGCAGAGTTATATTCATTACATTGTCCTTAAAGTCACTGGACCTAGCAAATGCGGGGTTTTTTTTTGTTAATCGAGTTAGTTGTATAATTGTACTTAATCATGATCGTGTGCTCCTCTGGCAGGCTACACTTTCTCAAGCAGTAGAGACATCTGTGACATTTCAGCTCAATGTCTTGTCAGCGGCGTTGATGTTTGCTGGGGAAAATCTTTTGCCCTTCAAGGCCTTATTGGACAAAGTCATTTTTGCTTCCTTCAACGCTCCATCATCCAAGGTCAAATATGAATATTTTGCACAATCTGTTTAGCTTTTTCTTCTTCTTCTATTATAGACTACGTGTGTGTCAGGTGTCACTTTTATGCAGGCATGAAGTTCATGTGGCATGGTGTAGGTTTCGGTTCATTGTTCATATCTACATACTTGAAGCAGAATTCAGTATGTTAATTGTTTCAGCAAGATTCTTCACCGTGTTCTTGTTATGATATCTTTTTTGACAGTTTATATTTATAGCCTTGTTTATCTGCTGTCGTGTGCGATAGGTTAATGAAGCAGGAAACCGGTTATTGAGCTCTCTGCTTGGTAGTCTGATATTTTATTATCCACTTGATCAATACAAGTAAGTCCCTCCTTTCTCTTTACATACCACAGCTAAGCAAACTTACCACGTCAATTGTGTTATAAAACATGATATTCAATGGGTGTTGTCCAATTTTGGGATGAGCGGAGTATCCAGATGGAAATTGGTCCTACTTAGTGCTAATTGTTGGGACCTGTCGCAGTTCGTTTGTGAGACCACTGTCCTTTGACAACTGAAGATGACCGGGGACCATTGTTACCAAGTACATTTTATCCCGGAGGACATTAAAAGACCCTTCACGACCAGTATCCCAGTAGACTATGCCTGCCTGACAGACTTAATTCTGTCAACTTTGCAGAGTAGCTGGAGCCCTAGCAGAGTCAGCTGTGTTGATTGACCACTCATATTCATTATTGTGAGGTAATGCACTTCATTGGGTTCACAGAGACCTAGAGGCTTCACGATGTTCCACATTCGTATTGTGGCCACGCCTAGCTTGTCATCACGAGCATGTGTGCGACCTTGGATGTAGGGCTTCGATACAGTTAAGAAGTCACTCGTCCCAGTGAATGTCTACCTTTCAGCTGTACCACTTTTCACGTGGTTCCAGCATTGCAGCATAGTGCTTGTCATTATCACGATCTTTCTTTATACCCGTTGCGGCATTCTTACTATCTCAGCAGGTGTGGAAATTACATTTGCCTCGGGGTTTACGACGAACCTGTAAGATTCGCACATCTGCTCTCTTGAGCAGGAATACCAGAAAAAATAGTCTCAAAGAGGTTTACCTCTTAACGGAATTAGAAGTAGACGATTAAGATTAAGGTATGCATCTTAGAATGGACGAAACGTAAATTGCTCTAAACAAATTGAACGAGCCTGTCCACTGAATGTTCATATTCAGAGCGTTTAAAATATGTTAAGTAGTGGGCTTATATACGACAAGCCAACTGTGTGAGTTAGATTTGTCCCATTCTGCAAGGCTTATTCCTTTTTACTCACAAGAGGGTCGGTGTAATTTTAGGAAATGGCCGATTTCAAGTTTACCCTGTGAATCATTATGTAGTCGTATCTGAAGGGTCCTGCCATCGGTTGATGAATGATATAAACTTTCTGGCTGCTAGCAAGAAATGTGTGTTGTGGTTGCTTCGAGTGTATAAGCCATCACCTGACCTCTTGAAAATCCTTGGTCATTACTACTAAAATTTAGTGAAAGTTATAAATTTCTGCTACTGTGATGCTGTTCAATAGAGTGAATTCTGCCCGCTCAATATCCTTAATTACGCTTTTCCTCTAAAGTCAGCGCACTTGATACTTACCAGGTTGAACTCAAGATTGGTGGATGGTGTTGAAGCTTGGATAAGTACTAAAAGTTCCGCAGAAGATGGAGATGCTCCAGATTGGCACATACCCAACAAAGAAGAGTTGTCTTATGCAAACGCCTTGTTGGATCAACATCTGCGGGGCGCTGTTTCCAGTCTGCGAGATGTCTGCCAGAGCAATCGCCAGGCAGAGTCTTCTGGAGGTGTGGACTGTCTTCCCTTTCAGTGTATCATATAGGGAAAAAGTATTACTTTTGCATCAGAGTCCTTCCTCTGGGAAGTTAGAAGCTTAGGTTTCCATAATGATTCAGTTTGGGGTTCGTTGTTTGCCACCAATCGTCTTTAAATGGAAAGAAAACTGTCTTCTAGGCACCGCATTCTAACTGTCGTATCCATATTTTCATATTATCAACACGCTGTACCATTGCAATAATTTTTGTTTTGTTCTTACAGGTCAAGTTCAGGGAAAAGAGTATTTACGAGTGCTCTTTCTTCGAATAGATGCAACCCTTCGTGGAGTAGGGTCTTGCTTACCTGATTTTTACATGGCCCCTGCATCGGGAGCCTCTGGTTCAAAGGCGAAGACACGACTGAATGTGGTAGGAGCATTCGGAGCTACTGTTGGCGATAACAAGCTGAGGGAGGAGGCAGCTGATACTCTTCATGCAGCCTGCGAGTAATATCCGATCATCGTCCATCATGGTGTATTAAGTGGATTAGAGCCTGGAGATTAATTGTTGTACCCATCAGTGGCTTTGTAGCTTTCGTGTGTTATTCTCCAGATGGTCCAGGAAGCAAAGTCTGTTGTAAGAATCTGCAGTTTCTAACTTTGGTAAAAATATATCTCATAGATTCAAACGAGTGTCTTGACCCATCTATTGGTAGACTACCAAGCATCTGAAAAATCTGTATCGTTACATTTCTGCTTCCAGGTATCTTTTCAATGAAAGGGCGGATGACACAGTGCTGCTAATGATGCTAATTCGCGTCATGGATTTAGTTGGCTATTGTGGTAAGTATATCCATTTCAACTTGAACGGATTCTTTTCCGTTTTGGCGCTGTTTGCTTGATTGTTTTAACTTGAAGAATCTGACTCAGGTGTCGTGTTTTGGGCAGCAACGTTAGAGCATAACTTCTGGTCAAACGGTAAAAGGCTGCGGCATGCTGAGGCCAAGTGCCTCACAGAACCTAAAATGAATTTTATTACCAACCCTGATGCTAAGAACAAACGAAGGTATGCTTATCACCCTTAGGTCCTAAGTTTGTTCCTGATTGTCACTGGGTGTCCCTCGAAGTCTAACCTGTATATGAACGTTGCTGACTCTTCAGATGAGTTTTCTGCCATACTTTATTGTCTTTCTCACCGTCTTGTCACCGATTCAAGTGGGCTATATCATTCACCTTCTGTTGAATGATATAATTTTAAACCTCAGCTTTATGTTGGCTATTTAGCGTTAACAGACAAGCAAGTTGTGTACTACGCTTTGCAGGCCTCGATGGCTGGTGGTAGATATGGTGTCGTTGCACAATGCGTGGCGTTCTTCTCGAGCATCCTTCCGACCTACTTATGCTGGGCCTGAGATCGTACCTGTTTCAAAGCACCATGCCTTGCTAGCCAAAGATTTACTGAAGTTGTCTTTGCACCGCTACGATGTCGTCCGCAAGTAAGAAAAAACAGTTTGTACTGTGAAACGTTATTGATCGTGGTTAAGGATGGAAACGAACTTTTGTGTCTTACCATTCTCGATCACGAGTGCATGATTTTATGAGCGGGAAGCCTTTTCTCTGTTGATATTTTAAGCTTCCTAGAAGAGAAATCCGAACTTCAACTTGATTCGCAGGTTTGCCGTTAGCGCGCTTGGCAAGTCCTTGAAGCGGTTTCCGATCTTGGTGAAGGATTGTTTGCCGATCTTGACTGGAAGCCTAGAAGATTCAGCCGCACTTGAGGATTCTGCTCTGGGTGCATGCAAAGTCCTCATGTTGAGGCCTGTGTTGCGGCATCTCACACAGGTAAAACGATGTTGGCGCTGTCGCATGAAACTTTGGACTGGCTTAAGTGTGCAATGGAATAGACTTTCAACTGTATACAGGGTGTTAACGTTTATCAGGTTTGAAATATACACTCCTTAAGCTAGTTTTCCTTACCAGCTATCTTTTTCTATTGCGAAGCATGCTTATGTGAAGCAGTATCATACTATCATTATGTTCATTACCTTTAGTGTGATCACAATCTCCAATTATACCCGATATTTGCTTTTATCACTTGATTTGAGTCATTTCACTTTCTGTAGCTTTCGAGAGTTTCCTACTATATTGACGGTGTGTGCTTGTGGTTACTAGGACTGGGGTGCGTTATCGTTGTTCTTCCGATCCCTTTTAAAAAGGTTTGTATCTTATCTACCCAAGAGGCTTTAATTTGTCCGTTCTGATGATCTATTTTTTTGCAGTTTACAGTAAGGTATATCTTGTGGATTGACTCTTTCGAGTAGAAGGATTTTACTAAACACATGCTTTTATGGGCCTGTTTGGCGGCTGCAGTGCACATCATGAATCCGTCAAAGCTCAAAGTGCAATAAATGAGGTTTGCTCTGTCACTTGGATTTTCAGTAGATGTATATTGTATTAGTAATGTCAGCTACCAAGCTTGTCCAAGGACTTGAAAGTAACCTTGCTGCATCTCGTTCATTAGTCCTTCTATGCACGAGGTGAAGGTGTCAAAATGAGCGAAAAAATCGACTTCTTTTCCTCCTAAGTTTGCCCGAAATTGTTTGACATTTACCGTTTCTCCTTGAACAGCTCTTTGTAGTCTTCAGTGTACGATTTGGAGGATTGCCCAGTCTTTCTAGTGCTACCAAGAATGCAGATGCATCAACCTATAATGCACTTGTTGCACATATCAAAGGGATGCTCTCAGATGGTGCTGAAAACATCCACTGGCGGTACGTAACATTTACGGTTCTGCATTGATATCTTTACATTCTCTTCCCTTTGCATAAGGGGTTGAAGTATATCAAATCATTATCTAAGCACCGATAATGTTCTTCTACACATTCGCATTTCTTCCACACATTCTGATCGATCTTAATGATTGTAGACCACAAATATAGTATAATTGTAGGCATGTTAGAAACAGTTTCCTCTTGCTAGCTGCAAGAAGCACCTTCATACATGCGTGTTGCCTTTGTTGATACATTCACTGTAATCACTGCTACTTGCATGTACAATTTTCATTACGCAGTATGCGAAAAGCTGACATTCCGTGCCAGCTACACCCTTTTCGTTTTGTTACCTCATAGTAGTTTATATCGCATACCTTTGTTTCGAAGTCTACTTTGACTGTTATTAACATTAAGACATTAGGTTTGTCCCAACATCCTACATACTGGTTTGCTGGTTTTTCCTTGTTTATTTCTTTACTCTGATTTTTATGACTGTAAGGATCGTTGGTTCAGCTGGCAGTACACTAGTTATGCACTTTGATATCATATGCTTCGGTTGAGCCTCATCAGTCAGAGGAACCTTTGCATTTATTCTTGAACAGAACCTCATCGGTTTTGTTCGTTGGTTCTGGCAGCTACAATCTTATGGCGAATGGAATGCTCCTTCTTCTTTTGGTGCAGCCAGTTAGTGATGGATCCAAACCCAACCCAGTCTTGGAGTCCCGGAGGATAATTGCCGGTATGGTTTGGAAATCACTTCCACAAATTGGAACATCTTCCCAAATTTTTCATTACTCACCCTCTCATCGTGTGACAAGGATGTTACCTCTGCTACACATCGACTGTTCTGTGTCGTACCTTTTACGTACTTTACTGGGTTCCTGACTTATGTTCAAAACTTGACTTGGAATCTTGGTGAAAATTTCAGAGCAGTTTTTGTCCAATCTCAGCAGCGAGCTTCCTGCACTACGACCGTTATCGATTATCGCCTTGTTATGTTTGCTGCAAGCGTGGTCCCATGAGTCACTGGTGGCAAAATCACCCGGAGCTTTGAAAGCTAAGAACGAACTGGCAAACCTATCGTTGAAAGATGTCCTTCTTCCAATCATCCAGAAACAAGGATTTGGCGGGACAATAATCCAAAATCTTGCTTTTGATCACCACTATCCAGAAGGTTCTGGAAGAAGTGGAAGATGGAATGGCAGTAGAGTTACTGCTCGCATATCGGATTTAGGTCTTACTGCACTCATGCCTCCCTTCACTAGAGACTGGCCGCGAACAAGAACATGGGACTCAGGCATGATAGGAGAGGCTTTTTCTGTAAACTCTGCAAAACTCTTCAAGCGCCTTGCTCGTGAGTGTGGCGAAGTTTTAGTAAACGCATTGCGGGGTCCTTTGGAAGAGGTGGCAAATCTACCGGAAGAGCGTGGAAAGCAGTGTGTAGCCGCCGAGATTATTGGTGGCTTGCTGCAGTCAGATGTGAAATGTGTCGTTGCAGCTTGGGATGATTGGCTGAGACCACTTTTGCAGAAATGTCTGATGCAAGCAACTGTGGAATCAGTTCCGGAGTGGGCGACTTGCATTCGGTTTTCATTGACTGGAAAGGGAGGAAGGGGAGAATCGTCACCTGTGTTGCGGTATGAAATCCTGGAATGCTTGGCAGAACCGCTGCCGTCCACAGCATCAACTAGCCTGATAGCCAAGCGTCTGATGCTTCTTCGCGCAGCCCTCGTTGAGTACCGTCCTGTACCGAGTCAAAGCAAGGAGGGTTTGCTTCATGCACACCTTCTGCGTGAAATGACGTCTTCCATGGCTCACGCAGCCCCACAGGTAAATGGAGAACTTCATGGTGCTTTCAAAGTTAATCCCATGAGTTTTTTGCCGGCTGGAAATCACTTGACATCGAAGCATCAGCTCTGAGCCAAAGCTCACTTATTTATAATACCTATACACTGCATCACAATGTATGAAGTACAGTTTTGCAATTAAAATATGTAATACCCATGAAAGCTAACTGAGATTTGAGATGTTTTAGGTGAGGGAGAATGTTGGAAGTCTCATGTGTATACTTTTAGCCAATGTTCGAGCTTCATCAGCGTTAGAAGAACAGGGTTGCGTTCAGATTGCTGATCGTATGGAGACGGAGAGTAATTTAGGTATCTCTCATCCAAGTATCACGGTTGATTTGAACAAAGCCGCAGTAGGAACGCCAGCGGAGACGGTCGCTAAACTTCAGTTTAAAGCTGGATTCACTGCGCCTATGGATATAGTTCCAAGTAGGGCAGGTGATGCGCTCATGGCCACAGGAGGTGCTTTGGAGAAAACTTGGGGTTCTGAGGTGAGGTTGGTGGAGACAGCTACTGTAGATGAGTTTAACAAGGTCTTGGTAGAGGAAACAAAGATCTCTTCACTTAGAATCCAAAGCCTGGGAGGCCCTGCATTCGGCGGCTCAGAGGCGTCAACGAGTAACAGTGCTGATCAATTAGAGAATGGAAGTCAAGATATCAAGTGGATGGAGACGGTGAGTGATGTCTGAGTTGGAAACGATTTGTCAGGTGGTTAGTATTTTGGTGAGCAGCTTAATGAGAGCAGTTGCTTTAGTTCCCACCGTTTTGACACGTCTGAAATTTAAGTGGCTCTAGTAGATACGATTGAGACGTGTTTAGCTGCAACCCTTCACATCCATTTGGCATCCGTTTTCTTATATCCAGGTACTTTACTTCATAATTGCTTGCCTGAAGTCCGGCAAAGCTGTCGACATGACGACCACGTTGATAGGGCTACTGCATCCTCTTTTATCATTGCAGGTATTGTCATTATACAGTTATTCATGCGAGAATTTGCTGTTCACCGAACATATCTCAATCTCGCAGAGAGAGTCCATTTCAATGTTTCGTTGCAAGGCTGCATTGTACACTTTGATGTATGTGTACATGCACCGTTTAAGGGTATCTTCTTGGCTGCATTGAGCTCATATAGAGCGTTCTGACCTAAGAATACGTATTTTACCCATTTGGCTCAATATCGTAATATGAAACATTTATCTTGCCCAGGAGACATCTGAGAAAGATCTTTCAGCACTGGCCAAGGGAACTTTGAGGTTGCTAAATTGGCACCCCATTCCTAGTGAAAACCTTCCTGCTGCTGTGAAAGCGGTGCTGGAGGCGGCTGCTGACACTAATTGGCATACACGCGTGGCAGCTCTTGTTTTTATACAGTCGTTCGTCTACAGGTATTGACCTCTCATCAGATTTATTATGAGTCTCTATCTTTATTGACTCTGTCAACCTATGATGGTCACCGTTCAGGTACTTTTGTAGTCTTGAAATTTGTGACTAATAATTTTACCACCTGGTGCAGACACACGTACATATTATCAACGAAAGACAAAGAGTCTTTATGGAATCGTGTGCGAGAGCTTCTTTCTGATCCTCAAGTTGAGGTAACGTAAATGCTATGAGTAATTGGGTCATTTATTGCACTGTCGACAAGAATTTTCCAAAGTTTTTAATCACGCAGTCACCTGCAGGTGAGGGAGCTAGCAGCTACAAATATTTCGGGTATGATGAAGGGTTCAGACAATGCATTTGCCGAAGCATTTCGTGAACAGACGATGCGTGCGGCCTCGTCAATGCACAATGCTTCAAAAAGGAAGAGGAGGTCTGGTTTTTGTCCCTGAAGCTTCGCACCTGTGTTCAGACGCCAGTCAAATGACGGTTGCGTTATTGATATTAAGGAAGAACTTTTTTTGTGGAACTAGTCTGTGGTCCGCCAAAGATTTTGCGCTTGCTGAATGCCCCTCCTCATTGTTGTAATAGGTCGAAAGCGTAACATGTAATAAGAGAGAACTGATGCATACTTTTAATAAGGTTCCAGGAACCTCTGGGAATATCCTCAGGTTGTCACCTATTTAATTATCCAATTATGAACTTGTGTATTCTGATGCAGGACAAGTGAGACAACACCTAAACCTGTATGCACTGCTGCTGCCATCCATGGCAACGTGTTGGGGCTTGCTGCCTGTGTCTTGTCTGTACCTTATGACATGCCGACGTGAGTATCTGCTTTGTGTACTGGCTTTTCTTCCTTTTTTTCTCTGGGTTTAGACTTTGAAGCTTATTGTTGCTAGCTACTTTCCATTTCGTCTTAGAGTATTTACTGTCTTATGCTATGCTAAACTTGGCCTATTGTTTTGGTTTTTGTTAATTATCTTATGTTTGGTTTGTCATTGCGCATCTTGTTGGGCCTGAGTCTTCATGACCCCGAGAAGATGTGGTTAATATAGATCGAGCAGATTATCTGCCTCGTTTTGGTAATCATGGCAGTTGGCTGAACCCTGTTTCTGCGATCCTGGAATTGGTTGCAGGTGGCTGCCAGATACAGTCACTTTACTTGGGCGGTTCAGCGGGGAGTCTTCATTGATCAAAAGCACTGTCAAGAAAGCCATTTCTGAGTTTCGGCGCACGCATTCTGATACTTGGGCATATCAGAAAAACTCTTTTAGTGAAGAGCAGCTGGAAGTAAGTGCCCGTAACACTCGTTCTTGAAAGATGCAAAGCATCCCGCATATACTTTCAACGAAATCCGCAATTTGTATCTTATCAGTGACAAGTTTGCAAGTATCCATTATCAGCTGAAGATACTCGTTAAACAGTGCACCTACGAAGATCATCCTTCTAGGCTGATCGCGATTCTCTTTTTCTGAGTTGTTCAGGTACTGATGTTTAAATTTCTTTATTTTGCTGCAGGTCCTATCTGATCTGACTTCGTCTGCGTCATATTTTGCATAAACCCGGAAATTTATGGGCTGGATCAAAGTTGTCGTTCGAAACTTGAATTTGTAGGATCAACATGTAATATCCATGCCAAATTGTGGTTTTAGCAATCACAAATTCATTCAGTTGAGTACAGAAGTCTCCATCTCCACCAGAGGCTGGCAGTTCTGGATGGTTGACACTAGGTTAGATTAGGAAATTTGACCAGAGTTAGTTTTACAATTTTTACAAAGCGTTTTGCATATTGGACCGCCATCCGCTTTACAGTGCTCCTTTGTCCTCCTCTATTGATTTGACAAATGAACTTGTAGGGTAGTTTCTGGGAGTGGTTTGATTTACCACCACCAGCAGGTTGGTGAGAAGTAGGTCGTTTTGGTTTCTGTGACCAACATGTTCCTCATTTGAAAGATTTGTTTCTTCTGTCCAATAGCTACTTGTAAAACCATGGCAATTGTGTTTTGGTGATTTATCAAGATTAGAAGAGACTGTATTGAGGCGTTTCACCACTATCACTGTATATTGACATGAGGATCCAGTTTTCTAAGAATCACTTTTTTCGAGGCAAAGACTGAAGTCAGACTTGTGATGAAGTTTGTAAGAGAGCGCAATGGGATTCGATGCAGTACATTTATACAGCGCTCCCACCCAGCCACTTCGACACCGCGATGGTCGCCGATGGGGTCTTGGTGTGTTCATGTTTAGGCTCTTTTGGTAAGTCTTCCTGGACAGGTACGTGGTGATTGTTGTAGAAAGGATATAAGCTGTGTACATAATACTCGAACATACGTCCAAGACATCTTATAGAGGTTAAAGATCATGTGGTAATCAATAATCTTGAACATGAACTTGTAAAAGATACCAAATTTTTGACAAAGGTTGAATAAGATTGAGAGTATATGTTATCTAATGATGAGGAATATGGATTGTGAAATTTAAGCCTAACTTTCATCTTACCAACACACAACATGCTTTCTGTTGTTACACTGTGCGCAGCCACTACACTGTTTTTCGGTTCTTCTTGTCTTTTCAATGCATATGCTGCTTCTGCTCTCTTCCTCACGCCCTGCGCTGGGCAATGTCGATGGCCGGTCGGCTCTGTGAACTGCTTGAATTAATCACGTGATATTGCAAGTGAAGTTAGAGTTTAGAACAGTAGTTCGTGAACACCACCGTGAGTTTAATTCTCATATACTAGGGGTGTAAAACCCCTAACAGAAACCCTCATTACATCACGTGATATCGTCTGCGGGTACACCCAGTTAACCCTGTAATTAACTTTATCGGTTTAGTATCCTCTACGGTGCCACATGTACAGCTTTTTCCTCTCAAAATGAAGTACACATCCAACTTATCTTCGCTTACACCGTTAAAAAAAATTTGAATACCGTTGTTCCATGCTCTGTAGCTGGCAAACGCTGCTTGTCAGTCAACTAACTTTATTCACAATGTTCTGCAGCTCTGATGGCAGTGGGTACTTTTGACGTTTCAGTTATACTCATAAGAATACTAGTTCTTGTGCTTATTAAGAAACGTGAACGATCACCACACAATATTCATCTTTCAGAAGTAAGTTGTTAGCTTCACACTATCTGGTCGCTCCTGGCTGACGTCAGAGAATTTTTGTTGCTGAAATTGTCCTTCAGAAGCATGCAGGTGCACGCAAATGAGATACTTGAGTTTTCCTTTTTACGCATTTGAGTATTATTTGTGTTTCGCGCACTACTTCACATCGGTTCAGTGATGACTAGCGACTTTAGTACACAAAACAGCAAGCGTAACAGAAACACAACAATGCAGGTATTCGCGGACCCACTAGTAAATGCAGTTCAGCTCAACTCGAGCTCCCACAGCACACTACAGTTGTCTGCTACATACAATCTTCAAGCAGATACTTTGTCGTTAATGAGTACATTGTCCAGTCGTTCCCTGGTCGATTGGGTTAACCTATCGTAGCCTTGTAGAGGATTGCAGTTTTGCAACTGGCATGAGTTAGATGAACAAACCCACTGCGCGAGTAACCGGACACTGGAACTGGTATAGCCTACTGCAGCTACTGTTTTGTGCACAGCTCGGGTCCTGATATCAATGAACCCAAGGCAAGTGGAACTGTAGCGAGAGGTTCCAGCAACAGACGACCTCCAGAACTGAAATCAGGTTCTTTGACACACCGGGAACGAAGGAACGTAGAGCAGAGAGCCTGGTAGGTTGCTTCAATGATTATATTATCATTTGTGAGTGGGACATTAGTGGGTGAAACTGTCTCCACAACTTAATCTTTTGAGATTAAGACCCCCATTTCTCGTTGTTGAGAAAGCACGTGAGAGCAGGATTTGATTTTGTTTTGTTTACTCTTGTTCGTCTTCCTGGATTTCCACTTGATTGGCGTTTGTGATGGTCACAGTTCACAAGACACAAGTTTTGATTCGAAAAGGTTTTCTGATCGGGGAGATTCTTCCATGTTGGATGGCTGAGTACTGTGCAACTAGTACAGCATCGTCCTTGACAACTGAGTGTTCCATCAGACAGGCAAGCTGGGACTCCTGGGAGACAGATGATCTCATTAGCGAGCGAGTGAATTAAGAAGTCAGAAATATATAGCAAAAAGGATGGAAACCCATCAAGCCGTACATGGATGAAACCAAAGGGGTAAGATGGGGCTAGGCCCCAATAGTGAATTCCGCGTTGCACTCAGAATATGACATCGCTTCCTCCTCTCCTTGGCAAGAGGATACAGAATACGTATTTGAAGCTATGGAACCTTGTATTAGTTCATCTGAGATTTCTCTGTAAGTCTCTAGCCCTTTACCGCAGTAGAGACCGCAGCGTCGTCGTTATCCGCCCCTAGAATCGTTCAGTCTGATTCAATCTGCGCAGAGTACACACAATGAACTCACATGTCTTCACTGGGCCTGCAAAGATCGTTCTGCCGGAGCCTACCATTCCTAAATCCAATCTCAACACTTCCACGAGCATGTGTGAAGCAAACCTTGCTATTTCAGAGACGCAGTAAACAACGCCTGGTATAGGACAGAAAGATAACCTCGATGGCCCAAACTGTCCTGCAAATTTCTACTGACCTTTCTGACGGCCTCGTGATGTTTGTATTTCCCCACCTTGAAGACAGAAGGTTCTCATCTTCCAACGCGCAAGGATACACGTAGAAAAGCCATACTAGCGTGGATTAATTTATGGCTGAGGCGGACGAAAGGACGGTACGTAGATGATGCTGACGTCCTCCAGACAAACGTGCATCGAGGTGCTGATCCTGCACTACATGATGTCCCCCATGGCCGTCTCCATTCTAACCAAATTTGCACGCATTCTCTGCGGAAGACAAGTAGAAGCTCCACACTGCTGGGTATGGATTCATGGCAAATATGCAGCTGCAGCATCCATGCCTTCCCCATATTGTTGCTCGACACAGCACGCTCATATATTGTGCTTGCTGACACTGGAAACTTCTGATTCCTCCTCTGCTGGATCAGAGTTTACAGTGCGTTTGGATTCTGTCGTTGAGCTCATGCATGAAACATTTGCGTGAGCCCAAATGGTCAAGACAACACTTGAATAAATTAATCATAAGCAGCTGCAAACCGACTTCGCACGCTGGCCTGAGCAGCTGCAAGCCGGGATGGATATCTGCAATCCATTGTGGTCCCATGCATGAGCGAATCTCAGACAAGCGCATCGTTTTCATCGCTAGCGAAGTTTCGGAGGCACAATCTCTGAATCAGACGTATGACAAAGTTAGGGAATACAGTTCTCCAATGCAACAAATGGGGCTCGAATGCGACGTGTATAAAGTTCACGGCAGCCGAGGCTTTGCTCTCCTGAGTCCCATGGGGACTGGTCAGCCGCAAAAGTTAGAAGGTTCCCGAATCCTCCATACGCTGTCGTCCATCTCTGAGTCATGGCCGCCTTACTTGTTGCGAACATGATTCCTGCTCGAACCTGCGAGCGAATGCAGTGAATGAAGGAGGGCGAGGGCGAAGAGTTCGAGGATAGAGCAATCCCGATGTTTCCTCTCTAGATCTTCCGAGAGCTGAGCACGGCCATGATTCACCGGCTGATGATTCACATTCAATGTGAATCATCTGCTCAAGCCTGACAAATAGACAAATTGTCTAATTGTCAGGTTTGAGCAGACCTCGCCAGGTGATGCAGCACGCATCTAAATCGAAGTGTGTAAATGTTGTCGTTTTGAATACCGCATGGATATTTCTAAACAATAAAAAAAGCGTCTGGATAGTTAACACGAGCTCAGACGTCTAGACCTTGGCCATAAGATTAAGAGTGCTTTGGCGACCATGTAGGATGGGCAGGCACGGCATCCGTCGTCTATACAATCTCTGAGGAGTGGGTGACTGATGGTAGCCTCTGATCATCACTTTCGCAGCGCATTATCTCGAAGCTTTGAGATGCATCATTTATTTGCATGCACCCACTCCTCCGAGAGTGGAGTACATCAGATCGACGGACTTCAAGTCCGAGATCATACGACTCACAAGTGGATTCAATGAATGACTATTAACTGAGTGTTCAACTTAGCGCCTGCCTGCTCAGATCAGTTCAGTGCAGCTAGTGATGTGCACAGGCTAGAAAAGTTTCGAACGTTCTCTTCCTATCTGCACGAACGCTCCATACCGACAACTACTTCCGTCACGAACGGTGAAATAGAGTGCTGCGGCCTTCTTTTACAGGAAGAGGCAATGCAGCGGCAATGCAAACTAGGATGCACTACTCGCAGGACCACAAGTGTGGATCTTCAACGACAGCTACCAATCATGACGGACACGCAGACAGACCCTGTTGATTGTGAGATTATTTTATTGCAAGACATGAGTCGATGAATTTACACATGATATATGACAACCGTTAACAAAGACTGATGGGTATCCTCGTGTGACGACTCCGAGTGGCAACTCGAGACCACGTCGAAATGAAGTTGTACTCGCCGATACCCAGTAAGTACCCAAATCTGGGGGTGTTATTTTGTCATACCCTTGAACGCTGCGGCAATCTGCCATGCATGGATAATCTGCAGTTCGGGTACTATTACTGCTCCGTGACATGATCGAAGCGGAAAGTACGTGAAGTCACTCCAGTAGCCATGATGTATCCCATGTTTCTTCGACAGGGAACTAGAGAACTCCGTACCGTTAGTGATCCATGATTGTGGAGTTCCGCCACCATCATTTAATGAATTCCAAACCAGCTCAAACGATTGCTACTTGGACTAAGTAGCCTCGTTCTTCCAACTACAGGTGAGTAGGCTCTAAATGGTCGGACTATAATACACAAAAATGTGATTGAGCTCTTCTCCTACCAGCAAAAATGAAAGCCAGTGATGGGTTTCATCACCCTCGCGGCCGATCAGTACACACAAGTGCTTCTCATCATCCTTTCAAATTCCTCAAAATTGACCTGGCCATCGCCATCAGAATCTACACCCCGAATCATTCGAGAGCAGTCCTCCATGGTACTTTTCTCTCCCAGTCCTTTCAACACTTGGTGAAGTTCCTCAGCGGATATGAAGTTGTTCTTGTCAATATCAAAGACATTGAAGGCTGCTTTCAACTCTTTGGATCGTGCTGCAGACCCTGCGCTGTCCGCCTTGGTGTTGAGGTTGATGAATTCCTGCAGATCAATGTAACCATCTCCATCCGTGTCCACTGCGTCTAACATTAGTTTCAGCTCCTCCTCAGACGAGGCATATCCCAGCGAACAGAGCACGGAGCCAAGTTCAGATGGCGAGATTTTGCCATCCTGGTTCACATCAATGAGCTTAAAAGCATCCGACAGCTCTTGGTGCTCCAGATGCCGCAAATTTGCACCCGGAGAGGGATGCGAAAATGGCCTCGGCTCCGCGTGCTCGACCGGAGCAGACACATTCTTGCCATTCTCGACCGAAATCTCACCAGAACGAGTAATCTCAGAGGAGCTCCTGGCAGGCGACGACGTTCCAGACGACGATCTCGAGCTTCCGGCAACGGATGAGGACCGCGACTTCTTGCCGCTGAAGAGGGCGAGCTTCGGTAGCTTCATGTTGGTCGAAGAAATCCACGTTCCAACGACAAATTCCAAGACTCGACCGCACAGCGCGAGCTTTGCAATCCTAGCGATCACCGCAGCACTTGTACTCCGAGCCGCGCCTCAACGTCTAGAGCCCGAGGACGTGACGCAGTCGCGGGGAAAAATCGAGCACCGATTGTGCGCCAATGTCAAAGGACAAACGGCTTCGACGGGCTCGCTCGCGCTCTGAGACAACGTCCGGATCGGCCAAGACGGGCCAAGCTCTCTACCGCAAGTCAATCCCACGAGGAGAAGAAACGCCAGCCCGAACTTTCCAAACGAGCGGAGGCTGACTTCTCGTCGACGGTGCGATGGACCTGCTAGCCCGGACTTATACGGAATGATCACGATCCACCGCAACGGAGCTCCCCGCGCCTCCCTCGTCCGCAGTGAAGCTGCAGCGAACCTTCATCACCATCCCTTCGCTTCCGAATCACTGCACTCCCGTCCCGTCCCTTTTCTTCTCTGCCCTCCTTCCTCGCAATTCACGACCTACGACTCGGCCGGGCCTGCTGCACTGCCACCAGCATCCCTTGCGCTCCGGGAGACTTGGCCGTGTCCCTTTCTCTCTCGCGCTCTGTGCATCTGGTGGCTGCCTTTTCCCGCGCCGCAAGCCACGAAGAAGCCGCTGCACGACGATGAGTTGCGGCGCCCTGCGCCTACAAGGCCTCTCGACGCGGTCGGCTTGCATGGGGCGCTTGCGGGCCTTCTGCGGTGTGGATAGCTTCACTTGTAAGATTAACCACCTAAATTATCTAAAATATAACTCAAATAAATCCACTCATGATGAGTGCAAATGAAGTGTATTATTTTTGGGTAGCTCTCGATTTAATAATTTTAAATATATGTTTCATCAAATAGAATAAAGTCCATATCCTTGAAATGATTAACCGTGGTCATCTCTTACTCTTGCTATCATTTACTTTTTGTACTCACTATCACTAAGGACTCCAATCCTTACAAAATCTCAATTCTCCACACCAATGATAATTAAATTTTTTTTCAATGGGCAGATCTATTCTAATAAGACTAAAATATGTAATGGTGAGATTAAATAGCGCAGTCCTTGTAAATAAAGGCTAGCATGAAATACATGATACACATTAGTTTACGCGAAAGGTTCAAAAGATTACACGATGTTTTAAAAATGAGTTGTAGGCTAAATATGGCCAAGGAGTGTATGGACGAGACAGGGGTCAAGGGGTATCCGTTACAGTACGGATATTGTAGTTCCATAGATGGGATCATGGGACGAGAGTGTCAGTCACGGGACTAGACTGCGGCTATGGCGGACTGCAACCGCGTCCGCAATTTTGCGTCCATGGCCTTCGTCTGGCCTCTGGCACCATGTCTGTATAATCCACAGAAGCCGCCATGTCGGGGAGCCTGGAAGGAGGGGAGGAGCAGCGGCGTGGTCCGATGCTTACTGAAGATGTCGACAAACACCCATGATCCGATGCGGTCGGCGGCCGCTTTTGAACTTGCTCCGAAGCTCCGTTCCTAAGTCCCGGGGCCCGCATTTGGAATGCCCCAACGGTCCTTTACCACGTTCTGATTTTTCCTTCGTCTTCTTGCGGTCCCCAGTTTTATGTTCTTTATTTTTAGAGAGCGGACGAGGTATGGTTGGTAACCACGAGAGAAAAAATCTATTGGAAGTGGATCACTTGGACTCTCTAAGACGACGATTCTCTTATATTGCGAGAGTAGGGATGGTCTACAGAATATCTCTCGTTCGATAGACGGGCACGGTTGAAGTGGGCCATTTCACCTTTTTTGTGTGTGTTGCTATTGCGGGTGACATAAAATTGAACCGGGTCTTGGTGCCTTATCCTTAAGGTCTGATGAATTCAGATTTTTTGGAAAGAAAAAAAAAAGAAGAAAAAGTTGTTATGAGTATAATTACTAATGACCATCTTTTATGATATTTATGATCTAATTTCGCTTTTAGCCTGTCTAGTTCGTAGTAAACATCAGCTGGAAATACGTAGAGTGCTTGATACATCGTAGATTATGGTACTAGGATTCTATGTATTATCAGCACAGTAATTTAATGTACTGCTAAATTACCAGCATCGTGCCAACAAAATACCTCAAGATGTTACTGCACTATATTCTAGTTAGAAAACATATTATCCTAGAGTGGGAAGAAAAAACTTCCTTACTATAATCAGTAGAAGAAACATACAGTGCACTAAAGTTTGAGGTGTTAATTGCATCTGTAGAAATATACTGCCACTAAAGAATGTACAAGTTGTGTGGCAGAGCGCATAGCTTTTTCTTTTCTTTTCTTTCCGAAAACAACTACTTGTAATTATGATGGACGTGCATTGCGGCTCCTCCAGACGTCTCAAGATCAACCAAGGAATCTGTAACAAATTTTTCATACCCTAGTACTTCCAGAGAAAATATCAAGAAGTTATTTCAAGATTTGGAAAGTTCAACTTTTTTGCTTCTGGTGTAGTTGTTGAAACCAGTAAATTCTGGTCATACATCTACCGTAATGGTAGTTGTAATCCAACTTGAGTAAAATGATCATAGAGTGTGGAAGCAATTGTAAAGAATAAATGATTATGCAATTGCAAACATCCTATAAATTTTCATCATACACTAGATATTGACGTATATTTATCCAAAATCAACACTGATCCTCATATATGGATAATGGTATTATAATTTTTTTAAATATTAAATCAAATTGACATACAGATTAAAATTAAATAATAAATTTATTGCAAGATACAAATACTAAATTCTTTGCATATTCTTTTCACAATTCCTCCCATTCAGTTGCGAACAAATAGAGGGAGAAGCCTAATCCACTTTCGATGGCAGCTGCTAACGGAATCTCGGTTGATTTTCTTTCCTCGAGCTATTTTGATGTTTCAGTTCGCTAAGTTGTGAAGCTCCCAGAATTTATGTGAATATTGATTAAATTTTCTAGTTTTATTTGAATATTTACTTAATTAAAAAATTAAAATTAAAAAAATGAATTTTTTTTTACGCAATTTGAGTAATCACAGACCAATGAAACATTTGATGTATAATCAAGAAGATAAAAATATAAAAATAGATGTATCTCTGTTTTTAAAGAAAAATAAAAGGCCAGACGACTTTCAAAAGAGCCAGAAAGATAGGGGCCAAAGCGGGAAGATCAAGCCCAGCAGGCACGCCGATGTAACAGGCAAAAAGCCGACCAAGCAGGTACAAAACTAACAAGGCCCAAAACACGAGCTCATGAACAATCAGAGAATATTGTAATTGCTATATATTATAAACGTAATATAAGAATATAAGGAATAAATTCTCATGAAAAAGATGATTTTAATACCTTGTACAAAAAGTTGTCTCTCACAGTGGTATTTAGTTTAGTTTATTCCGTACGTATAAGTACAATATTTATTGTATAGTCTTTACATATACAAAAATGACCAGTCTTGACGCACTTTTTGGCAGTTGATCACCTTAATCTCTCGAAAATAACCAATATGTAATTTTTGATACTTTAGATATCTACATATTCTTGATAAAACAACTCATTGAAAAAACATAACTACGCGAATAAACCATATTTAACAAAAAAATAATCATATCATTCAAGATTAAGAGAACCTTGAAGGCTTGAACGTTATTTTACCAATACTTTCTTTAGATCGTTGGGGTAGACTTAATTGTCATGTCATGACATCTGTAGGCATCGGTTCTGAAATCTTATTCCCAACGACTTGTATATGTCGGACAACTTGCACACGCGATTGTGACAATAATACAAGTACAATTAACGTACAAGGCTTCTGGTAAAAGGATCTTGAACGTTAACGATCGACCTGAACTTTTCAAGTCACAACAAGTTTTCAAAACATTTACGTAACTAGAGTGCTGAAACTTGAAATCGACTAGCGAAACGAGAAGTGCTGTTAAAAATCCAAAAATCTTCACTTAATAGGAAAGCGCGGCCTGATGAGCAACACGGAGTGCAAGCACAAAGGGAAAGTTGAGCGTGCGTTATCGTGTTGCAACTTCAACAAAACTCTTTAGGTTATTGTATAGCATATTATTAGGCAACATGTTTCCATTGCTTTATAGAGAGCAATAGCTGGTGCAATCCATAGTAGAGCAATCACGTTAGGTGATGATTATTCGGATGCTCTGTTGTTTGTAGACCTTTTGATTTGGATAGTTCAGATATCCTAGGTGTTGTAGTACATATTTCCTAGTGTGATACTATTGGGGCTAGCCCTTACGGGTTTGGTTCCATCCTTGTACGATTTGATGGGGGTATTCCCGTCCTTTTTGTTATTATACTTCATCTTTCCACTCCAAGAAAGAACACAACACACATGAAGACAAAGACCGTATAGTATCCCGATACGTGAATAGGTACACGTATTATTAGTGCGAAACAAGACGCAAAGGTGTTTGCGACAAGATGCCGGTACGAGTCGAACTCAGGGCCCCACAGCCTCCGCTCCAGTCCCGCGGAGCGCCTATCGCTCTCGATCATGTCAACCCCCACACGCTTCTAATAATTTTAGGCCGCGCCAACATCCAAAGCTCTAGAGACTCGTGAGTCTCTCGGAACCTTCATTCCCTTGAGACGCGCCTCTCGTCTTCTCTTTACTCCGTCATCGATCTTTCTTGCGTTTTTTCGGTTGCTGCTGGTGGTTCTCGCGCTGTTTCTGATCTGGGCCATCCATCCATCGCTCGAGCAAGGACTTTGTGTGTGTGTGTGTGTGTGTGTGTGTGTTTGTGTGTGTAAGCTGGAAACCGTCTGCCGTTTTGAGAGCGCAAGATTCACGTCTCGGGATTTTTTTTCAGTTTTGAGAATTCGCGATGAGGAAGGCTCAACCGGTTCTCATAGAGCCCCGAGATGTGTGTTGGTGAGTCAGTACGAGTGCGAGGTTTTCCTCTAATGGTTCAGACGTTATTTGTCACATCGTCTGTGAATGTTCTGAAGAGACTGCAATTGCGAGTTTGAATGTCTCCCGGTGATCTTGTACGATTAACATCTCGGTTTTTTTGCTACTTGGCACAGTTTAATGTGATTTTGAGTGTGTTTCGGAGAGTAATTTACGATTACTTGTACAGACTGGGCGAGGAGATTACCAGTCTGAGAGATGATGCATACTTTGGTATTCACCACGTTGAATTCATTTTTACGAAGGATGAGTTTCTATTGCTTCAAATCTGGAACCAAAGTCTCTCAGATCAAAACGTTCGTGCTGTCATATATTGAAGTGTTCTTGCTCGATGAACGAATGGATCGACGAAAGTCCCGAAATGGACACACGTATATTAAGAATAGAATGAATGGAACAAAGAGAGGTAATAGGTAGAGCCAGAGAGGATAGCTCATCCTGGTCCTGCTTTGAAATTACCCTGGTAATCAATGTGGCAAGCAGAGCCTGAGGAGACCGCAGTGAACGGAGACTAACAGAAGACCAGTGACTTTTGCAAAGCTTATATATGTGTTCATGAGTTCGTGCGGTGGTGATGTTACCGAGTACACAACGAGTAAATAGTTCTTGCCGTTTCTGGCTTGAAGCTCGTTCTTTCGTTAAACGGCTGGATTGGTTGTGTCTTCCAATCACCTCTTACAGACATCTAAATTTCGAAGTCATCAGGTTCTGACGTGTTAAGTGCACATTGAGGCTAAATAGTGTACACTCTACCCAACTGAAGTGTAAGCAAACCATATAACCTAGGTGACGAATAAGTCGCCACGGGAAGCTCGAAAGGTAGTTTAGTATGTGCGCGTGTAGAGAACAGAGCTACTTTGTAAAGCACAGTACATCTTGCTAACACAAATGTCTTGGAAATTGTATGCTTAATGGGAGAAGCCATCTGAAGGTTGAAACAGGTAGTGATCGTGCCAGAAGCATCAACACCAATTCCTGTACATGTACTTCGGAATGTGTACACATGGTTTTCTCGAGTGTAGACTGTACAGATGTATGACTAATGTCAAATACTCTAAAGAGGAGAATCTAGAAAAACTGGGAAGCGTTCACCGCAAGAAGTCTCCCACTTAATGATGTCATCGTGCAAGCATGTTAATCCTTGAAAGTCTGGCCCTGACGACCAACACAGGAAGATTCTAGTAGAACTGCATATTCACTATGTGAATCTGAATGTTGAGAATATACAAGTGCTGGACTTTAGGAGGAGTCATGTGCATTATCTGCTGTCAGTCGTTAGCTCCTACACGCACGCCGGTCATCACCCGACACATTTATGCTGTTACCTTCGTTCGTGGAATATTAGTCATTAGTGACTAACAACTGCCAGATCTTGCACATATCCGCAGTCGCAACACAGACGCATATAGTTGGAGAGCGGAAATTAGAGGCGGGAATGTCACTTTCTGTGAATTATCCAAATAATTACTCTTAAGAGGCTGCTAGGGGTATCAGTGAACTGTAGAGTGGTGTTGATTAGATGAGCGGAATTACTGCCAATATTTAGCACACTAAAGATATAAAAGATATTGTTCTTAATGCAAATCTTCTTCCGGTCAGGTGATTGACACTCTTTGAGCCTTTGCTTCGAAAAGAAATCTATCGCTTGATTGACAATTCCGTGAAGAATCAGAACATAGTAAACTTATAGTTAATAATAATAATAATATAGAAAAAAACGTAGTACTTAATAAACCATGGTGTTCGGTTTTATCGAGTAAAATATTAATTGAAATTGAAGAAACTGCAAGTTCTACCACTAGACATGGTGTTAGAAAGGGAATTTGCATTTACTTACAGCATCATCAGTTTCAAGAAAGTCAAAAAAGTTTCAGAGCCCTCTCAGCAAGTCTGGTTTCTCTTCTGATCCGGGAGACTGACTAATCCTTATAGAATTAATCGATGCTTTGGGATTTACTTCAAGCACGAAACATCAGATGACATTACGCACCTTGAAGTTGTCTTCTAATTTACTAGATCCACTTAGAGCTTTCATCATTGACCATTTTTGCCCCTTGTCTTTCAACAGATCCACCCACACGATTACTGCAGATCTGGCTCAGAAGAATCTGGCTCCATCAAATTGATGCAGATCTTGCTCAGACATACTCCAGTTATTTACACCTATGTGCTAGTGCATGGGGCGGAGCTGATGTGCATTCTCCCTGAATAAATCAGTTTGATTACGCCTTAATTCACTATTTTTGTTCAATCGTTCAATAAGTTTTTCGTCGCTGGGACGATACCCTATTTTTTAACAAACAATCCTGGATAGCGATTGTGAGTGCGAGGATGACGATTCAAGAGATGATGTCATGCTGGAAACTGAAGATCATGTTATTGACCTTAGACAAGGGTATTGCTGATAGGAGTTAGCACGACTGCCGTAGAACAAAGACAAGACTCCTCGAGGAACCTCTGGTTTTCATAGCAAGTCCAGATCCACACACTATCTCTTCCCATGCACTGAGATTTAAGGAAAAGTACAATATCTGGTCCCTAACTGTAAATGAACACATGTAACTTTTGTCGAGAATCGAAATCCGATGCTTGTTAGTTCATATATCAGACATGAAGAATACTTGTCTGTTTATATCTGCCCTCACGAGTGTTGTACTTTGTTGTGTTGACCGCAGTTGCGATATTATTGTGGCGATCATACATGCTTTTGCGTGTGGTTGTTTCTAGTCTTTGTTTCTTGCTATTCGGTATACTAATCATCACCACAGAACGAATGTTGTGCATCGTGCAGATTACGATGGAGAACAGTTCCCAGTAAGAACAAACTACCGGTACGTGTTACGCTCAAGCTCTTATCTGCATGTACCGTATCGGATCCGAAAGTTTTCTCTAACTGCTTCTATAAAAGAACTGTTACAAAGCCCTTGAGGCTTCGCACATATGTAAACAGCTTGACAGTATAGACAGGAATGCTGATGATACGGAACCAGTACTCTCGTGTTTACTTGGAATGATTCTGATTTGAAAGCTAGGGACGTTCAGTTCGTAATGCCAGTCCATTAATTGTACAGGTCTTCACCAGGTAGCCAGTAGAATATTAAAACGCTGACCCTGCTGAAACAAAGTCCTTTTAGAATCATTTTTTTTTTTTTTTTTCATTTCAAGTTTATGCAACAGACTGATGGTGTTGAGATTCATTTTGAAATCGTAACAATAGATCGCTACAATAGTAAACAACGTTATTGATACGATCGGCACTCCGACGAGCACGAATATACGTCTCACTGGACTACTTAGAATTTTCAGTGTTAAAATCCCAACATGATATTCACGTCATACGTGCTGCTGAAGACTCCTTATGTTCTGATCAGAGTTCTACTCGTATCGAAAACAGGTGAGTCGCTAAAGCTGCTGATTCAGTGCTGAACTCTGAATGTACGTCGATGAAATTCTAGGCACTTCCACGTGACTACTCCAGTGCAACATGTATAGATCATATGGGCCATTAGGCCAGACTTGACTAACCTTCGAAAAGGTGTCTCTATTCTAAAATACGAACGCTCGCTGGTTTCGAGATGTTTTCCTGCGTTGGAAAAATTATTTGAGAACTCTACAGATCTTTAGAGACTGAAAAGAGCTGAGAGTACTGCAGTCCTTACCGAGCATCGTTAAGCCTTATACATGATCACATCGTATATTTACAGCCTGAAAATTCTTGAACTGCTCTTACTGGCCAAGGACAAGACTTTCACGCGTTTTCACCGGCAGTGCAGACCTGGCCCATGTACAACTACTTTGGGACCCATCCTTGTACATATCTTCACTTGGGTGAATGCCTTAATGAATCTAATGCCTTAATGAATCGCAATCTCAGGTTTGTGACATCATGATTAGGTAGGTAGTGCTGAGGCTAGACGTTTAAAATATTATGGTCTTCACTTTTAGTCTTACAGCATATGATCCTGTTTCATATTATGAGAAGCTCATATTACACAATTTGAGCGTACGTATATCTCGCACTGGGGTATAATTGCCCGACATGTATACCCTGTTCACATAATAGACGCGAGCCACTGTGGTCCAGGAAGGCGGGAAGGAAGTTTCTTCTCTTAAGACATATTTATGTGCTTAATATGTATAATTGACTAGCAATAGGTGGACATCAGTTGTTGCACACACCCTATCATCTAAGGCGAGCCTCAAGAGTGCTGCTGAGTCAGTGCTGATGCAAGAGACTAGCTGATCCTACTAATAAGGCAAAGTTTAACGATTAACGAGAACGATATATCCTCATAGTCGGTTGTAGCTTCTTCCAAGTCCTGGGGATGCGGTAAGTCTGCCAAAGCAATTTTATTCTCATCTCGTATGATTTCCTTTTTGAAATGGGAAGCAAACAAACTTAGGTTCATGTAAAATTTCTTTCTTTTTCACACCAGAGACGACTCATTTCGTTGTCATATTACAGTAGGATTTGTTGTGGTTTAGTTGATCTTGGGTTCTAGAAACTAACATTCAAAAGGAAGTCTAGAACAATCCAATAACCTGCATGAAAGGGAGGCTTCATATTAACCTAGATGAATGTATGAGGTAAAGCGCTCCTTCTCAGCATCGAGCTCGAAGGCTCTAATAAACTTTCCTAGATCTCTCATCCATATCGACTGGGAGCACCAATTTGTTTCTCCACCATATATATATATATATATATTCATTGTATCATGTAGCTCAACTCGTTTGGAAATTGGACACTTCAGATTTTTAGACAATGCTCTCTCTAAGTGATCAGATTGTGACTAGAGAAGTCACTACTATAGTTTTCTCTGCCAACAGCCTGACGGGTCAACAATTCTCTCGGACATGGGGCAGCTGTTGTAGTCAGTGTGAAGTAACAATACCTTCGACATGTTATCCTTCGGCTAACAATGTCAATGATATTAGCATGCTAAAACCCTTAACCCATTTCCATTCATTACACCTCACTGGACATGTACCTTCTATATTATTTTCCCATATCCATATATAAATATAAATAAATATATATATATATCTGAGACCGGTGGCTAGCTGCATACCAGCACGCAGTGACTAAAGAAAGGTTAGAAGGAGGTCTCAAACCTTCAATCTCGGCATGTAGATCTTGTGGGACGACCATCCCGTGTCTTCTGACAGAGAAAACTCAATAAGCAAGGCTGTCAAGCAGGCTCGAATTCCCAAACGCTGGCTGGCTCACAACAAGTATCTTGTGATAAGGATGAAGAGTGGCCGGTAATAGAGCCGTTTGCAGGAGATGAAGAATTGAACGAAATGCACTACAGCGTAAAAGTTTGGACTTCATTCGTCTCCTGCTGAATGTATCGTAGTGACGTTGTCTATCGTGATGAAGAATTGAACGAAATGCACTACAGCGTAAAAGTTTGGACTTTATACGTCTCCTGCTGAATGTATCGAAGTGACGTTGTCCATCGTGATCTATCATTTTGCGGAGGAGAGGTAGGCTGCATACATCTCAAGTGACAGCCAGATGCGCTTATATAAGGCCAACAGGTGCATGTGCACATGTAGCAGTAATGCTACATGTCAGTAAGAACTTAATAGACACTCGTGGATGATCGAATTTCTCATTGAAAGTTATTATCATTTCTATCGTCGATTGTATTTTGACTTCACACCCCGCTAGGTCATCAAGGGGCCCACGCTGTCGTCAGACGTGAAAGATACGAAGAAGAAGTATAAAGTATGACCAAAAGATCAAAAGTGCTGAGAAGTATAGTGTCTACGAAGCAGTTTTCTCGAGGACGGACAAAGCAACTCCTCATCACGACTGACCTGTTCAACTCTGGCATTTTATAAACCTTTAAAGCTTTTATTCAAGGGTCCAAGATCAGATGACCGTTTTAACTTGCTTGTCAGGCGGAGCATGCGTGCACTTTCAAACAGTGCATGATCTAAGTCAAGGTTAGTCGTGAGCCTATATCTTTGCCTCTTGCCCTTTTATATTCAGCCTGAGTCCCTCAGAGCTATTTGTCTCTCTCACCTCAAAACTCGAACATCAAGAGAGAACAGAAGAGGGCATTCCGGTACATGCATTGGTATATGTTCCTCCTATCAGCACAACTGGAGCTGCATTGTCTTCTTGTAGGCAATTAGATCTGTTTCTTTGAAATCGTTGTTTGATTTATGTGAAATTATACGTTCAGCTGCAAATAACTTGACAGAAGGTATACAAATCAGAATCGAGATTTAGAACTTGAAGACTGTACTCTCCCCCAGTTTCGTGCGGGAAGGTGTTGCGATGGTTAGTAGCGCTTGTGAGCGGACCCAGATTGGCAGGGAGTTTTGGAGTTCTACGATACAGTACTGCAGAAAAACTTGGACAGCAACACACCGCTGAGCCCTGCTCTTTCTTCGATATCGATCTCGGACAGTGCCCATTGTGATGATCTGCTTATGTGTATACCGCTACAGTCGCGGTTTTGAATGAAATTCGTGACCTTCAGAGAGTGCGCCAATAGCGCAGCGCAGAAATAAATGTAACAACACTGCTGTGAACTCATTTTATTGGGCTTAGAAGAAATTGTTATCTAGTCTATGGTAGATTCAAATTCTTTCAGCCTCAGAGCAGGCCAGGTTTTGTTAGGATAAAATATATCGTTTTCGTCTAATTATTGTGGACACTCTCCAGATTCACAGGTTTTGCTCGAAAGATCGCGGAAAGCTTCTAGACAAGTTAGGCGAGATCTGAGTTTCTCACAATTTTTCACCATGATCTCATGACCGGACTTTAGGTCACATTGACTGATCCTCGGTCGTGAGATCTTGATGAAAACTGGGAGAAACCCAGATAAGTTGTGTGGTGGAACGTGCAGAGCCATGATGGACGGAAATTTGGGGCAGGGTCGAGTGCAGCATTTCTCACCATCAGATTTTCTGGTGTTCGCTGACGGAAGTCCATCTCGTTCACTTTCGAACAAGGGTAAATTAGAGATGTACTGACAACAATTGCAGTAGCATGATCCCGTTGGCAGGCAACCTTTGTGGATTACATAAGTCATATCTGGAAGCGAGTACATAACTTGTTCGATTGTCGACCTTCGACCTTAAGTTATTGATGGAATTGTGTGACTCGAACCGCCGTGCAGGTGCTCGATTGGAACGAACGAGACATGTCTTAATACCATCTCTGGAGGAAAGTGCTTACCACTTTCGGGTCTCTTAATTTTCATGTTGCTTTTGGAACCTGCTGACAGGCGGTCATAGCCTCATTTGGGAATACTGAGTAAGTTTAGCTTGTCCTTGAAAACCTCAAGATTATCAATCTAGAGTTCAGAGAGTTACATCTAGCTCGTGAATTAAACAAAAAGCTTTGAGTCAGCAAGTAGCTCCCCTTTAAATGGAACCTTCTAGCTTTTTTTGTGCCAATCCAATAGGTTTTAACACGAATCTTGCCTTTAAACCGACTTCCGCAATTTTACAAACCCTTACGATTGTACTTTTCTTGACTCGGAATCTGAGGTTTGAGATACTTGGCGGACAATTATCTTCAAAATTGAATTCAAAGTTCAAAAGAATTGTACATCCTTCCTATGTAGAGTTAAGTTGAACATGGAAAAAGTACATGTTCCAAATTCTAGATCACTTTTGTCCACACCACTTTTGGAGTCTCCACATCATCATGAGGTTGTGTTAGACATTACACCATTACTAGATATACACATGAATGTTAAAAGAATATTTTTAATAGTGTCTCTTGTGCATTTATATTTAGAAAGTTTAGAGAGTTTATAAGCTATATTTAGAGAGTTTAGAGAAGTGAAAGATTTTTTTTGAGCTCATTCATTCGGTAAGGTTCTTCTATGGTTCACATTCTTCTCTCTTGTATCATCATGGTTTTTGACATGATAGAGTCATTCTTCTTTAGTCCGCCAATACTACTCGACAAGTAGATTCTTTGGGATGACCCTATTTGTCATGATTCATTATAGACCTCTTATGTCTACTACTTTTTGTGTTCCACTCTTAATGGATGGTACACACATTGTCGAAACACCCTCTAAACCATATTAAATAGATCTTTGCTCCTTTCGGCATTCCTCATCATCTCTAGCTTCCATATGGATGGATAACATTGATAGACTATAATACCCATGGTTGTACATATATGATAAAATGTGACTATATTTTAAATGTAATTAAGTTATCGTAGTGATGACTATATATAACTAATTATTGTTAAATAAGAGTAAAATATAGAGTTTCTTTTCATATAATAGAGGAGAACAACTATTTATTTATATGTGCTATCAATTTTGACAAAGAAAAAATTAGTATTGAGAAAAAATTAATTGTTAATAAAAATATAAAAAAATAATCATATTTTTGATGTAAAAATATTTTATTGTTTAGGAATGATCAAGGAATAGATTTCATCATATTAATCTATTGACTTTTCTTGATTTGGATTAGTTTTTCATTGGTTTGATTAGGTGTGCATTATATTGGGGCGAGCCGGAGAGTATAATATGGCCACACGAGCCCTTCATCCTTTATCTATGGCTAGTCATAATGAGGAGATTAATTTCTTTTTACGTCTTTTACATCCATCAATGGGCAAGGAAATACTATTAGAGGTCTTTGGAGTATTAGCCGGAGGAGCGATTATGTCTTGATAGATCATTTTTTGTCCATTTTCTATCTAGAGCCCCATATCTATCCTCAAAGGGTATGTTAGGGATGATTTATGAGCATCTTCTAGATTGCTTTTAGGCAGATGATCCCTTAGTGGTTTCACGGAGTTGTCCCGAAAGTTGCATCAGTTGCGAGAAGGGAGATTCCGTTGACAGTTAGTTAGGTGCTAGGTGTAGGACTGTCAAAGATGGTATATGAGCATCTTTGAGATTGCTTTCATGCAGATGATCCCTCTAGTGGTTTCACATAGTTGTTCCAAATGACTGCATTAGTTGCGAGAAGGAAGATTCTGTTGTCAATTAGTTAGGTGCTTTCAACTAATTAGCTTCTCGCAATAGAGAACTGGGGGCATTAGACCGATTGCTATCGAAGGGATCTTATTGCGCCTTGTTAGTTGTATTGATGCAACATATTCACACTTCAATCTTTTTTCATATCAATTTGAAGTCGCCATTAGCCATTAGAGCACTTCTAGATATCCATATGGATAGGATTGTCTTGCAAATAGACGTTGAGAACACTTTTAATGTCTCATATGTATTCATCTATAGAAAGCTTAGAGAGGCTGATGGATCTTTATAGAGCCTCATTCCTTTCGTATGATTTTTCTATGGTTCACATTCTTCTCTCTTCTATAAGCATGGCTTTTCACAGGAAAGAGTCACCGTTCTACAATCCGCTGTTGATACTTGACATGCAGATCATTTGGGAGGACCCCTATTTATCATGTCTCATTATAGAGCTCTTATGTCTATTGCTTTGGCCGTCCTTAGCGGATGATACACACATTGTGGGTACTATAGACCATATTAGGCATGCATATGATTATTTGACTATCGAGTTTTATCTCATAGGCTTGAGAGGCAAGGTGACATAGTTTCAAAGAGGGTGATTACCCATCCTCTTGTATGGGCAGCGAGTGGAGCATCATCAGCCAAGGTCTTTAAGTGTATGGCTATGGTGAGATGTCACCTCTTTGTTACTAAAGCCTTAGAGTTATATGGAGCTATGGAGAGTGCGTGAGCGCATATCATAACTAGACACCATGTTATTGTATTATCTATTTTAGATAACATATTTCCATTGCTATAAAAAAGATTACTGAACAATAGAATGACCATACGAAAGAAATGAGACTTGACAAAACTTTACCAGCCTCTCTAAGACCTCTAAAGTAGATGCACATGAGACACTATTAAAAATATTCTCAACGTCCACTTGCAAGACAATCCAATCCGGATGGATATCTAAGAGTGCTCTAATGCTCAATGATACCACCTCAGAACTTCATGGTGTGGCGATAGTGGAAAAAGGTATTGTTAGAAGTGGAAACGATACTAAAGGACCATAGCATGACTAACAAGGTGCAATAAACGCTCCCCAATATCAATCGGTATAATGTTCCATGTGTACTTCTCTATCATGAAAAATCGACTAGCATCTAGCACTTGGCTAATTGACAATGAAATTTCCCCTCTTGCAACTAATGCAACCACTTGGAATAACTTTGTGAAACCAATAGAGCATCATCTTCCTGAAAGCAATCTCGAATATGTTCATATACCATCCATGACAAGCCCCATGATGATAGACGTGGAATTATGCATAGAGAATGGGTAAAAAGTAATTTATCTAGACATAATGGCTCCTCTGGTTGATACTCCAAGACCTCTAATGATACTCTCTCGCCTATGGATGGATGTAAAAAGCGTAAAGAGGAAATATTTTCCTCAGTATGACTAATCATAGAAAAAGGATGAAGGGCTTGTACAGCTCTGTTGTACTCCTCAGTTTGCTATAAGATCCTACACCATCGCAATCAAGCCGAATCTGAAGTATCATGTGGCTGAACCTTACTCATAACTGTGGCATGTACGGACTCATCCTACAATGTTACCCAATCCTTTACTCGGAACCTCTAAAATCTAGCTGCCACCTCCCTATATCTAGCACGCCTCCCATAGTATAACGTAGACACCATTGTAGAAGTAGAAGAAACAAAAAACACGCTAACTCATCCATGAGATCATGTGCCAACCGACTAAACGGTAAGCAAAAAGCATGTATAGCCTTGTCATGGAGCACATGAGGCAGCCTATGTAGACATAGGAATCTAGTCTGGAAAAGTCCCATAATATAGATTGACTAGAATGCTAACCACTCCCATGATCCAAACGGTATACCCAGAACAATCAACAAAGGGATCGACGTAGTCTCTATGATCCTTGAAGTGATAGATGTTAATGTGATCCTTTGACTTTCGTGTGCATCCCAAGTGGTCCAATCATAATCTTTATGTATTTTTTCCATGTGTGTCATTACCCATTGCTAGTTGAAGAGTAGATTTTTATTCTTTTCTTCCTTATTGATATAGCTCCCTATACTTTGCTCCAACAGTTTGTAGTTCCTGCGTCTTAGCCTTTGGGATGCTTTCCTTTCTAGGACGTGCAGTGGCTTTGTGGTTGATCATGGTTATGTAAATATATATTGTATATATCTAGTATTGAGTACTCGATCTTGCTAAGAAATGAAAGTTTGTAACTTAGTGCATACTGAACATGAAATTCACAGTATACTGTACACACATTTAAACCGCTCGCTATTAGATTTAGAGAACAAGAATCACATTCTGAACCTGATATATCAGGCTCGACCGTTTCATCCTTCAATACTTTTGGCTTTAAATCCAAGGCTAACGGTTTTAATCTCTCGACTCCTACCCACTTATTTCACCTATTGTGCTCGTCTGCATCCCTTTTTCTCCCATCCCTCTATTTTTCACCTTTCCCTCTTTTCCTTTGGGTTTACCGTCTCCCCGCTCTTTTCTCCTAGCTCCCTTCGCAGTGTGTTTCCGATCTGTCTCTTCACCTCACTAGATTTTGACCTGCATCGGCCACAGAAACACAAACCTTTCATCCAGAAGACTTCGCCCACTTTTTTCCGGTATAAAATCTCTACATAACGCAGTGTAGTCTGTACGTGCTATTTTAATTAAAAGACATGAATCTATAAAACAGAAAATGAGCAAATTTAAGATTTGCTCATTTTCTGTTTTATAGATTCATGTCTTTTAAATATGATTATCTCTTGTAAATATTACAAGAGATAATCATATTTGTAACAGATGTTGTTCTAATTTTTTTGAAGTAAACGAATTTCATATCGAAATATATCAAAGAAATTATTTTTTGACTTGATTATCTCGATAAAGACAGAGAAAGACGATTTTAACTTTATTCCTTATAAACGTATTTTGAAATTAAAATATATGTAAAATAGGATCGTGTATGACAACTGGGGTTAATATTAGTAAATGGGTTTAATATCAGTGCATTTGATGTATGTTTCTGAACAAAAATCAATTTAAAATATAATGAAAAATCTTCTTTCATTATAGTTAATAAGTGAATACAACTGTAATGTAATTCTACATAAAATTTTGCAAAAATGATATACATGAAATTTTTTTAATAAATTAATCCATATTTTTTAATAAAGGTTAACATAAATAAAATAAAATAAAATTTTCACTCAAATATTTAAAATGACAGTCTTCAAGTTTTTAAATTATAATTATTACTTCAACTATTTAAAATAAAAAATTGAAATTTAGCTAAAAAGAATTCATTAAATTATAAATTTAATATAAAAAATGTAAAATATATTTTTAATATGCTAGAAAAACTGTTGTAAAAATTTCAAGGGGTTAAAAAAGAATTATATTTGAAATTTATATGTTACATACAAAAAAATCATGTTTGAAATTTAATGTGAACTAAATATTCTTAAACATAAAAATAATCACATGCACATTATAATCACATTTTGTTGATTCATAATTTTAAAAATATGATTTTAAATAATCCTGTTATTTTTTTATATTGTTGAACTTTTTAAGTCACAAGTATTTTAAGATATGATTGTTACATCTTGAAAATAATGTATATGACATGTTCATTATATAGAACAATGTTGAAACAAATATAATTACTTTATGGCTTTTATAATAAAACTTCAAAATATTCTATGACTTTAACGTCTTAGAATATATTTTTTTATCAAAATATAATAATATCATTTAAAAAATGATTGAAAAAATTGAATTTATAATTTCATTGGATAAATTTGAATTTATAATTATATTAAAAAAATTCTAATTTTAATTTTATTAAAAATTATGTAAATTTAAATTATAATTTTATATAATTTTTAATATTAAAATATAATAAAATATAAAAATTATTAACATAAATATTAATTAAATAGTATAAAATATATTTTAAATTATTGATCAATGTTTAAAATTTATGTTATGAATATCATGTATTGTTTTAAATGTGAATTGTTTTTAAAAAACTCGCAACCAAAGATACCCAAGCCATTGCATGGTGCTAACACAATGACAAGCTAAAACCTACCATCATCATAGTTACTCAACTAATCTATACATCAAGAAGTCATTTTTTATTTAGGAGAAACAAAAATGTTCTTATTGGTTTGCAAATCCAACTTCACTATTGGAAGCACACAAGAGTAGTAACACTCCACACAAAAAAACATCAACACAAATAAACGTGGTCCACAAACAAAAAGTCGAGATGGAGTAATATCAATAACAAGAAACAAAAATAACAATCATCCATCTCAAAAATATCTATCAAAGTGGTCAAACCATCTCAACTATGACAGATATAACCTCGAGAGGACAATAAAAAATATTGAAACTCAATTGTGGATTCCTTATGTTCTCTAGATCGATAATCCAACACTGATAATCTAATTGCATAAGTTGAACTTCTTTATATTTTCTATGATCCCACCAAATTTCAAATCAAATGAACATTATATAATAATACTATAACCTACCGGTCCTATTTATGATTTGAATACTTTGAAACAACAATTCTTGAACTTTGATCATTTCTATTTGAAATCTTTTTCATCATTATCGATTTTAAACACCAACATCACTATAATCATCTACCCATTTGATCGATTTTTGGCATTGCTTCAAAGTCTTGATTCGAAGATTAAGCATTAAATGTGAAAAAACATAACTTCCAAATCGGTCATACGAACTTAGAAGTACTTCTACTTCTTGATCTTCATCATGTTCTTCACTCTATCAATACCCTACACACTCAACATCAACTAGATTGAAGATACCATTGATCAAAGACTCATCAAAATAACTTCAAGGCTCCAAGAACTCACAATTCTCACCACAAAATCAAATTGAAATTTTTGAATTGATCTATTCTACTCTCAAAATATCCACAAAAACACTCCACTCATAACCATAGCATAAAAGAAAGATTATAGTCAAGCCAAATTAACTTTGAGCTTCAACGAATTCAGGTTCATGCACTTGCTAATGTTCCACTATAGCAATATTTTCCAAAGCTTAACTTTAAAAACTACCATCCAAGAAGCTCTAATTCAAACCCTATGACTTAAGCCCTAGTTGTCATGATTGCAATATGGCCCTAATGTTACATCCCTTTGCGAACGGCGCTAACTATAGTAATGGCTCTAACTCATGTCTCCCCTTAACCAAATGCACACCTATCTACCTTAAGAAGAGATTTAAAAGTTTCAGGTTTTTTTTTTAAATAATTTCTTATGATTTGAAATTTTTTTTTGCAATAAAGTATATATATACATATACATATATATAATATAAAGTAATTAATTGATTGATAATTTTTTCAAGCTAGAATCATGTATTTTAAGTCTATTTATTAAAAAATCATTACATGTAAGATATATTTCAATCTGTTAAATATCATAGATTGTAATTCCACTGTGTTGAAAAATTTATCAAATTACAGTATATATATATATACACCACTCATATTAAATATATCTAATTTATATAATATTTAGACTGTCTAATTGTGATATGATAAAGTTTAATTTAAAATCTATAAAAGTAGTCTCATTTAATATTTATATATTTTATTTTTTTATTGAATGATAAATATTTTTATAAAATTATTTACAACTAAGATTATGTATCAATATTTAAAAAAAAAATGAATGTTAAATTTTAACAACAAAATTTAAGAAAATAATTGATTGCTATGTATACTCTTCAATGTCTTAAAGATAAAATAAGATTACAGTCTAAAATCAAGTTATACATAAATATTAATAACGTCAAATAAAATTTAAATCAAATTTTATTTTATTAATTTTTAAAATAAAATTGAATTTTTATTTTATTATTAATTAAATTAGTTAAAAATATTGATAAAATTTAATAACATGATTTTGGTGAAAATTTACCTAAAATTTATTTACAATATTTGGAATTTATATTCAATTTTATGCCATTTATAATTTTGAAGAAGAAATTTAATATCAAACTTTCATATTTGTAAATGAATAATTTTGATAAGCATATGTGATAGGTTCCCATCTTTATAATATATATTTAGGTCAAGTTTATCATACTTTGAAATTATTTTCATCTTGATGTTATATACATTTGAATTTTTTTTTTAATTTCAATATTTTTATATTTGTAAATGGTTAATTTTGATAAAAATTTGTTAGAGATTTTTAAAATAATGCTTTTAAATATGTACAACAAATATTAAGGTCAATTGTATCCATGTATATTTATCATCAGCTGAATACAAATTTTCTAAGGTGAAGACAACAACATGTTAATCTTACATTTTTGTCATAACATTGATTCAAAATTAAAGTTAAAAGCTATTAAATTTAATCATACAAAATAAACTTGAATAATATGATTGCAAATTTTTTTAAATGATTATAATTTTATTCAGAATCTCAAAATGTATTTCTTTTTATCCTAAAAATAATATGGATGAAAAGCATTTCAGAATTATGATATCAAATATATACATCATTACATGAATTGCAATTAATAAACTTAAATTTTTTTATGAAAAATACAAAACTTACAAGCTTCTAAATTTTTGACTTTGATTTTGCCTCATACAATTTTGGACATAATGTTAACAAAATTAACAAACATGATCAAAATGATAAATTGTAAATAAATTTATTAATTCAAATCATAAAAATAATAATTATTATTTTAAAAATAATAATATATGAGATTTTATTTTTTATAAATATTGCTGAAAATTTTAATCATAAATATATTTTTACATTTGATTAAATTTATTCAAAATATTTTTAAATTAAAGTTTTTATAAAATTCTGAAAAATATTAAATTTGAGTATTTTTAGTATAAGTGACTATTTTAGATTATCAAAATCAAGATGATCAAAAGAGTTCAATGAACTAGTGAATAATAAAATAGATTTCATTTATTGAGGTCAAAATAATAAATTAAAGTCTTTAGTTAGTTATTGTACAAGAATAGACATTTAAAAGTGTTTTTATACTTGAAATGAATATATTTTTTAAACTAAAATTTTAACATGATATATATTCGATTTAACATGAATTAAACCAATTACAAATATTATCTTCTTTAAAAGTTATTATCAGTAAAAAATGAAGAGAAATACCTTGATACTACAGTATACGTGAGAGCTGTCATTAGAGTCGCAATAATATACAAACAATGTGACATATAACCACAACCGTATACATGCATGGTGTATCCAAGTGTTAAAAAAAGAGGGAAAAAATGAAGAAAGAAAGAAGAAGCACAAAACCAACAACACAAAAGAGAGAACTTGTAGCGAGAACGGAAAAGGTGACCACAGACTATAAATAGAGATGAGTCTCGGTCTCCTATACCATTTCCTCCCACGGCAGAATTGCTCTTGTGGGCTTTGAGGCATGTCCGACCGTTTTGGGAAAGTGGATTCAGTAGACGAACTCGGATGGATCATGCTTCCGAGCACGTCGAGCCCAGTGGGTTCTCCGGGGAGTTCTGATTTGGAGAAGCTGGTGATGAAGTTCCAGCACCAGGCGGTGGAGGGCTGGCATTCGGGAATTTGAGCGCTTCCCAAAATGCATCCAGTTTGTGTATCTTTGAGGCATTCGCTCTGTCTCAGATCACCATTCCGTTCCGGTGTCCTCGGCAGTGCTTCTCAATTGCTGTCCCCTCTTTTCGCGCGTACTTTGGGAACAAGAGATGTATGGAATGATGGGTTTAAGGTCAGTAGACGACCTTGCCATGGCTGCAGGGGTTTAAGGCTGTCGAAATCATGCTTTTCCGGAGATGTCGTTTTGGTGGAAGAGTCGAAAGCACGGCCATTTGACGAGGAAGAGCAAGAGGAGGATGAGGTGGAGAGAGGAGCGGTGCACGTACCTGTTTTGTTGAAGGAGGTCGTTGATCACTTCGAAGGTCGGCGATTGCTGAATTATGTGGACTGCACACTTGGTGCTGGAGGCCATGCTTGCTCTGTATGTATTCATCTTCTCTCGGTCCTGCTATTCAATGTGATTCCTTAGTTACTTTCAAAGTCTTAGTCAAACGGCTTTAGAAACATTTCCGCTTTGTAAACTATGAACTTCTGTACGAGATTTAGCTTCAACATTGTTATTGTCTAAGACTGTTACTTCGAACATTTTCGATTTCAAGTTTACCACCTCCTGCTCTCTGTGCGGAGCCACATTCATTCCTTTTCCTGAGATGCTTCTAAGGATTAACATTGTATCAAAATTAAAATTGTAGCCACCAATCCAAGGATTATCTGTGTTGAAAACTACAGCCACGGAACTAAAGTCATAATCCTCCCTTCCGAAGCTGAACATAATTGTCCAAGAGAATGGTTCTTTCTGCTGACACGATTGGTGATTCCCATATCTCTTCCAGAATTTGTCCTCGGAAGTTTCAAATGAAGTCAGAGGTTTCACCAAGCTTATGGTGTCCTTTTCTTTCGGTCTGTTCAATCCAAATAATCCTTTGATCGTCCGAATGGAATGGTCTAAAATTGGATTGTTTATGAAGTTTTTAATACTCGCTTTGGCTTCTCCAACGAAGGTTCTATCAGCTCACTCAGAGATGGAGACGTTTGTCGGGTTTGATGTTGATCCAGTAGCTCATGCCGAGGCTGAGCCCAGGTTGCAGCAAGTTATCAGCTCTCGTTCATCCCCCAGCTCTGATTTGAATCTTCACTTGATACGAACAAACTTCAGAAATATCAAGACCGCACTTAGAGAGCTGGATCCGAAGCTGGCAGATGGAGGAGTTGACGGTATTCTCATGGACCTGGGCATGTCTTCAATGCAGGTGCCTTCTATTGGTTTTGATCTGAACAGATTTATTGCTTTGTGTGTGTGTGTGTGTGTTTTATAAAATAGCTACTCATAGATGTATATATTTGGGAACTACTGTCAATCTTGACATGCATTCTTCCTTCTGATTGGCTTTTATTTTCTGTTAACTATCGTTTGCGATGTGGAGATGCTTCAAGTCTCCTGAACGTCCTAGGACGTTGAGCTCACTAATCTAATCATGGAAGTTATACAGCTTGCATATCAAATTTGCTGCATGTAGAAGTCAATGCTACGAGATGGTTCCGTGCTTATTGCAAGTGAATCTCAATCTTCTGGTTGATTTTTTCATGGTCGTGGTATTGGAAGGTTTACTAGTCGTCTGGCAGTTCTGTTCACCCTTTTAGTCCTGTTCGTAAAGGGGTGCAATATTTCCAATTTTCAGGTAAATGAAGGAGAAAGAGGGTTCAGTTTTATGCGAGAAGGACCTGCGGACATGCGAATGGATCCAACTGTGAGGATTTGACCCTACTCAATGCAGCAATCTGTGTAATTACTTTGGCTTCATGAGTTAACGTGTATGGTGCTAGATAACTCGAAGTAATGAGGTTCGAGCGCTGAACTTTCCATTCTACCCTGGCAAGATAGACATGGTTTATTGGAAGATGCCAGGTCAGTAGTAGAACAACAGAGTCTCATGAAAACTTCATTTTGTCATTTTGATATAAGAAACAGTGGGAAGAATCAGAAAGAGGTATGCATAATTATGTACATCCCAAAGCTATGGTTATGGTACAGAAATGGAAAACTGTTGCAAGTCAAGTGCATCTGACTAGGCTTTTTGAACTTCACAGGCGAAGTGGGACCTCATGCTGTCGGTTGTTTTAAACTGAACATCATGAACTAATCTATTGTCGCTACAGAGGCTAGTAAAGAACTATCGGGAGCTCGATGGTCACGAATTGGAAGACAATACCGTACTTCCTGAATGCAATGTGCCCTAGTAGGCTTTCGCTTTCCTCTTGGCTTGAGTCTGTCAAAGGATATAATGCATATGCTGTGCCACATTTGTACTATGTGGATTTCCCACAGACAGTCTTATGAGTAATCGGTTCCTAGGTAACTTGTAGAAAGAAATACTTTGAGACACACAAAAGCATCTAATATTTGCGCTTCAAAAATCAAGAATCACATTTTCCTAATTCTTAGTCTGTTCAGGATAGATGGACGTATTGCAATTGCGTATATGCGAATGCCGCATGAAGGTTTCTAGACTTGCTATAGACCTTTTTTACAAAGGCTGTTAGGTCTAAATTGCAGTAATTAATATTTCGCTTTGGTGACAGGCAAGCTTGAAAGCAGAAGAGATACTCAATTCCTGGCCAGAGGCTGAAGTGGGACGGATTCTTAGAGATTATGGTGACGAGCGGCGATGGAAGCACATAGCAAGGAAGATCGTTCAGCAACGTCTTTCGGGTGGCATCAACACCACCTCTGAGCTAGTCGCGGTTATTGGAGGTAGCTCCTTCACAAGATCAGGTATGTTAAACAGTTTGATTAGGTGTCTGTGAGAATATGTCGTCCTGGTAAGAATGTAATCTGGACTGTGGTAACTCTGCGCTACCTTGAACTAACTTCAGCTGAGGGTAGTCGGTAAAAATGAGGGTTTCGAGGTAGTGTTTTCTGATACTGACCTGACCACCCTATCTGGATGTTTTCTACACCTGGACACTTATAAATCAGTAAGTAACTGCGAATTGCTGGCAAAGTCAGGTTTCAGTCAGCCACCCTTCGTAAATGCCAATTAGACTTTTCGAATAGCTCTTGATTTGAAAAATTAAAGGGATGCCCACAACTTGATGTGAACGCAGTGTTTTTGCATGTAGACCTGAAAGAGGAAATCTTGATGGAGGTATTTCAACTTTACACTAGCAACCTTGTACATAATCCCTTTTCTCCATATGAAAGCTTTTTATGGACTAAAATAACCACCTAGGAGCTAGTAGGAAACGTTCGATGTTTACCTAAAACATGAAGGCTTTGGTAACGACTTTCTTATCCGTTGGCTACTCTAGAGTTGAATTGGTCCCGAATGCTCTTGCGTGAGTTTGGGTTTGTACAGGAGGATCACACATTGCCGATGTTTGATAATAGTTGAGCTACTAATCTCATGAACCTTGTTAAGAACCTGCCTGGCTGGTGGAAACCATTAAAAATCTAGCCGGTCAAAACAGTGCATTTTACCTCTCTTATCTCGAGCTCAAAAACATTGAAGACCGCATGTAGCTCACATTAATGCTCATTACAAAAGTGCATTATGGGAAATCTGAATGTAAATAGTCTGCATTATATGTGACTCTCAATCTCATTTGGGAGGATGCAGTAAGATAGCCGTCTATCATAATTCTGGAAGATAGTCAGAGTGGCAAATCATGCTGCCTTGAAGCCGACCACAGGATTTTTCGTGTAGATTCAAAATCAGGTCTTTACCTTTTTTGGTTATGTGTTGGGTTGTGTCCTGTGGCAGGTAAGAATGGAAGACTGAAGCCGGGTATGCATCCAGCTACGCGAAGTTTTCAGGCTCTACGTATAGCAGTCAATGATGAGTTGAAATCTCTTGAAGTTGCCCTCTCCGATGCTTTTAGCTGTTTGTCACCTGGTGGACGACTACAGGTTATTTCTTTTCACAGTCTTGAGGACAGAATAGTGAAGCAGTTTTTTTTAAATGCAGCAGGGCTGCACAAAGGTTCAAATCAAGACTATGAAGATTCTGATGTAAGGGTGCCTCAAGAGTATACACACATTCCTGGGGAAACTAGACATAGCAAATACATTAGGAAAAAATCACTCACAAACGAGCTTGGGGAGAGAACAGGAAGAATAAAGAATGTAGCTGAAGGCAGGTATGGCAAAATTCTAACGAAGAGGCCTATTGCTCCTAATGATGAGGAAATGTCTGTCAACCCTAGAAGCAGAAGCGCAAAGTTGAGAGTGATTGAAAAGAAATAAAGTGTGCGAAATAGTCTTAGACAAAGCTTTCACAGTCGTGTGTGACGATTACTAAGTGCAGCAGAGTATGGATTTTTTCTTGAAAGTCTTCTGAGATGATGGTGCTCCGGGTCTTCGGTATTGGACTGATATATTTCTCAAAGTTTGAACCTCGTTACTCTATTTCGCGTTGTCCAAGATTCTATCCATGGTACAATCTTCCGTCATCTGCGGAGAAGGTTTTCGATTTGGTTCTGGTTGCTACATATGCTAGAGCAAGGGCAAAGATTTATTTGGTAAAACAAAAGTTAACGTTCACCTGAATGGAAGGTTTGTGGAGCAAATACTCTGCACCTTGGTAAGGAAGCATACCTTACAGGCAGGCGTAAGGTATGGCAGGTTCGTTTTACCCGCATATGCACCAGTTACTCCAGCGATAGTATGCCTGGCTAGATTTTAAGAGTAAATTCTTAGCGAACTTCGTATCATTTCTTACAATCAGTCAGTTTATCAATGTTACATGCGCTGTTCTTTGACGGTGACACAGTGATTTCACAGCGTACGGTGAAAAGCTCAATAGTAAAGATGACAGCAGAACGAAAGTAAACCCCAAGAAGGCACAAAGCTCGATAACGTTATGTTTGGAGACGACCACAGTGTTTCAGTTAATCACTAGTCGTCATGCGTGAGAGCCACAAAGGAAGCCACATATTTCTGGATACTTGTGATGGCCTTTTCCCTTCTAAGGATAATTGTCACTTTTTCACTCGCCATTGCTTCAAACGCCGAAGGTTTCCATCGTCCTTCCTATTATGCGGTTGCTTACAATATCTGGAAATCTTGGATAACTAAAATGGTCATACGATACATGAAGAACTAAGGTCGCCTGTTCTGGTATCCTAATTACTTGAAATCGTAGAAATACAACTTTGCTTCACAACGGTTTGTGTTTCCAAGACAGATAAACCCCTGTCAGAATGAAAAACATTGCCGTTACCAGCGGGGATTCAAATAAACGTCACTTACAGCAGTTGTTGTCACAAGAGGTATGAATTGGTGAACACATTGTACTTTCCAAATCTCGTGCGATCATAAAATAAGTCATACAGTTCAGAAGTGTTGGAAAAGGATCTTCTCGCTTTCTGTCATCTCCAGCCACCCTCGGTTGTGAACCAACCAGCGCATGAATGCAAAAAAAATGGGTGCTGTCGGTGACGAGCCTTCAATCCTTATTCACGGACATCTCTTTGTGCGTTTGGACCCACAACGAGTGAGGTATGTTGGAAATTACTACAGAAAAGTGCACTCAGTTGCATGTGGCACAGAACTGGGCTTAAAGGCGAGGGTATGATCATGTCGGCCTTTAAGTTGGCAGTCTGGTTAAGTCCATGTATGTACGTCGCTTGAGGAAATTCTTGGACTTCTCATCTTCTGTCTTCACTCAAGGGACGTAGAACATTCCCTTTTCTCCTGGAAACCAGTTTGATTTTTTGGCAATAAGAGGCCCAAGTGAATGATTTCCTGTTTCACCAAAAAACTACATGATTTCTAGGGGTATCATCTTTATCAGACGCTAAGACGGGGGTTTTTCCTTGATCAGATCCAAGGTTGGATTTCCTTCTTCGATCAGACACTAAACCGTCAATGGGCCATGCGACCTTGTAATCAGTTCTAGGGTCAAGCTTTAGATATAGAGAAGAACACCAACTGTGAGAGCTTCCATGGTAGATTAAGCAGTTGCTTAGACATGTTCGTCCTTGATTAATAAAAGCTCCTGGAACCTTGGAATCATTCTGAACCGCTCCAGCGTGCGTCTTGCCTTTTCGTCGTGAAAATACCGATGGAACCGAGTGTCATGGAAGAAGTGCAGGAGAACTTTGCAAATGCTTTCACTGATCGGATCGATGAGGACATGCATGAGCGAATTTGTCTTCCCCCATCAGCTCAAGAATTTATTGTTCCAGCCAGTAGGAAAAACCATGACCAGATGTACTTAAACTCGTTGATTTGGGAGAACTAGAGAGCAACAATGTATTCCCTAGGACAGAGAGCTCGAATTGATATGCCGAACGTTAACGGAGATGAAGGAGTTGGCATCAAGAGTAATACTAGGGGGGAATTGAGACTTTAGGTCAGTTTCAGCTGAGAGTAAACAGTTGGTCAGTCTACACGCAGCGAATCAACAAACATGTTTTGGAGTTGGCAGCAAGAGTAGTACTAGGGGGGAAATTGAAAGCTTAGGTCAGTTTCAGCTGAGTGTAAATTGTTGGTCAGTCTACAATCAGCAAATCAACAAACATTTTAAAACAAAACGAATGTTAGATGTTCAACTCTGCATTTTTGGGCAGCCATTGCGCAAGAGAGGGGAAGGGTGGAAATAAACAACGTCGGGAGGAGGCTGAACTGCTTCAATTTTGGACGTTTTGTCAATTCGAGAAAGAGAGACACAGTAAAATAACAAAAGGGATGGGAAGACCCCATCAAAACGTACAGGGATGGAACCAAACCGGTAACCAATCATCCAATCAATTCCATCATCGTCTTTGTCCAGCAGTAGTTATCGAGGGTGATACAAATTTAAACCAGAGTAGTGCTGCCGAGTTTGAGCTCCGTGTCCAACTTAAGAAGAAGACAAAGCGACCACGGCAAGGATGTTGAGGAGAGAGAGCGAGGTACCTGTGATCAGCACGGACAGAATTGCAATGTGAAGGAATGTTGAGAGAGAGAATTGCGAGACGAGAAAGCCGTGTGAGTGGAGAGTTAGGTGCATGATGCGAGGTGGCAAATTTGTTATCTCATAGTGTGACACATACACGAATGGAGGGACCTCCACACATTGCAAGAGTTTTGAAATACACAATACATACATTTCATACACCAACACAAGTATACCATAATAATATTTTCTAATATAAAAACAATACATAGATTTCATATGTGGTCGGAGCGCAAGCCTGGCCTTATGCCCTATGGTCGTTCAACCAAAGCAAAAATCTTGATTTTTGCTTTCGTCAAACTTGGTTAGGGCGGCCTGAAGTAAAAGGATTCGAACCTTTGTTTCTCGGCATCAAAGGCCGATTTCATACGCCAACACAAGTATAAACAATAATATTTTCTAATATCAAAATATCCGTAATTACATTTTGCTTATAATCATAGCATAAAAGAGAAATATAATCTAGCCAAATCCACTCCCAGTTTCAAGAAATCCAAGGTACAATCTTCATCCTTAGTCGTCTATTTGTAATCTATACCATGTAATGGAAAAACCAACTTGTTATCATTAGTGTTACCAAAGTCCAAGACTTCAATTAACTCTCGACAAATAATTACAGGTAAGTATGGACCTCTATCATATAATGGAGAATACATTAGAGATGTTTGCTAGGTAAATTGATAGCCCATGACCAACCACATTCGCTCAATGTCTCTGTCTCTTAAATGACTTTTCTCCAAGCCAAATTTACTAAGTACTCTCTTCACCATTTGAACAACTCTCTATGCTAAACCATTAGCCTCATGATAATCTTTTGAGCTCGATCAACATTCTATCACACAAAGCTTGAAACTTGTCCAAAAATTCAATACCCTAATTAGTCAAAATCTCTTATGGTGCACCAAATCAGCTAAGCACATAATCGAAGAAATCATTGGATGTTTCCTCATTTGACATGTCAAGCAAGACCACAAACTCAATCCACATAGAAAAATGCTTCACCATGATTAAAACTTATCAATGATGTCGTAAAGTCAATGACAAATGTCTTGCAAAATCCAAGCTCAAACAATAACCAATAACCATAATTGGTAATGGATGTAACTGAGATGTAGGGGCATTGAATGATGCCCAAACACAATCACATACCATACATCTAACCATAAATTACTAGACCTTAGTTTGCATATTGACTTTGAAGTAAATTATATGTTTGTTTTACTAAAAAATGATGTAAATCATCATGACCATGTATGATTAATTGTGTTCTATACGATGAAAGTGTTGTGCACGAACTGTGTCATCTTCTCATACACAAAGATGGTGTCTATATTTCAATTGATTCTCCTAGGCACTCAAAATATCCATCAAAGCACATATATGAAGATATTCCAACCCCATCATATCATCATGGATGTCTCAACTTCCCGCCAAACCTTCCTCAATCTCAATGTCCAAGTACAACATATCCATCCTTTGACCCAAGAGGAATATCACATAGCTATCAAGAGCTAACTTACTCAAAAAGATATATGCATGTCAATCCGACACCATCCGTCATAAGTATCACAGTGTCATCAAGCCCCTTGTACATGGATTTTGACTTAATCCATCCGAATTATGAGAGATATATATAGCTCTCAAGAGCCAATATACTAAAAAAGATAGATGCATGCCAATTTGATATTATCTCTTAATCAATATCAATGTGTCATCTAGCCCAGGTCTTGTCAACTTGATTTGTACATGAGTTTTGATTTAACCCATCCATATGATTTTCCACTCCATGTATTTGTACAATCGTGAAATTATAATCTTGTAACATAAGAGCCCATCGTGCAAACTTTTTTGAAAGCTTGTTTGATTCCATCAACAAGTTCAATGGTTAATGATAATGAAGAGAGTAAATGAGTTTTCAAAAAAATAACATCTGAAATGTGTCACAACCCAAACGGATGTCAAACATTCTCCTCCTTAAGAATTGTACTTTGACTCCACTACATTGTTAAAGCAACTTGCATTTGCTACTACAAACTCCTTCCCCTCATCATCATGTTGGGTGAGCATTGATTTCAAACCCAATATATTTCAATAAATATCTACTTGAAAGGTAGGATCTCTCATTGATCTTCTCAAATTAGGGGTAGATGTCAAGCTCTCCTTGATTTCAACAAGAGCTCTCTCATGTTTATCTCCCCAACACCACTCTTGATCTAGCTTTGTCAAAGCTTTGGCAATAGTGTTGAATCCTTGCACATATTGATAATAAAAGTTCACAAGTCCAAGAAATGCTTGAAACCCACATAGAATCTATCCTCTTCTTTCTTTCATCATATATGCTATTTAATATGTTGAAGAGAGTGATACCCTATCGCATAGTATGGTAGGCTCTCGTGCACTCTCTCACGAAGTCGGAGTCCATAGCTCCATATAACTCTAAAGCTAGAGGAACAAAGAGATGACTTCTCTACATACCCCTATATTTGAAGACCTTGGTAGCTACCGCTCCACTCACCACCCATCCATGAGGATGGGTAATCACCCCTCCAAATAATATCATGTGTAGAATATGTAACCATAATGTTTGCAACAATAACATGATCCTCCAGAACCAAATATAGGTCTGACCTAATCTAGGTCGACTACAAGGCATACCAATGTTACCTCTATGAAAGGTATCCACCCTCTCCTGTCCTAGAAAATACCACATCCCTAATGCCATCATGGGTAGTTATCCCTTCACCTCCGAATGGGCAAAAGAGTAATATGGACCCCTATTACATCTAAGGTATTACCACACTCACATGTAAGTAATGAAGATGTAGGTGGATGGACCAAGACAAGTTAGATCCTCATTGTTGTAGAAAAGATAGCGGGTGTGAGTCATAAAGCCCTAATGTATGGTCAAGCCAAGGTCCACGAGCCTTTACACTTGCCTAATCAATAGCGTAAAGGGGTTTCGTCTATGCTCTTGATTAGGCAAGTGCATAGACGAAACCTAGTAGTACGAGGAATGGCCGGATCCACTAATAGAGAGTGTAGAGCATGCTAAAAATTGTATGACTCTAGTCCAATCCGTTGGCAAAGAGGAAAAAAGACGGGAGCTCTTATTGTACCTCATGGCAAAACATTTCTCGTATGCCATAATAGTATCTATAAAGGAAAGCATCCCATCCAATGTCCATCACATAATCTCAAATATATGTCTATCTACAATCACAAAGATAACAAATGTGACGAGATTACCTAACTAGCCAAAAATACTATATGTGATTACTCCATAGAAAATAACTCTAGCTTTCAACATGGAAGAACAAAAATTGTCTCGTCTCTCTACCAAATATCATGTCACTTAAAGAGGTCATGTAGGACACTCTAAAAAAAACTTATAATATTGCATAGCAAAGAGTAACAAAGCCAAGTTCAATAGTTCCAATGAACGGAGACGAAGGGAAAAGCAGCAGCTAGTTAATACGGAGCGCTGACATTAGACGAACCCTCAACCTACATTAGAGCATTAATAGGGACAGCTTTCTTAAATAATCGGAATGTCATTGTTTTCGTTGGGATGAGCAAAGCTGATGCCTATACAAAGGTTTACAGAACTGTCGGTGAAGCTATAAGTTATTGGAACGCTTGACCTTCTTGTCCTAGACGGTTTCAGTTCGGGGTGCTGGATAGTAGCCTCTTAGCTCATTGCAACGAGAATTCACAGAGAAGTTGTAATCTTTACTCCTAGCTTAGGCTTATTGTGTGTAGTGCCAAAGGTCTATTTAATGTAGCTCATCTAATCATGTACATTAGATGAGCTACATTAAATAGACATTCTCGGCAGTTCCTAGTAGCTAAGAAGCTCGTGACATGAAGAGTCCACGAATCAACACCGAAACAGGCTGAATGTCAGAAAGTCTCTTACAGAACTATACTAGGAGAAGTTTGAAAAGTATCACATTTTCTTCAGAGAGAACTTTACTCCGAAATACTTGTTAGTACTGTAAGTCCAGAATTGCTAGGGCAATCTGCATTGATCACGAAAGTGGTTAACAATTCTAGCCTATACGTATCATTCTCTAATACAAAGTTGGTGATCTAGATCCTCGCAGGAACCCAGAATCTAAGGTGAGCAGGATTAGCGGAGACGTTGTCACTGAGGTCCGCAAGAGAAATGGTCTATATCTAGACATGTAGACTACTACAAGAAACTCTTTTTAGCTGGCCAACGACATCCTTCTGTACCTCTCTAGAGTGCTCGATCGAAACGCTACCTGTCCTCTGTACCCGAAATTAGAGGACTATACGAAGAGAATGCCAACTCCCCACTGATGAGACGCTTCTTCGATGACTATGAATCTCAGATGTCAGATTTGAAACACTTCTGACATCTGAGATTCTGTTGTGCAGAAAGATTTTCTGGACTTACAGATTAGAATCCATATGAATATGGATAAGAGCATTGGAAGTAAGAGCAACTGTATAAATGGTTAGGAAAGCTCAATAGACGTCATACGAGAGTACATACTTAAAAATACAAACCAAATCATCTGGTACTCAGCTTGCATGTTGTATTTGGCAGATTATTTATGCTTGCCCTGCCTCCAAGCGATACTGCAGATTTCAGAGATTATTATTAAGTGAGATTATTTCGGATTCAACAAGCCAGACAAATCAGCACATTTCATGTCGTGGATCTATTCCAGCCGGATATATTTTCTCATCTTGTTGGACACTACGGCGATGTGTGATTCCAAATAGAAAAATGTTAAGTCTGCCAAATCTATCTTCAGAGGTAATCTTACATACAAGTGACAGAAAGGGCGTGACAGCCATAATACACGCCATAACATGTGGGATCTGAGGTCATATGATCTGTACGAGTCGTTACGGAATTGTTGTTGAAGGTGAAAAAATCTCTTCAACTATTGAGATGAGATAATAATTACCAAGTAACTGTATTCTAGGATGTATGTTGGCAAACATGCAAGCCATTCTTTTGCGCAGCACATACAGACCTCCCTTGTAAATTTTGACTGAAAACGAAAGGTGAACGGAGATTCGGAGAAGAGATTCCAAACTCTCAACTTCGTATATTTTTAAGTTTATCCTGCACACGCTGTTGCAGATTGTCGGGTACTTCACAAATCGGAAGGACCGATTCTGATGTCTGTGTAACAGACGACACTGTTAGAAACATTTCCAGTCATCTTATTACTGTTGATGGTATCTACGAAGACTAACATAGCAGCGACTTCTGCAGATCAGGATACTGCAATCGTTGAGAGAAGCTCGTAGAGAATTCGTTAACTTCTCTCGCCGACATGTCTGAGCAATGATATTCTCTTGATATCATGAATCGCTTGAAAAAAGAGTGTGATATTGTCCTCGACAGCTGTACCTCTCGACAGAGAGCAGAGTCACAGACCTCTCTCTGTAATAAGTATATCCCAGTTACATAGATGACAACTCTAAGTTCACGTTCTGATAGATAGAAACAGGTCTTCTTCGATCATCATCAGTATACGGAGTGACCGACACAGTAGAGAACCTGATACTGTATCAACCTTACTGGTGGAAACTGAAAATACCAGTATTTAACGTGAGGAGGAGAGAAGTTGAGACTTGTTGTTTGACTACCGGTGAAGCGTCCGTTGCTTGAAAATTTTAAAATGTTAATGGTTATATACAGCGTTTTCAAGTTACATCGGAACTCAGAACGGTCATGGTATGCGTGTAAATAGTTCCATGTAGATTGTGACTCTTATTATTCTCTGTTTCTAATACGATGTACATCATGCTGCGACTTTGTGATCCTTAGAGATCAGACTGAGAAGATTCCTATATCACTCGAAGTGCATGAGTTGCTGCCACTTTTGTAAGATATCCTCAACCAAAGGTACTAAACCTGTCTTAGCTTTAAGCAGAGCAGAGTATGACTCAAAAGCAGCCAATTTCTGTCCAACGCAAGCAAATGAGGAAGCCTGATCCTCCAACTTGCTTTGACACCTTTCCTCTTCGCGACAACGGGAATACTAGACACCATCTCCACGCTTCCATACATACGAAAACTCTTTTCTCGATGAGATGAGAATCACTTCAGACCAGCAAGCAATTTTTCAGTTGCAACTGGGACCTGGTAAAAGAGATAAAGATGTGAATCTCCCGATCGTAGGATATTCACGCAAGTAGCCTGTACACAGTAACATGTGCTCACCTATTCCGGTATCTCACAACTGTAGGTCCAAGCCGGTGCAGTCTGATGGCACGAAAGATCAGTACACACATGGCAAAAGCAGAGTATTTCTCCCATCTATCGATCGGACTGTATGCTCCGTAGAGATCAAAGCTGTGTGTACAACAGGAAACGGAAGGAAGTTCATGTGACGGCTACGATATGATTACGCGGGGAAGTGATGCAAGAGAAGGGATGATCCTCTGGAAAAGTCAGCACGTTTTCGATTGCAGACAGATCATGTTGAAAAAAAATCCTCCCTACTCCCCCCGATCGCTCGGTGTGCCAGACTTCCCCTTCCGCTATTTAGGTTTGAGCGCAGGGTCGAGAGAAGGTCAGGGAGTTGGTTCCCACGAGGGGGCTCGCGAGCGGCCTCCTTTTTCCCTAGGCTCTAGGTTACGGAGTGACCGGTAACCTGGGTGACGTCACGCAGGCAGGCTCTGTCTGGCTTGCCGGGCCAGAGATTTGCGACTTCCGAGATGTCACTGTGTTTCCCAACACGAGGAATTGCAATTGCAATTGTTCAGTCTTAATACAGTAGTTACAGTAGGTACAGTAGGCGCAAGACGACAAACGAGATAAGCATCTAGCGGTCAGCTTTACTGAAGATGGTTCAAGTATTTGGGACGTTCGAGTTTGACTCGTGAGCGGTAGGGCCTGTTTAGACATGGCCCAAATCCTTCTGACACCACTCTTTTGATTTACCCTGAACTAACCACACATGGTTTTACGTGGAGTCTACACGGCAACAATTCAAGTGTATCAGTGACCCAAGTCTCGCATATCCCTTGATGTGAAACTAGCCCCATGTTACCTGTTTGGTTCCATGCTTGTACGTTTTGATGGGGTCTTCCCATCCCTTTCGTCATTTTACTGTGTCTCTTATTCTTGATGTGAAACTATACTTGTCGTTAATTTAGTACACGTTAATACTTGATTACTTGTACCTCCACCTCTAACCTATCACTACTTGAGACTGGATCAGTGACGCATGTCAGGATAACAAATCAAGTACCCTCAGACTGGAACAATTCAAGTAATCAAGTAATCAGGATAACAAATCAAGGACCCCCATCCTTTTTGCTATATTACTCGGTTTCCTTCCTTCTCCCTCCCACTGGAACTTGGGCAGCCTAAAAGTTCGCTCCTTCTTGTCCCTGGGACCTGGGTCATGTGTCAACACCCCCTTAGGCTCTACATCCAATGTTGCCTTGCGCCGACTGTCATCGTCGTCATAAACGATATTCTGCCATCATCTCGAAAATTCGGAATGGAAAAAGACGGCAGTAGCAGTTTAGAATATTAGATCTTGTTTACCTGACAAGGTAATCAGGGTGTTTATTGTCCCCATACTATCGGCTCTTCTTACAAAGATTCAATCTAGAGTAAAAAAGAAATATAGTTCCGCAGGATATCTGTAATTGAGTAAAATTGTCATTGAACTAGTCTAGACTCTGTAGACTGCAGACTCTCGCCTGAGCGTGTTATATATCATTAAGATACTTGGATAAAGAGATGCGGTAACTTCCAGCCCGCTTTTAAATACTTCTATTTGGCACAATGACAAGGCACGTGATTGTTGGCTCCTCTCACCGCGAAAAGGGGTGATAGAATCTTCAATCTCTCAAATAGCATATACTACATTTCCGTTATTCTCTCGCCAGTACGTCCTCCAACTGAATATTACCCTCGTCGCACGTTAGAGATCAAAAGATGCCCAAGCGTATCATGTCACGGTGGCCACTTAGTAAGCGACGACACACACAGTCCACCCAAGTTAGAAACCTCCAGATCACAGATCCTTCTCAACACATCTAGTTACAAGTCACGTCGATGCACAGTTTTTCAATTCACATTCAAAAGTGTATATTGACAAATTTATTGGGGTGTAGTATACACACAAACTGATCTGCCTAGCCTAAGCTGTACAAAAGTTTAAGCCTGGCGTATCCTGAAGAAACCCTGACCGCAACATCTATCTGACCCATCTCCGGGGAGAGAAACGGATGCACTAGTGGAGCTAACCTACCGACCACTGACTAAAGTTAATGATTTTACTACAAAGGGGGGCCCAAAATACAAGCTTCTCCAACACCTAGGCAGAATTTCTCTGCGAAGCTAATGTACATGCATGCGTCTGCAATTCAAGATCTCCATAGTAACATGCCGAATCCACAGTGTAATTTTCCACAAGAGACCTACTGCTTTCCTTGCACAGCCCACCGCCACTAACCCAGGACATTCCAAGTCTCAAGAAACGTAGAAATATGGCAGGGCAACAAATTCCTGCTTCGCATGATCAGACCCCGTCGAGAGGTGGATGTCCAACCGTATCTAAAAATCGAAGGACTCCGGCAAATGTGCTCGTATGATGATACAGCCGCTAACAGCTGGTTGGTTGTAGTATACAGAAGCTGGAAACCCAAGGCCGGGACGGATGCTTCACGCTTAGTAACTGTAAGTTTCGACTGATGCAGGTACCGAGATCTCAAGACGTGGTGAGACGACACGATAGTAGACAAGCACTGGTAGGTGTCCGCAACCGATTCCCAGAACAAGAAAACGGATCGATGGCCGATTTGTTGAACTGAGAGCACACTTCTCTTCGATCTCCGGAGGATCCATCTCGTGGCTAACGCCGATAGAAGCCTGACGCGTGAAGCGTGATATGCTGGATGCGCTGCGCCTTCTTTCCGGGAAGCCATAACGTTCCAGGGTTAACGGACAGCATTGCCAATGCACGGGACATCAAGAACCACTCACCATGTAGAGGGAAGTCCTCATGAGGGTCTTCTAAAACTGCAGTATCCTGAAACAACTACGGTGACCATAGACCAAAAGGACCTCAATCTAACAGGGGTCCCATACGAGGTGAAATGGGCTGCATGTGTGCAGACATGCAGTTCCTGAAACAGCTAACCATTCGAAACGTTGCTGCTGCCGCAGAGAGACCAAAAAAACCCGAAATAAAAAGCCGCGCTGATTATGAAACATGACCATATCAAAATTTCACCACCAAACTAGAGAGACGGTGAGCCGGCGTCGAAGACCGGCTGACCATCAACACAGAGCTCATGCGGCATTCACCGGAGAGTTCTCTCCCGTTCTCTGATTTTCCTTGCCGGCGTCTGGCTCGATGGCGTACTTCTTCGCTTCGGTGGTGATCCGTGTTGGAGTCGATAGTTTAGGAACGGACTCGCAAACTGCCTCGTGCGATCCCGACCTTGACATGCCTGATTTGGCATCGCTGTGTGCTGCTGAAGTATCTACGCTGGCTCGCGGACTGTTGATAGACAAGCTCTGCGGCTTAGGCAGGTGCAAGTAATTGAACACGCTGAAGTCGTCGAAGTAGCGCAGGTTGTTGTCCTCCACACTGGATCTGTTGATATTCACTCTGTAGAATGGATCATAGAAAGGCGCGCCTTGACCTGTTGGCATGCCCACAGCCATTCTCCTCTTCGCGTCTGAAGGGTTCCTCTCACTGACCATACAAATCCTCGCTCGCCACGAGGATCCCCTGCAAACCCTCTCTCGATCCTACTCGTTCGAACCCAAATGCTTTCTCTCCTAGATTGTTATCGGGCCTCCCGTCCCACAAAGCTGTGAACCAACCCACACGCTCAAATTCTCACGCGCTCCGTGTAAATCCAAACCTCTCACCACCAACAAAATCTCAAGTGAAACAAGAGCAAAAGGGCGAAACGTGAACACTGGAGATCTCCAACGACTTCGAGACCCGAAGACTACCGACACTTTCTCAGCAGACTATGAATCCCGACGGGATATGGGGCTGATTCGGCACAGCAGACTCGTCAATAAGCACGAAGAGAAGTTCGACGACAACGAAAACGTGGAGAAGATTCGTGCCCTCGCGCAGAAATCTCACAGGAAGTCTAGAGCCTTCTGAAGAGGCAAGGCGTGTGTATATATACTAAAATTTGTGCGGCAAGGGTGACCAGCGAGCACAGTTGCGGCACCCAGGCAAAAGTTGTGAGTGGGATGTGGGGCAACGTTAGCACTCGTGGACGGGAAGCGGCAGCCAGCGCGAGGGGTGGGCGACGATGGACAACACAGTCGTCCGTTGCGCAGGAGGAAACTGGTCAGAATTGAATTGTGGTTCAAAGGCTGCCGCAGCAGCTTTGGAAACTTCGTGACGCCGAGTCGCGTGTGAAGAGCCGTGCAACCAGGACAGCGGCCCGTGATGGGCCAAAGCAGAACTGCCGCGCCGAGTGGAAAGAAGAGACGGAGCAACCAAAGGCAGAAAGCAACCAACTGGATTTGGCAGAATGCGAAAGATGCAATAGACGAACGAACTGATCCAAGAGTGCATTAAATGCTCTGCGTGATACAATGGGCAACTAAACCTCTTACGGTCTCCGCGAACCTTGTTACAGTCAAATGCAAGAACTACACTCGGTAATTTGCTGTACCTTGTGTTTTAGTGTATCTTTGCACAGTAACACATTGTATCAAAAAGGGTACAAACATTTCCCTTTCCTCTGCAGTTAATTTATTTTATTTTTTATTTGGGGATTCCAAAAATCTTTGCCCAACTCCATTATAGTAAGATCAAACTGGTGCCAAAAAAAGACTATACTGGGTAATGATACTTATTCTGTTTTATATGTGGGTCAATTTTTCCCAATATCTCAAAATGAGGATTAAACAGTTGAATCTGATTTCGTGTTAGTAGTCAAAAGTTGGATAGTTGAGCCAACCACTACTCAATAGGCATAAATAATATAATCAAATGTATGCATAACATATCAAATTATGATGACTCCATTTTATAATCTTACTGAAATTTTAGCATGAGCATATTGAAGTCATTTGTAGATTTAATTTTATATGATATAATGGAAAACTTTGAATAATATATTCCAACTAAGCAAATGTTGACGACTTCAAATAGTACACAAGAAATTGAGGTGATACATTTAGAGGGAATCTATCTAGATTAGCATATCCTGGTAGTAGTAGAAAATGGTCAAACACATCTAATAGTTCGTCGTCTCAATCAGAATTAACACCACAATCACCCTAAAAAGCTGAAATCGGATTGAGCTCAACACTCAACACATTATAAACACTCAACACATTATAAACCGTCGAAAGTAAAATCGCATTGTAACTAACTCCATCACGAACAAAAAGTAGTTGGTTGAAAGCATGACATGTTGTAAGTTAGTTAAGCCTTTTATATCTCCCAGTATATCGCCGACAGATCTGCAACCATACCACAGACATAATGACGCCAACAATTTCTACCAATCTAATCGAAGAATATATTTCACTTTCCACATACCTATTCTGATCTCGTCTAGAATAATTGTGGTTGGTTTTTGTTCTGGGATTTGCACTAACGTGGTTGGACCATATTTATCTTGGCATAATTGCAATATAATATTTAAGTACATGCTCGATTCTTACATATGTATAGTAATCTCCTCTACTATGGTTGATACTCTTCGTTACCGCAATTTCTTCAACTTAGTTGGACCACATTGATCTCGGTAGAGGTGGAACAATATGTTACTACATGCTCCATTTCGACATACCTCTACAGTTGTGACCTTGTCTAGGATCATCGTGGTTGGTTCATTTTTTTCCAATATTTTCTCCAACATGGTTGGACCACATTGATCTTGGCAAAGATGGAATACGATATGCAAGTGACACGTTTTCCTTATGCATGCTTGAGGAATAGGTGCAATGGTCAATACTTCTATTGGGATTCAACTGGATGTTAAAATGCTCAAAACCAATCAAAGATATTTCCACTTTTTGAAAATCTGCTGTGGCATGACACGTTTCTTCTTGTAGTTAGGCATGAAATTCTTTCGTGCTCACTAACCACCAAGTGTTGCAACTTTTTGAATGCAAGTACAAGCTCAAATTGGTCAATTCAAAGATGTAAGTGCTTAGAAATAGGTTGACACACAGACCATGAAATATGGTTAGAGGGTTTCAAAACGTCCATGGCAGTCCTGTAACAATGTTCTTATGTTGAATGACAATGTCCTATCTTTGGTAGATATTGGATAGTAAGTTTATAACTTGACAACATCTGGTGGAGGTTTTGTTTCGGTCTTCTTCGGTGTCCGGTACAAGAAGTGGGGATCAATTCTTCAGAATATTCTAGAACCTTTACGTGAAGTTTAAGATAATTGAACATATGGTTATTAAGTCGATAATCGGTTTAGGAAGATAAGCAGGAATCGCGATGATGTAATTGGGACCCTCCGGACAATGGGGTATAGAAGCTACAAAGAAAAGATGCAGATCCTTTTGAAATTTCAAGTTATTTTCATAAGTTTCCCGTACATTCTTCATGGACAGTACATTCTTCGGATACTTTAATTAATATATATATATATATATATGAGAGTCCAAATTAAGTATCAATCTTTGAGCTAATTTCATCCCTGTATTATTCATAGAATGTAGAATTCACAAACTTACAGGTACATGTAAATATAAATGTATGTGTAGTACACTGGAAACAACATGACATTAGTCCTTATATTAATCTGGAAACTTATAAATATGAGTAAAACTAAATATTTTGATCTTGGCTGTTGTATATGCATGAAAGAAACAAAATTTATAATCACATGTATCTAGCTGTGATCCAGAACTTCTGAGTAATAAGATGAACATCGTCTTTTATATTTGTAAAAATATTCATACCCACAAAAAATCACAACCACATAAGGAAACTGGTGATACCTACACTGAGATGAGGTATAATTTAGTTTGGGAATCTCTGCTCTTCAAGACCTTGTAGTGTGACAGTCCTACTATGTAAAGGACTGACAACTCTGTGGTCCCTGGTTTCTACTATGTAAAGCAGTGCCATGACGTGCTATAGGTCATTGCTAGGACCTGGCCCATGTGGGGCACGAGCCAAACCTGGGACGGGTGGATTTGACGTTGGTGCTGGGAGTTTACGGCTGACGCAGATCTTGGAAGCGACGGATACCGGTACATATGGACCAACGCCATTATGCTGAAGAACCCTGTTCCATTAACTGCAAGCACGCCGCCGGTCCTCCCAGGGGACAGACCCAGAGCCCCTTAAAGACCGTCGATCCTGCACATCCAGCAGCGATCATCCGGTCCCCACCTCGCTCGCAGGGACGCGGGCTACGTCGTCCCCGCCCCTTGCGGACATCTAGACCGCCGGCGGCGCGTCGCAATACTTGCCGCAGGAGCAGTCTTCAGTCTCCTGGCCAGCCTCCACAAAGACCAGCACCTTTTCGAACCGCTGTGCCAAACAACATCCCAGGCATTCGCCCTATCGTTATCGGCGGGGGCGACACAAGGCGTACGTTGTAAGAAGACCAAGGGCGTGAGGCATCTGCCATGCCCGCTTCCACCCGCAAATGAGCAGAGACACACATACGGTACGTGTAGAATATGGTGTTGTGATGGCCGGTACCAAATCCCGGTCTCCACGGTCAATGGTTGCAGGACTAGAGTCTCTAGACTGACTGTCGGAAAAAGGAAGAAGTCGACCATATCACCTTGTACCTAACAGTCCACCTACTGGATAACTTCCTTATCACTCACGCCGGTCTGTTTTCCCCTCCTTTCTTTGCTTTTCTTTGGTAAGTTTGTTCGTCTCGTTTGCCTGCGCCGTGTCGTCACCCACGATTGTTTTACGACCCGTAAAGCGACATTGAATGTCAGGCTGGATGAAAGGATTAAAAGCTGAACTGTGCTCGAGAATGCATCATTCCCAACGAGCTACGGCAACAGAGTTATCGACTAGAAAGGAGAAAATTCTAGGTCGGAGGAAGTTTGCAGCTCGAGTGGTCGTCCACCAAATCTTCACCAAATTGTAGCGTTCTACCGGTAGAGGACGAGCGTGGCAGAACAAGCGAGTGTACTCCCTTTCTATATTTCATCGAAGCCTAACCGAAGCAAGATGAAGAAGGTACCTACTCGTCACGATCTGGATATCTCCCTCTTCTTATTCTTCTTCTTCTTGCACTCGGGCTTTCAAAAATGTTCCGTTCTCTATCTCGAGACCCTAAGGACCACATTTTTGGCAAAGCTCACATTGAGTGAGCTATCGCCTTTTTCGTGTTTTATACGATTTTTCTTTTGTAAAGAGAAACAAAGTTTGGATTAGTTCCCTAATGCAAGAATTGATGCATGGGTGCACATTCGTGAGTATCCTCTCTGCGATTCTTTCTTAGCGAGAAAGAAAGCATGCTTGAAAATCCTGCTACACATGGAGGATCCCACTTTATATCCTTCCTCTTAGTTGCACTCCAGACTAGTACCTTTCATCACTTCTTCGTGGTATTCCAATCACTTATCCGACTCAAAGACCATATGCGCACCGTTGACACCATGATCTTGCATTGCTGACGATCAATAACCCCCGGCACGCATCGTAATTCTAGAAACTTCTCTTACTAAATTGTCATGTGCACGATACTTCGCACCCAACTGAGTTTTCAAATGAAACAGGAGTTGGTTGTTTCTAGGAGAGTCCAGAAAAATTGTAGATACTATTTTAAAGGCCATGAAGTTCCACATCATGTATCAACTTGCGAAAAGAAGAAGGAAAAAGAAAACGGAAAAAAATATGCAAGAGGACGATGAAAAGCAGATACGGAATACTGAATGGATAAAAGGAGGATGGGTCACATCACTGTTTGGATACAAAGTATAAAATATAGGCATGAAAAGACAGCTACCATATCCAATCCCGTACTGTGTGAAATTGGTGGACAAGGAGTCAAGATTCTGCATAACATATGTTCCGAATTGAGGGAAGCACGATTGGAAAAGAATTGCAAAGGAGAGCCAGAAATATAATATCTTGGAAAACAGTTCTGAGTGTCGGACTGAGGAAGGTCATGTAACTTGTGAGTTATCAACACGCAACTATCAGCCTTGTTTCATGATTATCTTATCGAGATGGTCAAGAAGCAAGACTCATATATCATGCCTGCATTGATATTTGAGTTAATGAGCATTAAATACATTGTCATGTTAAGCTGTGTTCTTATCTACAACAAGTAGAGCCACTGGCAGCCATCTAATTTAAGTCTCGAATCATCATCGAAAAAGGTCTTAAAAGTACCTAGTATGGAACTGCCTCGCACTGAATGTCATGGGGGCCATACACTGTGGTCACTTGATACTAAGCTTGCTTTGGGTACATCATCGATATCATTCACAATACATTTTTTTTATCCAATAATTTGGAAAAAAATTCATGAAATTGGATCATTCCTCAATCCTTGGAAGAATAGATTGTTCTCTTGTTATACATGTGATTCTCAATAGCTTTAAATTCATTATTTTGTCTTAATTTGACTTTTTCACTATAAAACTCTTCAATCAATTGCTAAGTACTAAATTCCAAGACAATTAAATTGATGTCAATGCTATAATTTATTCACTCATCCCATCCATTCGCATCATTCAAAAGATAAAAAAAATAAAAATTCCCAACACTTAAAAATACATCATCTCAAATCACGTTACTTCATAGAAATAAAGCCGACCGTTGGATCATACTCATTGGAAATAATTATGAGTATGATCCAACGATTAGGTGAAAAGCCTAATTTTTTTTTAATCACACGAAATTAATATGGCCTGAAACAACCAATGACCCCGTATGTTTACATAATAGTACAAACTTTGTATGATGTCATTTGATTTTCAACTCAATAAGAGTGCAAGCAAACTTGCACATTCACATACGCTACAGATCTGTTTAATTGCCTCATTGGGATCCTCAAATACCATATTAATCTTGCCCTGTATTTTCTTTGCCATGAGACTGCTTATGAGGAATGACGCGTTACAAGGCTATATCAAATTTATAACGATAGGTCTGATACGCAGCTCTTACGAGATTAGAAAGTCATGGATCTTAATGTGGTAATATGTCATTCGGTACGAAACGGTCTAACTAAGAAACAAATACTTGCAATTATACTTGTGCGTAAATGTATATCCTAGTTGGTTAAAAGGATTTTGCGTTTATTTCTTGAGAGCCTTGGTCTGAAATCTAATAATGTGTCTTGTTCAAATTAAATTTCACAATCTGCCTTGTTTTTAGTGGTTTAAATAATCATATGCATATAATTAAATATGCACTAGAACCTTGGGGCTTTTCAGAATTGATAATTCCAAGTTCAATATTACAATGCATTTCATTGAAATTTTATCACCTAACTTTCAACAAGTTTCTTGGCAAAAAAAGTTGTGAAGTTATTGAACCTGAAATTATATTTGATATAAGAAATTATCTAAATTATAATATTAATTACTTCAGATCAAATAATAATTATTAATTTAAATTTATCATTTAATTTCATCAGAGATAATATATATTTTATTCTCCTAGTTATGGAAATAAAAATTGTGAGAAAATTTATAGTCGTTTTATTTTAATTTTATGAATTTTATTTATAAAATGCATTTGATCTTTATCAAAAGATTTTTGGACGATTCAAATTTTATATTATAAAGTTTTAAATAATTTTTCTGCTAGAAGTACTTAGATTTTTATTCTTTTTCTACAATTTTTTATGGTATTTCAAAATTTAAATTAAGATAATTTAAAAGCTTGATATTCTGATATAAAAACAAACAAGATGATTGTTCATCTCATTTAACATGTATCTACAAAATTATAGTTTCTTAACATTAGAATGGTAGTATGAAAATATTGACATTAAATATATGAAGTTGCAATTTAATTTTTGGACATTGATTATATTAAATATATTATTTGATATTTTCATATGTATAAAATTAAATTAAATTAATTATTATTATTAAATTATTATTATTAAATTATTTTATGAATTAAATTAATTTTTAAATTTAAAATCAATCTATCAATATGGCTTACACATAGAAATTCAAAAAATAATCAATATTCATTAAATGAAATTTTGTAAATATTGTGAATATTAATTTTCACTATGTAAATTCATATTGAAGATTTAGAATATTTCAAAATAAAAAATTTCAATTCAGAAAGAATGAAAAGAATTAAAGTCTATAGGAAATAATGGCACTGTTTGCAAGCCTTGGGCTTGAGTGGAGGTTGAAAGAGCTCATACACATAAATTTTTGTTGTTGAGACTTCAAGAGGGTCACTTTGTTGGCTAGTGCAGAAATATATTTGACAATGAGAGTGGATTCGGCTTCGACTGCAATTTTATTTTTTTAGCTATTAATGATAATGAAGAGTTATTGGACGAATTGAGATTACATAAGATTTATTGATGTTGATGTACATTAATGGACACATAAAATTAACAAAAAGGATGGAAAGATCCATCAAGTCGTACATGGATGAAACCAAACGGGAAACATGGAGCTATGCCTCAATAGCATCACAATGGAAAATATGCCCTACTAGAACTAAGATATTCAAACTATCTAGGTCGAACGGTCTACAAATAACCGGAGTATCCGATGAAGCATCACCTAAAGTGATTGATATCCTATGGATTGCACCACCTAGTGTTCTCAATAGAGCAATGGAAAATATATTGCCTAAAATAGGCTATAAAATAAACTAAAGAGAGTGATACCCTTGCTGTCTAGTATGCCTAGTATGGTAGACTCTTTTACACTCCCTCACGAACATATATCATGTTTGATGGTATTGTGCGCACATTGATTAATGTCAGACATATCCCAGACATGAGGAAGAACTTGATTTCTCTTGGTGTGTTAAACACAAATGATCATCAATGGGAAATAGTTGATGGTGTACTTCGAGTCATGGCTAGAGGAAAAGTCATCTTGAAGAGAAATAGATACAAGAATCTATATGTGCTAGAGGGCAATACTGTTTGTGGAGAAGCACATGTTTCTAGATCTCATGATGAGATTAACTACTTGTGGCACTTACAACTAGGTCACATTAGTGAGAAGAGATGTTCTTCACAAAAAAGGTTTTGTTTCTACACTACGGTCTAGTAGTTTTGAATTCTGTGAGCATTGTGTATTAGCAAAGTAGCATCAGATTGCTTTTGGCGTTGGAACTCATAGTTCCAAGGAGATGCTCGAATATATACATAGTGATGTGTGAAGGTCATCCCCTACTCCTTCACATTCTAGAAAGTTGTATTATGTATATATCATTGATGATTATTCCAAATTTGTTTGGATTTATTTCTTACATCATAAGTTTGAGGTATTTGTCACTTTCAAGAAGTGGAAAGCCCAAGTTGAGACTCGAACTGATAAGAGAGTGAGAATTCTATGATCACATAATGGAAGGGAATAAACTTTTGGAGAATTTGAGATATATTATCAACAAGAGAGAAATACTCGCCATGTCACTACAATATATACTCCACAACAGAATGATGTTTCTATGCGGCTCAATCAAACACTATTGGAGCGGATGAGGAGTATGTTGAGCCAATCAGATTTATCACATGCGTTTTGGGCTGAAATTGTCAACACTGCGGCTTATTTTGTAAACTTTTGTCATGCTAGTGTGATTAATTACATGACGTTGTTTGAGATGAGGTATGGATGGCTGGTAGATTACCATTGATTGAGAGTCTTTAAAGGTAATGCATATCCTCTCACACCCAAGGAAGTTAATCTAAGTTGGATTTTACTTCCAAAAAATGTATTTTTATTGGATATTAGAGTGGTGTGAAGGGTTACAGGTTGTGGAATCCCCTTATATGTAAGTTGATTGTCAGTAGAGATGTTTCGTTCAATGAATCTAGATCATCAAACGAGGGGGAGAAAACTCAGACTCCTCATATTGACAAGGAAAAATCTCCTCTTAATATTTTTGAAGGGGAGATTAATTATGATGGGTTTCATGATGAGGCACAAGGAGGTGCTCCCACAGAGGAGCAAGTTCCTCAATTTGAGGAAATGCAAGAGCATGATGAGACTAGCGAACTTCAACACATGCTAGCACAAGAAGATCAAGCTAAGTGATCAACTAGGAGAACGTTTGGATGTTTTATCCGGGCTCCTAAACGACTTAGCCAATGGGCTGATTCAACTTAGTTAGGAAATGAGGATATCTCTCATGATAATGAGGATGGTATGACTTTGATCTTAGAAGAATGAGACTTCTTCATACAATGAGGCTCAAGGTTCTATAGACAAGTTGTAGTGGGATGCCACGACGCAGAGGGAGATGCAATCACTGATTGACAACAAGACTTGGGAGTTATTCCAAAGGGTCAACAACTGGTGGACAGTAAGTGGGTCTACAAACTGAAGAAAAGTCCAGGAATGATAAAGATCTACAAGGCCAGGTTGGTGGCCAAGGAATTCACACAAGAAAAAGATGTGGATTTCAATAAGGTCTATTCTCCGGTTGCTAAGTATGTCTCTATTCGCTTGTTGTGTGTACTTGTGGCTTTGTTTGGTTTTATTTTAGATCAAATGGATGTTGTCATTGCTTTCCTCTATGGTAACTTGGATGAGGTGATCTTCATGAGACACTCTATGGACTTTGTGAAAAAAGCCAAGAGGATATGGTTTTCAGGTAGCTAAAATCCTTGTATGGATTGAAGCAAGCCACTAGACAATGGAACAAACGGTTTGACGATTTCATGAGGGCAAAAGGATTTAAACAGAGTGTGTTTGATCTTTGTGTAAACATGAAAAATGTGAGTACTGAAGTGTTTGGATTCATTATTCTAGTACTCTATATAGATGACATGTTCATTGTAGCCAGGGATAGATATGATGTTGATAAGCTCAAAGCTCTCTTGAGTTCTGAGTTTAGAATGAAAGATCTTGGTATAGCGAGGAGGATTTTGAGGATGGAGATCCAAAGGGACTTGGAGGATAAGAAACTATGCTTAACTCAAGGGAAGTATGCTAGGAAGGTACTTGTGAGATTTAACATGAAGAGCTAAAAGGCAATGAGTACTCCTTTAGCTCCTCACTTCAAGCTCTCATCATCACTTTGTACAATAAATGCCATGGAGAAAGGTTTGATGTCCAAGGTCCCCTACAATAAGGCAAGGAAAATCTCATATTTTTGATGATTTGCTCAAGGCCTGACAGTGCTCTAGCTATGGGCAAGACTAGCAAATATATGTTAAATCCACGGAAAATACATTGGATAAACTCAATTGTGTTGATGTCTTTACCAAAGTGATTTTTTTGGAGAGATTTTTGAGACATCAAGCCAAATTGCATATGCTCCATATGGTCACAAGTAGAATGGACTAGTGATTATGTTATCTCTATATATGATTTTACTCTATCATGTTTAGGCTACGGCTTATTTCTAGTTAACTCTAGTTTAGAGACCGATCTATGTTAGGTTTCCTTCTAGGACTTTCAGCAAAGTAATCATATAGGCAATAGAGGTTAGCGATCCCAAGACAAGAGTCAAGGGGAGATTGTTGGGTTTATTCTTAGGTCTAGGTTAACTCTAGTTAGGCTACTACTCTAGATAGATATTGATTAGGGTTAGTTGGCATTACTATATAAGAGGGCTTGTGGAAGCTCTTTGTGACACACTAGAGCTCATTCTTGCGGAGCAATTTGAGAGAACGACAGAGAAAGCTTAAGATTAGTAAAGCGATTTGTGTGTTCTCGTGGACGTAGCTTCAAGGAGGTGAATCATGTATCTCTTGTGTCGACTACTTTGGTACATGTGTGACTCATTGTTTGCCGTCTTGGACCAACAATCTTGTGTTGAATATCATCCGTCAGGAGAGCATTCACCACCTCATTGTAGGTGATGGTCTTCCTATCATAATGTAATAATACTCATGACAAGAACTGATATGACGTATGAAGAGAATCTCATCATTCAAATCTTCACCAAGATTCTATAAGTCGCATCAAGATCATTGAACTCGTCGATATGATATTATATCTTGGTCCTATTATCCTTCATCTTGAAGCTCATAAGCTTCAAGGAAGTGTAGAGGTGATTTGACAACTCCTTATGATACTTCCGTTGGAGCTCCTCAAAGAGAGTAATGCAGTCTACGTAATCATCCAACTGCTTGATTACATATGGTTGTAGATGTAATGTCAATGTGTGTACATCCATCTCTTGCATGTCTTTCCAATCGTCCTCTAACACCATCAGTCTGTTGTTAGTTCTATCTGACTCAATCCAATCAATGTCAACTTTGAATGGATGTCAATGGTTGTAGATGTAATGTCAATGTGTGTACATCCATCTCTTGCATGTCTTTCCAATCGTCCTCTAACACCATCAGTCTGTTGTTAGTTCTATCTGACTCAATCCAATCAATGTCAACATTGAATGGATGTCAAAGACATCATGGCTCCAAGACGCATATTCAGCACGCGACAGATCTTCCACTCAATCGTCTATCAAATTCAAATTGATCTCAGCCTGATGAGATTGAGGAAAGTACCTCTTCAATATTCTGCTCAGATCTCCATTGTGTTGCCCGGTACTGCATTACTCTTTCGCATGCACTTTAGAAGCGGCTAGTCTTTCTTCATTTACGCACAGGACAGTGGCCTCAAAGATTAGAGTCAAGGATTCCAATTTCCTTGCTTCCTTCCAAAAGTCCCCTATGGCCCGCCCTCTCCTCTCACCGCAATTTTGCACCTCACTGTAAACAGTGCCATGCCAATTTCACCGAATCCACCACCACATCGTCGTGGACTCAAGATTACATGCATGATGCACCCACCAAGGTATCTTCCGTGTCCCCATGAACACAACTACCTTCATTTCTCAATCTTCTCGTCTTGCTGCTAGCCATGTAGTCGATAATCAACATTCAACCTAAGTGGAGCAATGACACGTGATCACTCCCAGTGCTCTAATACCAATTGTTGGTCCGAGACAAAAAATAATGAGTTACACATGCACCAAAGTAGACGACACAAGAGATATGCGGTTCACTTTCTTGAGGCTATGTCCACATGAACACAGAAATTGCTTTATTGATCTTAAGCGCTCGCTCGCTCTCTCTCTCTCTCTAGTGTGTCACATAGAGCTTCCACAAGCCCTCTTATATAATAGTGCCAACTAACCCTAGTCAACATCTAACTAGAGTAGCAGACTAATTAGAGTTTACCAAGACCTAAGAGTAAATCAAACAATCATCCTATATGAATGTATGTGAATGAATAACCGTGCGAAGGAGATAGGTGGTTCAACGAGTAATACTAGATGAGAGCATATGAAATGCCAACTACGGATACTCTAATAAAAGAATATCATATACATGCAAAATATATTCGGCAAGTGCAACGTCTAGATAACATGAGACCAAATCTTGGGACCACATCTAGAATGCATAGATGTATATCTATATATGTGTGCACAATATATATGATGGAATGTGACGGTTAAAAATAGCGTGCTTCCAAGTAGGGCAATAAGAAGGGTGTAGCTATTGTAATAGCAGTAGACTCCATACCTAAACATATTGTAAATAGATGACTTAAATATATATATATAAAGCACGTATACTTCTTCAAGTAAATATTTTTTGAACAAGTTAACTTTTGAAGTTTACAAGAAGAGCTCATATTTATGTGGATGACAGTTGTACACGTACACAGTTGGGGGACTTTTCGTTGCAGATAAATCAAAAAGCATATCTTCTCTAATTTTGTGTACATTCATATATTTTACTACCATACACTTCCAAGCTAACGATGCGGGTTCGATTCCGCTATCCGCTTTTCTAAAAAAGAATTTGAAATGATAAACTCAAAAAAATTTATTAAAATAACATCTATGTAACTTACCTGCAAACGGTAATTACGCATATGCTCATGTAGGGTATGCTATATAGGATCTTCAGCCATACATCACTCTTGCATTTTTCCTATTGCATTAACAAAAGGGATGGGAAGACCCCATCAAAGCGTACAAGGAAGGAACCAAATCGGTAACATGGCCCCAATAGTCCGGAAATATGTCATACAACACCTAATATATCCTATAGTTACAATTATAGGTATATATTACACATAAAACCTAGAGGAAAAGAGTACAAAATCGTAAAGACAAGACAACTCCGGGAGTCTGGGTAATGCAGGTAATAACCTTTTACTCCGAGTGACAAACCGATAACGGGGAGAAAATGGTCCAGAGGCAACCGCAGAGGAGACATGAATGCACGATAAGACTTCTACAACCGTTTCCTACATTCTAGTAACTTCTGGGAGAAAGTGTCCTTCCAAATCTTACTCGGAGTCTTGGACCGAAAGGAAAGACAAACAAGTTCAGTTTTTGCTCTGAGGAATTCAGAGGAACAGAAGTGGATCGGATGCTCCGCGGTATCCGCAAAATTTCTCGCCTGAACCGGTGGACTCTTCCAAAGTTCCCAGAGTCGGGGGGATCCAGAGATTCCACTCCTAGCAGGATGACGCGCGTGTTAGACGATCGAACAGTCACGAGTTATGACCTCCGGGCCCCGATGCTCTGTCAAGTTCAGTCGCAGCTTCTCTCCCGGATTTCCGTTACCCTGAAGTCGGTCCGATTGATAATTTGGTCTTGGCTTAAATTAGACTTTAGAAAAACGAGGATCACAGACAGATTCACTAAAGCCAAGTCTTGTCCTGTACAGCCTGTCTATTTGTCCAATAGTAAATACCTTTGTCCACTGGATCGATATGATCAATGCAAGACCCAATCATGTAAAAACCGTCCTGTCGATTTTCCTCCTCCAAGCAGGTCATGCAAGGCCACGTGCTAAACATGTAGTGGCTGAAGACTTGCTTGCAAATCGTTCGCGATTAGCGATTAATATTGCTTCCTCCGGGACCATTTAGTTCTCCGCTTTGTTAACAACGTAAAGACCCAATTTTTCTCTTCCTTTTGTCAAGAAGATAATTAGCTCCACCGACGTTCCAACGAATTTTCTCAATCCATGCGTCTCCCTTTTCACCGACAAAGTATAATGGCCCAGAGAGAAGATAGCATCGTACAGTGGGCATGTAATGGGTCAAGAATGATTTTAATAACAAGAAAACGGGAGAAGCATTGAAGAAACTCTTTATAACTTGGCATTAGTTTCACAGATAAATAGGGAGACTATATTCTCCTCAGGAGTCAAGATATGACCAGCCACATCCAGGAACAGAACACGCCTCATCAAGCACATGATTGTTCAATGGACAATGAGACTTGTTGCACTGAAATCCCGAGAAAGTATAATAACAAAAGGGATGGGAAGATCCCATCAAATCGTACAAGGATGGAACCAAACCGGTAACATGGGGCGAGTACATTGCTTGTTGCAATGTACTCGCTCGGATGGCAAGACCTCCGGATAGCCTACGTAACTGCAACCATGACCATTCAAGTCCATTGGGGCTAGCCCCATGTTACCGGTTTGGTTCCATCCTTGTACGATTTGACGTTGTCGCATGGACAAAGCTTTACTCTGAGAACGCCTGAGCGTCTGGCTGTAGAAGAACTCTCCTCGTCCTCGTGTGAACTGACAATCACCCTCTCTTTCATCTCCTCATCTCTCCATGCCCAACTCGTTGCACCCGGTAAACTCCAGCGGAAGAGGATCGTTGTAACCAACGATTGAACCGTTAACTCTTAGCCAATCGCAGAAAAGTACTTTGCAACCATTCATAACTCTCGGGAAATTTTCACATGCTTTTCAATTCTAGATCTCTCGTTACAAATGTCGAACTATACCCTGTGTCACAAGGCGATATGCAGACCCTTGCGTACTAAAACCACTATAAACTCCAATCCTTTGATCCAATTGCACTCAAATTTCGCAAGAAAACGACTTATCATCCAAGCTTCAACTCTGTCAAGTTTTATTGACCAATCTTATCGATAGCATGAGTTATGATCGTCGAACTAAATCTGTAACAGTCTGTGCAATCCCGCAATTCAGGCTGTGTACATAAATTTCAAACTCTTGCTTTGCACTCAAAACTCAACCAATCGAGCTGAAATTTCAATCAAATCGCAAATTCGAGTTGTAAACTCTGTGTCTATTGAATCCGATCTGTCAAAGCCTTCATAGAACGCTCAGAATTCACTCAAACTCTTCCATCGGTCCAAATTTCACTCTCCCACTTCAAATCACCACACCGGAGTGTCAACTTGCTCAATCGCCTTCATTCTTGAGCCAAAATCCTAGCTCTCCTCGTCAGCTCTCCAACCCTATCCTTCAATCCTAAAAAACTCCCTTCGAAGGCTCCCGAAACTCCTCAAAACCCCAAAGAACTTGCCCAAGTGCTCTCATTGGTCTAAATTTCCCAACCAATGAGAATGAAGAGTTCCATTTTGACCTCTAGTGGGCCAAATTAGCCACAACTAACTTAGAGCTTAACAACTAGCCTAAAAACACTACTTAGTCATCATATAGGTAATCTGAGTTGTTGCTAATAAAGAGTCAAAATAACCACTTCGAAACCCAAGTTAAGTATAAACGGAACAACAAAAGGGACCGGGAGTTTATAACTTGAGTATAATACTCCTCGCCAAAATTCCTAACAATCAACTCCCTATGACTTGCCTTTGGTAGACAGTAGTGATGGACAGGGACCCATGTGTTGAAATGCGCCACTATCGGCAAGTTTAGGTCCATAATGCCAATATCAAATCAAAACATAGACTGTTAAGTCCCAAGTCGCGCCGTAGGAAACAATTGGCAGAATGAAAGGATCTGGGGAGTTTATCACCACTTCCATAAAGCTATCTCCAAAGTGATACACTAACCATGCCCTAAAGTGATCACGATGTAGACACCGGATGCTTATCACAAACGGATTGGGCATCGGTATATCTGGAGGATCATACCGCCCTCTATCCATGTCCCACGTTGGCTCCACTTCTATCGGATAAGCTCCTTAGTCAGCGACGTTCTAGACCTCCCCCTTTCCTTTCGACTCCAACCACGCTTTATATCCGATAAGGTCCAAGATGATATCCCTTGGATCCTTATCTACATCCTCGCCTTAGGATGACAATCCAACCGTGGCCTCTTAACATGACCTTACAATGAGCCGTCGGCCATCCTGACCTAAAATATCGCCAAAATATCGCCGTCATCTCAACAGCTCTGAAGATGACACATGTCATCATCTTCTCATAGTAGCCGTGTCACAACACGACATCCACCCCCCCTAAACCTGTGCATCCTCCGGTATGCACCAAAGAAGTTAACCAAAATGTATGTGACATCGAGATTATGTCAACCTGATCTTCTGATCGCAATAGATCCTCCCCATATGACTCATCTTCACCAAAAAGGTCAAACTCCTCCTCAAGTTGGCCAATGTTGATCTCCTTATTCCGGCTTTTGAAGATCTTGATTCGTTTGCCTGCAATAGGCACTTTCATCTTTGTGCCATCCAACTCTCTCAGCGAATAAGTGGCATTGTCATGGACATTGACTACCACATATGGCCCAAACCATCTCTTCGAAAACTTCCTCAAGGTGCTATGTTGGTTATCGAGACTATTGTCATACACCAACACCCAATCACCTTCTTTGATCTCCTTTGGTCTCAGCCTATGACGTTTGTCAAATCTGTCCTTATTTCTAAGGCGTCTTGCTCTTTGAGTCTCTCCATTGCCAATTGCACATCCTCCGTTCTCCTCTCCAATTGTCGAATGCGTATCGCCAAAAGATCTTCTCTACTCATATTATCCTCCCAAGGCAACACACTCCATGTGGGAATGTTTTCCTCTATTGGCATAATTGGCTTTTGGCCTTGCATCAACTTCTGGCGGCATGTAGCCGGTCACGAGCTATGGGTTGTACGATCGACCCATAATGCAAATGGTAACAAACGAGGCCATTGTCCAAATTCCCCCCTACATGACTTCACAATTGCTTTGACAATAGGTGGATGACCCCGCTCACTCTTTGCATTCCCTTCTGGATTATAAGCAGTAGTGAGAGACAACTTGACTCCACATTTCTCAAAGAAGTCACGTGCCTCTTGAGCATTCAACTCCCCGATCAGCGGTCATCTTCCCAACACATCCATAACGACACACGACGTCCTCCAAAAGAAATCTGCAAACCCCTTCATTGCTTTTCGACCGTAGCGCTCTCCCTCCACTTGATTGGATAGATCCTCCCTCGCTAACACCGGTACCTCATCTGCCCTACTCCCATTGGCATGACCACTAAATCCACAACCCACTTGTAATGGATAGCAAGTGGATATGTAGGATGCAAACCATCACGGTGTCGGATTCCGTATACATCGACACGTCTCACAAGTCTCCACAAATCCCACTACATCTTTGTAGATGTTCTTCCACCAATATCTCTCCTTCAATTTCATGAAAGTGGCGTATATACCCCTATGGCTGCCCATAAGCTTTCATGAAACTCTCGCATCAATTCTCGTTGAGCCTCTTGTCCACAAATCACACGTTGTGGCATATCACCCTTCCGCTTCGGTCTCTTCCATAGGTATCCATCCCCGCAACATGTAGTTGTAGGCTTTCCTCCTTACATGTTTGAACTCGTGATCACTCCAACCACTACATTAGTGCAAAGTGTACTTAGATATTTTCCAATATCTAACCACTCATCCTCATACAAATCCTCGAAAAACAACTCCAAACCTTGTGTTACTCCTTGGCGATGAGCCACGAATAAAAAAGCGTCGTTCCTAAATCATCAAGATCATCAATCATCTCTTCTTCTCCCTCATATCTAGCTCTTGACAACATATCTGTACCTTGTTATCCTTCCCCGCCACATGCTTGAACTCCGGATTAAGTGTCTTGATGTAAGCTATCCACCTCAACATTGAAATATATGGTCTATTGTAATTCGTGATCATCCTCAATGGTATACAATCTGTCTCAACAATCACATGTGCTCCAATCAGGTAGTTTCTCTCGGACTTCATAGTTTGTAACAACCCCCACAACTCCTTCTTCACTGAGGATAACCGTTGTCTTTCACTCAAGACTTTGGCTCCAAATCTCACCGCATATCTTGTCTTCATCTTCATCATCTTGTCCCACGCCCCATCCTATGGCAATAGGACTGTATCCACCGTCAATATCAGCGGCTTGTTACCATGATATTCTATCCTTCGCAAAAACCGGAGGCGATGACATACACCTCTTCAACTTCCTCATGGCCTCTACATGCCTATCCTCCCATACAAACTTCTGATTTTTCCTTAACAACTCATATAACGGATCCGTTATATGAGCAAAGTGAGGAATCCATATGTGATAGAACACAACAAAGACCTAAAAACCGCCTCACCTCTCAAGGAAGTGCAGATCTCGCGCATTCTTTGGATAGCATCCACCTTCTTTGGGATCTGGTTTTTCGCCATACCATCCACACAAATGACCAACAATGACAACCTCCCGCACCCCAAATGTAGACTTCACCCCTGACAATGTAAGATGAACCTCTTCCAATCGAGATAATATCCTCTCACAATCTTCAATGTGATCCTTCACGAACTTCCGACAGCCCCTTTGATCCTTGGTTTCATCCTTCTCCTCTTCTATACATCCCTTGATGGGCACATCATCTAGAAAAGGCATAGTCTTCTCCGGAATAAAGTCCCTTAACACTTTATTCATCCAATTCATCATATGTGCCATTGAATTTGTGGCTCCTTGTGGCAACGTACACATCCTTACCAACCCTAAGGGTGTTCTCATTGTAGTAACATCCCTGCTTCCTTCCGATAGTTGAAATTGATCATATCCAGAGTAAAGATCTCCCATAGAGTAGATAGCTCTCCCGGAAAAAGCTTCCGCAAACTTCGTCCACAATTGGTCCCACTCCCATATTTCTGATAGTCACTTGATTCACCGGTTGCATGTCTTGAATGAATCGTAGTGATCCATTCTTTTTTTTGGCACTGTAAACCACCGGCTTGAATATGGTGCAAATGACGGCTCCAAAATCCTCATCTTCATCTTTTCCTTCAACAACTCAATGAGTTTTGGAAGATGGGCCCTAGGTATGGGAATCGGCCTCAAGTCCCAAGGTGCATGAGGCACAAGAAAATGATCATGGGAGCTACCACATTAGGATCCACACACCCTATCTCCTTTGCTTCAAAAGCGAATGCTTTTCCATGCCCGAAAGCATCTCTTTGAAACATCTCTCCTCATTTGCAAGAAGGAAACCATCCGATCCAACCTTCAACTCCTTCAAAGTGGTTTCGATAAACTTGTGTCCCATTTTACTAGGATCCCTCAAGCTACTTTCTCTACTCGCTTGTCGCACCTTTTCCCTTGAATCATTGGGTAAAGGAACAAATGATTGGTTTCACCTTCTTATCAACCTGTTTTTATACTTGGTCTCCACTCGAACTTCAGGTGCTTGGAATGCCTCGATAGTGGAATAGAGCTCTCTAGAGTGAACCTCCACTATCTTATCCTCATCGCCAAATCCAATCTCCATCATCTCCTTCAATGGATCTCCCAACCCAAACTCCTCATAAACTCCTGATATACACTCATCTTCCTCAAGAAGCTTCAGATCTGCAAGTTTCTCTTCATGTCTGCGCAATTCCTTCTTCTCCCATTTCTTCAAATCGAAAACCTCCTTGTATGTAGCATATCCATCTCGCGAAAATCCCACCAACCCTATACAATAGGTACCTTTCTCTCGTGTAGGTGAGAGTACCTTCTTCTTCTCCGTACCACTATATCCTCTCTCTACAAGGTGGTACCTCTCCAAAATCCTCAAAGTCTTCAGATTTTGGGAAAGCTCCCTCTCTCAATTGCGCTTTATTCCTCTCATGATTTCTTTTTTGGTACCGTTAAAAACTGCACCAACCGCTTTCCATCTTGGCTGCGAATTCGTGCATATGCTGATCCATCATCAAGCACTCTTGTCTCCATCCCGAAAGCTATGATATAGGGTTGCCCAAGAATCAATGGGTATGATGTAGAGTCTTGGACAAAGAATTTCTGTTCGCCTACTACATCCCCAACCTTCACCGGAACATCGGGGGCATGCTCCGCACAAGTCCCCTCGAGTGTTGTTCGCTGCCCTGATCATCCAACCATGCTTTCGGTGTCTATGGGCCATTTCCCCTTCTTGTAGAGCTCTCTTGACATTATGTTGATTTCTGATCCATGATCAATCAACGCCAACACCGGTTCCTTTAGATCCCCAAGCTTTACAAGCGTTTCAGTAGTCGCTCTTGCCCAATGCGGCCGAGTGTAGTGACTAGACACCCTTGCACCTTCCCCTTGGCCTCCTCAAAACGGACTTTCTGAGATTTCACCCCACAACACTCCACCAATGCATCCTCTTCATCCTTTGATACCTTTGTACCTAGTGCATGAAGTAGAGCGGTTTCATTGGAAATCTGCCGTTTCCTCTTGATGGTATCGATGATAACATCATGAAACTCCCTCTTGGCTATACCAAGTATCTCCCTCAAGGTAAACTCTACCTTGGCACTCAAAATCCTTTCCTCCAAGACTCCTTCAGATCGGTCTCCACTTCAATATCGATTGTAGCTTGTATGCGCCGGCGATTTCCCCTTCTCCTTCTCACCCCCTTTGGCCCTTTCCTTGGACCTTGAAGGACCAAACTTCTTCCATAACATGATCAGGTGGAAGAGGTGTATCGTGTCCGATACGCTCTCTAGCCAACCTCTTCAACGAGAGTCCTTCACCGTAAAACTTCCTCTTCCCTCCGTCGCTTTTCTTCCACCGATGCTTCATATTGAGTCTTGGCAATATAAGCATGAACTGACATGCTTTCTACTGGATCATCCCATCCAGTGTTAGCACGAATCTCTCTTTCTTTGTTCTCAAAAGAGTTTCTCTAGCTACTTTCCCCTTTTCCATTGTAGCGAGAGCACTTGACCATAGACCATTGAGTGGTAGTTGTCCCTCAAACCCCTCTTCTTCTCCTCTAACCTTAACACCATAGCTAAAAGCTTCAACTGATGCCACTGCATGTGCACTATGGTAATCATCCACAATCTTTCTCATCCCTCCTTTACCAAAATTGGTTTGGATGATTGCTCCGGTGTCCTTGAGGGCTACCTTCCCTTCTTTCCAAAAAATTTCTCCACTTTGCAATGTTTGTGCAAAGTCCCCGCAATCTCTTCGTGCATGATCAGTGCTATCACACCATATGCACCGTTGCACATACGCTTGCTTGGTGGGGGTCTTCTTCTCCCCTCCCCTATCCTTCTCCTCTAGCATTGCAAATTTGATCTTGAGCTCCTTCATCCCACGCATACGATCTCATCAATGGCTGATTCCTCTTTCCTTGAGTTCACAACCGGAGTTTGGACATTGGCAGTTGGAACAATCTGCCTAGTAACAGGTGTTGGGGCAACAGAAGTAGCCGTTTGAAGAGGCCTCCTCGTCACAATCTTCTCTCTCCTTCTTTCTCTCTTCGCCAAGAGACCAACCCGCCTCCTCCACATCCTTCCAACTACTTGTTAGTCCTTCTTCCTCATTTTTGTCTTCAAGAAGCAACTCCAGCTTCTCTTGCAACTCAACATCAGCAGCTCGGAGAAACAACTCTGTTTTATGTGACTCCAAGGTGATCTTCTCCAATCGAGACAATTGTGAGAATTGTCTCTCAAACTCCCTAAGAAGCTTCGCTTGCATGAGACTTCTTATTGGGCCTTTCGACCCACTCCATGAAGGACTTCTTAGTGACTCTATCGAGTCTTCTAAGAAGTACTCATCTCTCAAGGCACGAGAATACGTCTCCCAATTCTCACCAAATTGCTCCCGTAGGGATCTCACATGATCTCTAATCTCCGCACCGCAAAGAAGACCAGGAACACCTCGATCATCTCCTTTCTTCGGGACACGGTTCAGCTCCATTTCCCCGACGTAATATCTCAAGTACTTTGAGACATCCCTCCCATCAAACTGATCCATCTTCCCTACTATAGCTTGCAACGCCCTTGTGGCTAAACTCTCCTTCGGTCTTGTAATTGTTGTTGTTGAAGGAAGAGTGTGAGCGCTTGAAACATCTCCGCCAAGGCGGATCAAGTTGCACCTTAGGTATTTCGTTTGCTCTGCTCGACCCCTCCCCACTCATTGTAACCGTCCTTATGATCTTGAACACCCACTCAACTTATTGTCGATGAAAAGCCGCCTTGATCGTTGACCCTCTCCGATTCCCCAAGTAACCAACTTCCCGTTTCTATCTAAATTGATCTAAACCTAGAGCCCTGTGGTTTATATCTAATGGATAGGGCAACCTAACCTGTCATCACCAAGAAGCACTCTTGGGAGAGTTGGTCATCACCTCCAACTTCTCACAAGAGAAATACACAAAGACGCACTAGAGTGGTAACCGGTGATCAAGTCCGAGCACTCCTATGGAATCGGCGCCCACACAAAGCCAAAGATGGCGCACACACACAAGAAGCCAGTATGGAGGGGATCCGAACACAAGAAGCAAACAGCAACCCTCCATACTTAAATTCCCAACCCACCCACGACTGACTCTCGCCATCAATTGGCATTTGACATATCATAAATTTCAATGTTCTGCGCTATGCCAACACTATAGAGTCCTTATAAATCCAATTTCTAACTAATTTAGTATCTCAAGCCCAAACAACTCGAACTTGCACCCTATCTCTCAAGGCTAATTGACAATCTGATCTTGCAATCTACACCTTCTAAACTTGAAACACTAAACTATAAACCGAAACTCATGAAATTGTAAACTTGCAACAAGAGAACTAATGAAAGCTCCTCCACCTCAGAGATTTCACGTCGAGTTCACCACCTATGTCGCATGGACAAAGCTTTACTCTGAGAACGCCTGAGCGTCTGGCTGTAGAAGAACTCTCCTCGTCCTCGTGTGAACCCGACAATCACCCTCTCTTTCATCTCCTCATCTCTCCATGCCCAACTCGTTGCACCCGGTAAACTCCAGCGGAAGAGGATCGTTGTAACCAACGATTGAACCGTTAACTCTTAACCAAACTTCGCAGAAAAGTACTTTGCAACCATTCATAACTCTCGGGAAATTTTCACATGCTCTTCAAATCTAGATCTCTTGTTACAAATGTCGAACTATACCCTATGTCACAAGGCGATATGCAGACCCTTGCGTACTAAAACCACTATAAACTCCAACCCTTTGATCCAATTGCACTCAAATTTCGCAAGAAAACGACTTATCATCCAAGCTTCAACTCTGTCAAGTTTTATTGACCAATCTTATCGATAGCATGAGTTATGATTGTCGAACTAAATCTGTAATAGTCTGTGCAATCCTGCAATTCAGACTGTGTACATAAATTTCAAACTACTGCTTTGCACTCAAAACTCAACCAATCGAGCTGAAATTTCAATCAAATCGCAAATTCGAGTTGTAAACTATGTGTCTATCAAATCCGATCTGTCAAAGCCTTCATAGAACGCTCAGAATTCACTCAAACTCTCTCATCGGTCCAAATTTCACTCTCCCACTTCAAATCACCACACCAGAGTGTCAACTTGCTCAATCGCCTTCATTCTTGAGCCAAAATCCTAGCTCTCCTCGTCAGCTCTCCAACCCTATCCTTCAATCCTAAAAAACTCCCTTCGAAGGCTCCCGAAACTCCTCAAAACCCCAAAGAACTTGCCCAAGTGCTCTCATTGGTCTAAATTTCCCAACCAATGAGAATGAAGAGTTCCATTTTGACCTCTAGTGGGCCAAATTAGCCACAACTAACTTAGAGCTTAACAACTAGCCTAAAAACACTACTTAGCCATCATATAGGTAATACGAGTTGTTGCTAATAAAGAGTCAAAATAACCACTGAAAACCGTTAAGTATAAACGAACAACAAAAGGGACCGGGGAGTTTATAACTTGAGTATAATACTCCTCGCCAAAATTCCTAACAATCAACTCCCTATGACTTGCCTTTGGTAGACAGTAGTGATGGACAGGGACCCATGTGTTGAAAGGCGACACTATCGGCAAGTTTAGGTCCATAATGCCAATATCAAATCAAAACATAGATCATTAAGTCCCAAGTCGCGCCATAGGAAACAATTGGCGTAATGAAAGGATCCGGGAGTTTATCACCACTTCCATAAAGCTATCTCCAAAGTGATACACTAACCATGCTCTAAAGTGATCACGATGTGTAGACACCGGATGCTTATCACAAACGGATTGGGCATCGGTATATCTGGAGGATCATACCGCCCTCTATCCATGTCCCACGTTGGCTCCACTTCTATCGGATAAGCTCCTTAGTCGTGACGTTCTAGACCTCCCCCTTTCCTTTCGACTCCAACCACGCTTTATATCCGATAAGGTCCAAGATGATATCCCTTGGATCCTTATCTACATCCTGGCCTTAGGATGACAATCCAACCGTGGCCTCTTAACAGCCTTACAATGAGCCGTCGGCCATCCTGACCTAAAATATCGCCAAAATATCGCCGTCATCTCAACAGCTCTGAAGATGACACATGTCATCATCTTCTCATAGTAGCCGTGTCACAACACGACAACGGGGTCTTCCCATCCCTTTTGTTATTATAATTTCTCGGATTGTATTACCATTCAAGTACATGAATATCAGTCTAAAGGTATCAAAGCGAAAGTTTATGACACAACTTTCGCCAAATAAAACAAATACACTCCCCGGATGTTCCAAAATTGTTAATGGTCCTCACGTATAATCAAATATAACAAATATGAGTAAAAATAATCTCGTGTTCGGAAAGGGCGATGAGAGCTTCAGCATACAGACCATATTTTTTATTCCCTTTTTTTTGAAAAAGAAAATGAAGAGCTACTTCCAATCCCAAACGCCCTTTTTTGATTATATTTATATAAAACTTAGGTTCACGACCACGAAATCTCAGAAAGAGCATTCCGGGGAGGTAAATTCCTTTTTCCAAAGTGATGACGCCCACGCAAAGATAATCCGCCGGGAGTTCAAACCTGGGATCAAGTTTCTAAAATCTAGGAAGCAACTAATAGGCGACTAGGCTCCATAGTTTACGTGAACTAGGAGTTGAAAATATTAAGATTCAAATGTGAAATGTGGTGTCCACCGTCTGAAGGTACAATGTTTCCTCATGGCATTGCGAGGTCTTGCACATGCACATCCACCGTGCCAAAAAGCACCAACTACACAAGAGATCGCCTTTTCATGGGAGACAATAGGAAGTCTTGCTAAAACTGTACGCTGGGCCACAGCCTTGGAACAGCAGAATCAAAGTGCTCGGGAGGTAAAGCTCGAGAAAGTCTTTTGTGATATGCACTGACCTTTTGAGCCCCACCAAGGTGATCGAGCAAATAGTTGGTTTGTCCCCTTTCAAATACAGACAGTGTGTAACTAAGGGATGATCTGTTATAAGGCCGAATTTAGAGTGGCAGTTGAATCCTATGTAGCATAGGACATGTTAAGTTGAAATATTCTACCCGACCTCGCTGGGACCATGCTCTACACCAGTGGCTATGGAATTCTTGTACGCGTGCATGTTGGCGGCCATATGGATGTGCCCAACAGCATCTTGACATAGTTTGATCATTTTCACACACAGTATTCTTTACACGTATACGGTGCTTGAAGAAATCATCAGGCCAATGCTTGAAAAGCACATAAGCTTCATGCTTTTGTGTTGGAAAGCTGCCTGTCATGATCATCTCTGTTTCCTTTGGTGAAACTTTTTTTCTTTTGTTCATTCATGCCTTTATCTGTTTTTGTTCCCTTTTCAAAATATTTCCTTTCTCAACAAATATGAAGCAAGTGAAACTGCTGACCAAGCGCAGGAATTTCAAATAGCAAGGAAGTGAGAATGTATTCGCGTCATTACGGTTAGAATAAAGTACTTTGAAACTATTGTAGTCGTACAAAGTATCATTATTTCCGTGAGTTTCCAACACGCAAATTATTCAAGTCTATTCAAGTCTATCTCGAAGTTCAGTTCTGGATATATGCGAAAGACAACTAGATCAGATTTCTTGACAACCTCATGGAGGCCTTTCATGGTCAGTTCGAGGTCCCCTCGCACCGGGGGCTGGGGTTTGAATCCCTGCAGTAGCAGGTCCGGATACCGAAGTGCTGCATTGTGCAAGGGGGGGCATGAGATAAAAAACGATGACATAACCATATAAAAGAAAAGGATCGCCTAACCCAAATGCAAAGGGTAATGAAAGTGTACTGAACCTTCATGCTATATCTCTATCTTGTTGACTACTACTCGGATATCTCTTACGAGGGGTTTCAAACAAGCAACATCTATCATAGAAATTTTCTAATCTATAATTTCAATAAGAGTGTGCTGAAGTGCAATGCTAATGAGTTGTATTACCAAAAAAAAAAATGCGAAAAGATAATGATGAATGCGCTTAATATACACTCTTGAAATTTTCTTTAACATAATTGTTCAAATTTCAACCAAAAGCCTTATACATCTCTATAGCCTGGAGAATAAAAACATGGACCTCCTACATTGCTATATACTTGCAACTCGCTAGTAAGAAACTGCCTCGAGTCATATAGAAATGATCACTTCTACACAAAGACACGCATTTTAATGACATGTATAGATTACTCGCACTGATGTTCACGGTGTAAACGTAAACCATCTCTCTCAATACCGCATATCCACCCTTCCAAGCTAAGACATTAACCATTCTCTCTCACTAACAAATGTTCACCCTTCCGAGCTAAGACATCAACCATATCCGTCACGTAATGTGTAGCTATCTTCTGTCAAATATGCACATGACGTTTACGTGGCCACAATGGTACACAAACAAGTTAGATGCAGAAGGCTGGATCAGTCCTAGTTAACAACAATCAAATATGCTCATAAGCAAAATTTCCATCCTTTGTGTCCACACTCACACATAATCAAGCTAGATTTATAAGTCTGGATTAACCTAGTCCAAATTGTATTGTTGTGATAAAAGCAGTGTGTGGTATACAAATTATGAGATAGATAAATATATCACAATCAATCATAGCCTTGCACCCTTACTTGGTAAAATGCTATCTTGTGTTGTGCGTAGTTGACAATGTAATGTATGGGGATTTTTTTTGTTACTATGGGATTAGGTTACCGATATGATATAGGAAACTGTCCCACGATGAGCTATGCTTTATAAACTAAATTGTAAAATACCTCAACCTTTACCTTCTGGTGGAGCATCAATCATTTGATTTCCGGTCTTATCCCCAAACGAGTGAAAAATACAGACGCAAAGCTTTATCAAAAGGTGTGGTGGGTTGTGTTTTATGCTGATGAAGGTGTTTTGGAGACACCAACCAAGAGATCAGAATTATGATCTCATATAACCTTTGAATGCAAAACTCATGATCAAAAATGTTGATGGGGCACAATATTCCATGGCAAATTGACCCAAGACTCCAAAAGTAATGGGCAATCAAGCCTGCCAGGTAGCTAAAGGATCCTCAAGTGACTTTCAAATGCCAAGATTCACGATATCACCATAAATGTGAAAACTATTCTATCAAAATCAGCAAGCTAAACGATGAAATAAGAAGTAGATGGTACCGTTGTCGCATGGACAAAGCTTTACTCTGAGAACGCCTGAGCGTCTGGCTGTAGAAGAACTCTCCTCGTCCTCGTGTGAACTGACAATCACCCTCTCTTTCATCTCCTCATCTCTCCATGCCCAACTCGTTGCACCCGGTAAACTCCAGCGGAAGAGGATCGTTGTAACCAACGATTGAACCGTTAACTCTTAACCAAACTTCGCAGAAAAGTACTTTGCAACCATTCATAACTCTCGGGAAAGTTTCACATGCTCTTCACTTCTAGATCTCTTGTTACAAATGTCGAACTATACCCTATGTCACAAGGCGATATGCAGACCCTTGCGTACTAAAACCACTATAAACTCCAACCCTTTGATCCAATTGCACTCAAATTTCGCAAGAAAACGACTTATCATCCAAGCTTCAACTCTGTCAAGTTTTATTGACCAATCTTATCGATAGCATGAGTTATGATTGTCGAACTAAATCTGTAACAGTCTGTGCAATCCTGCAATTCAGACTGTGTACATAAATTTCAAACTACTGCTTTGCACTCAAAACTCAACCAATCGAGCTAAAATTTCAATCAAATCGCAAATTCAAGTTGTAAACTCTGTGTCCATTGAATCCGATCTGTCAAAGCCTTCATAGAACGCTCAGAATTCACTCAAACTCTCCCATCGGTCCAAATTTCACTCTCCCACTTCAAATCACCACACCGGAGTGTCAGCTTGCTCAATCGCCTTCATTCTTGAGCCAAAATCCTAGCTCTCCTCGTCAGCTCTCCAACCCTATCCTTCAATCCTAAAAAACTCCCTTCGAAGGCTCCCGAAACTCCTCAAAACCCCAAAGAACTTGCCCAAGTGCTCTCATTGGTCTAAATTTCCCAACCAATGAGAATGAAGAGTTCCATTTTGACCTCTAGTGGGCCAAATTAGCCACAACTAACTTAGAGCTTAACAACTAGCCTAAAAACACTACTTAGCCATCATATAGGTAATACGAGTTGTTGCTAATAAAGAGTCAAAATAACCACTCGAAACCGTTAAGTATAAACGGAACAACAAAAAGGGACCGGGAGTTTATAACTTGAGTATAATACTCCTCGCCAAAATTCCTAACAATCAACTCCCTATGACTTGCCTTTGGTAGACAGTAGTGATGGACAGGGACCCATGTGTTGAAAGGCGCCACTATCGGCAAGTTTAGGTCCATAATGCTAATATCAAATCAAAACGTAGACTGTTAAGTCCCAAGTCGCGCCGTAGGAAACAATTGGCAGAATGAAAGGATCTGGGGAGTTTATCACCACTTCCATAAAGCTATCTCCAAAGTGATACACTAACCATGCCCTAAAGTGATCACGATGTAGACACCGGATGCTTATCACAAACGGATTGGGCATCGGTATATCTGGAGGATCATACCGTCCTCTATCCATGTCCCACGTTGGCTCCACTTCTATCGGATAAGCTCCTTAGTCAGCGACGTTCTAGACCTCCCCCCTTTCCTTTCGACTCCAACCACGCTTTATATCCGATAAGGTCCAAGATGATATCCCTTGGATCCTTATCTACATCATGGCCCTAGGATGACAATCCAGCCGTGGCCTCTTAACAGCCTTACAATGAGCCGTCGGCCATCCTGACCTAAAATATCGCCGTCATCTCAACAGATCTAAAGATGACACATGTCATCATCTTCTCATAGTAGCCGTGTCACAACACGACACCGTCCAAGTGAGATATGATGGTATGTGTGAGATAAATATCAATAAAATTTTCCAAGACACTTGAGTATCTCCCAAGTGTGGTAGATCGTTACGTGCAAAAGATCATGCGATGGAGCCTCATTGAGGTAGTGTGTCATAAAAATCATTAGTATTCAATGACACTCTCAAAATCCTAAGTCAATCTAGAGTATTAAAGCAATCTTACGAGACCTGAAAATGAGGAGAAAGCTTCCATGGAGTCCAAACCTTGCACTTTGATATCTTGACCCTAAGCCCAACGGGAATCATTTGGTTACAAGGTGATTAAAGGCAATAGATGTTGTGTTCTGAGATAATTACTATAAGAAGATGATGACATGTATCATCTTCAAAGTCGTTTGTAATGACTATGATATTTAAGGTCAAGACAACCGATGGCTGATTGTAAAGTTATTAAGAACGCAAGGTTAGATTGACTTTATAGGATATTGATACGACTTCAAGATATATTATCTTGGACCTTATCAAATATAAAGAGTGGTCATGGTGCAAAGGAGAAGAGGGAGATCATGACCATAGATTTGTTGACTATGGAGCTTATCTCATCAAATTGGAGCCGATGTGGGACATGGATAGAGGACAACATGATCCTCGAAATGTATCAATGCCCAATCTATTTGTGATCAATATGTGATGTCTTCATTGCAATCACTTTTGAGAAAGGTTAGTATATCACTTTGGAGATAAGTTTTTGCTACAAATGATGAACTCTCAAGACCCTATTATTCTTCCAATTGTTTTTTATGGTGTGATTGGGGACTTGAAAATATACTTAAGAAAGCTACAAGATTTCAAGGGATACAATTAGGTAATCATATATTTTACAACTCATACTTTTATTTAGATTAAAATTTCAATTCAATAAGATTAGTTTTGAATATAGACTTATAACTTTAACTTTGTATATACAATTAGAGTTGCAGTATTTCACTAACTGTCACAAAGTAAGTACAGTGATTACAACTTAATCTATTAGAAGTTTTGATTAATAAAAATTTCCAAAAAATGATCTATCTTCTTGTGAAATTTGATAGGAATGTGAGAAAATAATTTGCGATGGTTTTAGTACACAAGGGTCTACATATCGTCTTACGATACAATGTATGTTTAAAGAATTATTTCTAGTGATTTGGGAGTGAAAAACAAAAAGAAATTTTTGAAGAGCACACAGATGTAATAAGGCAATTATTTGTGAAGTCTATAGTGCTTAAAGCACCTTTTCCATCAATGGGTACTCCTAACGCATCAACCACACAACCTAACATGCCCTTTCCTACAGGAATATCCACAATAGATCCAGTGTGCTTTACAATATCTCCTTCTTTAATGACAGTGTTTTGGTCAAGAGTTAAAGTTGCAATTGCAAGATATAACAAGCTTCTTATGTGAGGGTTGTGAATGGATGCAATCAACTTGAATGTGAATTTGTGAGGCAAAGAGAAATAGAATTGCAACTCACGTCAAGAAGGTTCTTCTACAATCAAAGACTCATTCATTCTCAACGTAAAGCAAAGTCCTTGCAAAAATACAATCTCAGTTGAAGATCTGACAATATACGTCATTTGCCAAAGATGGAAAAATACAATCAGATGCTTTGGTGATGTTATCTAACACATCACGATAATGCCCATAGCAAATAAAAGTCATCCCAAAGGATCTCCTTGATGTGTGCCAATTGATGACTCTAGAATATTGACATTCTCAAAACTATGCATATGCTAATAATAAAGAGAGGTGTAGGCTTCATAAAATAGTTTGTTGTACTAAACCAAACTCTATGGTGGTCCTCTTGCATCCTTTAATTCCCTAAAGATGGTTGACTATGAAACGCTACTGAACACATTTTCAACATCCACCTACATCACTATCTAATCAAGAAAAGCTCTAATCCCAAAATTCATTGACCCACAACCTCCAAGCGTCAAAACTCTATACTGATGAGGGGAAAGATGCTCTTGGAAGGATGTGCGAAGTTGAAGAAAAGTGGTACAACTAACCAAGCACAAAAATAACTCCCCAATAACAATAGGTTGAAGTCCTCATGTGTTCTTGGTAATCCTTAACAACCTAATAACATCTAAAGAATGGCATCTAGCACCTAATACATGAACCACAAAACTAGTAATCTTATCATGTGTCATTGTTGCGGCCGTATAAATAACTCAATAAAACCTGATGAAGTATTGTTTGGGATAAAACATACTCTCAGATTCTCATAGACTAGACTAGATAGCCTACATGAGGAGAGATAGGAGTTGTCGCCAGAGTTGAGCAAAGAGGAATATATCCAATGTCAATGTGTGTTCGGGCCAATACTTAGAAATATGAAGACACATACAATCCATGGGTTGAGGATGCAATTGGTGCAAAGTCAAATAGTGTAGCCGGAAGTAGTGGCAAGTGTCAAAGGATGTAGCGCTCTAGCATCCCTGCCATATTCTTCTGCTCTACCTAACATCCGACAACCTAGAAGATGAATGATGGATGAATCATCAAGCAAACGATGAACGGGAAGGATATATTATGAGCGTGAGACTCGTCTTGTAAAACTATCCAATCACATGCATGGAATCTCATGAGGTGTGTAGAAACATCTCCACCCTACGCCAAGTAAAACGCAAACACCAACAACAAAAGCAAGGTCATCCATGTGATTTCAAGCAATTCAATCAAGGATTAGAAGAAAGGACTGTCTAACCTCGTCCATCAAAGCCAGTGCTTGTGGAATCCGATGGTAAAGACACTAACACACAAATCAAGTTTGATATAGATCTAATATATGGGTATATTGAGCTTGAAACCACTCTCAAGTTGCCAATGGTACGGAATTGAAATTCTGCCCAGGTGACTAAAAAACTTTTACTGAAAAAATTGAATGTGTATGTTGAGTAGTCCCTACTAGAGATGCCTCGGAATGACTTGGATATGCTACATCCATATGTCTGGTCAGACCATGTGAGATACGTTACATTGGGTATCTCTAATAGTGTGGGGTTATTGATAAACAATATCTTGAGTTGGCATATGAGGAGGTCATATGTGAAGAGAAAAAAAGTCCAAGAAAAGAAAGATGAAAATATTGAAAATAAGTTGAGTTGATGTAGACTAGTTGCCCTCATGCCTCATCCTAAAGTCACACACTCCATCTCTCCAACCTCCGACTACTGCACCTCCAATTTGGAGTCCTCTCCCGTGGTAATGCATCCTTGGAGTGGAGCGCTTCTTGAAATTTGTTCTGCCATACTCTTATCGCCACCGACACAAATGAGTGCAAAACATCATTTATGTCTCATCCTAAGCCTCCTTGTGCAATTAGACTTCTAGGTTATAGCAATTGAAGTAGCTTGTCACATAATACTTAGGTGCCTAGACTTGACATTCTATCATCCACTTCTTGTCTTCTTGTGAGGTGAATTTCGAGTTCAACCCGTCTTGTCACTCGGACTAATACAAGCATTGGATAACTTCTCTGCATGTGGTCGTTTTGTTGTGAAGTTGAGAGATAAGTGGATGAGTTGGCCGTCATTTTGGTGCTATTCTCTGGCGGGTTATCTTCGTCGTCCGTCTTCGTATGCTTTGTAGCCAGCTTGCGCTGTTGGTCTGTGCCAGCATCTTTCCTTCGGCCTATATGCCTCTCCTCCAATTCTTGCCACCAATTACCGACTCACTGTCTGTTTGCTCAGGTGTAGTGAACTGTCTTTCTTCCCGCTAAGTCAATCTAACAGCAGTAGAATGAATCATTCGGCTCTATAGCAGGTCACCAGCTTGCGGCAAACGGGACATCGCCGCCGCCCTTGTCGTCATATCGTCGTTCAAGATTCCCGCAATTCTTCCCCTCACCGCGCCGGTCACTACAGCTCTGTGCGCTTTCTTGCTAGGTGGATTCGTCGATGACTTGCATACAGGCGCCGAGAACTGCGTACTGCAACTCTGCAGCAGCGTCTTGGACTTTAGTCAATGCGGGGACTCACAATTTCCATCCCATAGGCCACCACGAGCCCAGGAACGTGCTTCATGAAAATTCAATATTGGACGAATCTGTCTCATATTCTGCGTGAACAACCTGGCGACAGCCCGGGATTTCCAGGTCTTAGCGCAAAAACTTCACGCAGGAGCTAGCTGTTGACAGAGCAATCGGCGCCACAACGGTGCTCGTACCATATCATGCAGTTGCTTCAGCTAAAGGCTTCAGATAATTACGCTGCATTGTACTCTCGGGTACAATCGGTCGAACCAGTAGTCGACAACACCCAAATCAGCAATTCTGAAACCTTAGGAGTAAGTTTCAATGATGTTTGATCTCTTCCGCCTCCGACATAGGATATGTAATTCCTGCTGATGAAAGAGATGTACATCCAGTGGGCCATGACACCATGGCAGAAGTGGAGGAAGTCAATGACTAAGCCCTTATCTCAGGCACTGCTAACGTGTAACTCCCTCGGACGGGCGAAATTTGCAACAGTTTAGGATTTAATATATGTGAATGTCGTGTAACAGTACGAACTTTCCTCATAGTATTGCCAATTCGCTTCTCGTGAAAATAAACAAAGAGATTTCACTTCGGATCATTTCCGCATAGATCTTCACTGGTTCTTAAGGACTTTAGCAGTCAGAAAAACATTTTTAATTCAGTCGAGTGGGACGCCAAACACGATAGAACATGCATCATAAAAATATCAGAAGGCTTCGGAAAGAACTGCCTTCATACAGATAGCTTCACAATACAGGATGAACTTCCCCCGTAGGTGTAAATATCCAATTTTGTAATTTTGCAAGAAGTGGCTTACAAGATCGACTAATGAAGCAAAACAAAACTTTTAAAAGAAGCCAAACCAAGCATGGGGAGTTTTCACACTGCAAAGATTTTTCTCCGCACAGTCAGGCTTTAGGATACAGGCCAACATCAATTCCTTTCCCATAATTACACCCATACCCTAAAGGGGGAATTCTGAAAAAATGGCAGATGCTGAGATAGACTCATCCTCGAATACACTGAAACACATGCCTGACTCGCGTTGGCCTACTACGAGGAGAAGGGAACAGAACGAGAGAAGCCGAAGACATTTAGAATCTTCCGTCAACAGCTTTACCTGCAAGACGTGGTATCATTAAAAATTTACTCATAATACAAATAAAGCTAGAACAAAAAGCAAAATAATTCAGCTGTGAATACCATTCAAATCAATGATATCACAGGAAGATAGAGTCTACTTCTTTCCATCTTTTGCGCAACCCACCCTTCGCACAAATGCGTTAGCTGATACCTTGTCGTTTCGGAAATTCCTATTCGCTGATGTCTCTTTTAGCATCCTGTTGAATATCGTACAGCACGGTTATATCCGCGGCTGACTTCATCTGTCACAGAACACGTATTTTAAGGTCTAAGAACTTTTGCAGTGAAGATTTGCAGATGACAGGACCTACCGAATATGTTCACAACAGTTAAATTCCAAATCCTCAAGGCTCATGGTTATCGACGTAGGTCAAAACACCGCCTTTCAAAGGCCATTCCAGTCACTCTGCTTCAGAGTAATTCAATCGATTTTGCGGAAGATTCCGTGATGAACAACACAGAAGACCTTGCTCAAAGAGTACTTACTTGAGTTCAGGCTTTTACCTGAACGACATTAACCCACTGCTTGATAGCACAGCCAGGTGCGGCTATGAGGCCAAAAAAGAAAAGAACTGATTTCTCCTCAAAGGCCAGTCTCACTGCCTGCAATCGGAGCGGTCGCACACTTACCAAATGGTAAAAAGATTACTTTCCAACGTGGCTAAATCAGATAATCGACATAACAGTGAGAAGCGTGCATATGCATATGCATGTTGTAATTACCTCCACTAGGTTTCCTGTCGAATTTGGTAAAAGAAAGAGCACGATATAGAGAACCTGAAACAGACAAATCAGTTTAGTTAACAGTGCAAAAACTTGGCCTAGAGCAACCAGCCGAGGATGAGCGAACAGCTTGACGACAACCACAACACGATAACATAAGAGCTGAGGTAGACATTGACTGACTGCTACTTATTTCTAATGTCTCATCGAATGAAATTCATGTCCAATCTCGGGTAACTTCGTGTAATATTGCGGAAGAACGTACTATGCTTACAAGCATCTTGATAGATCTCAAAGAAGTTCTATGAAATTCAATCCGTCAAGTCGCAAAGCTTGCTTACAACCTCAATAATTTGGAAATCTTTGAGGGAGAGACAGAACGGTCATCAACTCAAACTAGAGGAAAACCGTAAGTAATAATCCAAAACAAAGTGAACACTTGAGTGGTTTCTGGGACTGTACGAACGCAAAGCTCCACCCCTTAAGGTTGGGGAAACTCAGATGCAAGAAGATTCTCGATGCTAAGAAGCCACGATAATGTACTCGTCAAGCAAGACTGCAAAGGGAACCGTGATATATGTCAGTCCCAGTTTCTTACTTCAGCACCCACAGCGCAATATCCCATAAAAATTCGCTGTTGATAATACGTCCGCAGTATCCAACTCCTGCTGTCTGACATGTCCTTGTGACTCGTCTTGCTCGAAAGGAATGTACTGCCATTCGCCAATAACAGCAGTTCAAAAGCGTGCAATAGGGCAAACGTTAAACTCATTTGTCATGCTGTGTTTTCAAAAAACTGTACTCATTAGTATGTGCCAATCAAAGCCTGAAGACGGTAGACCCGCGCGCTGGCTGAAATGACAGCCAAAAAGAGGCGAAAAAGAAAGAACTAGTCATACCTATACATTTGAAGCCAGTGACTGGATATATCCAGAACGAGGAGGCCAAGGAACAGTAAAAACGAACCCCTGTGACACAAAAGGAAGATCAAACCAATAGTTCATCTAATTCTCGCGTCCAAAGGTGCCCTTACATAATAAAAATAAGAATCCAGACTCAAACGGCTTCAGCTTCAAGATATGCCCAATAAACGTCTCTTGATCATCTCTGACACATTCTAGGTTAAATACAGAAGTCCTAGGTGTGTATGCAAAAAGAAATCAGGCATAATAAACTTCAGGATTAAATCATCAACATTTCAATGATTAAAACTAATATTTCACAGCATACTGACAGTACTTACTTGTACATATGTGAGAGGACCACCAGTAAACCAGCAGTGCTCACCCTACAAAAGAAAGCAGAAAGATTGAGTTCATATCCTTCAGCAATTTAATGGCAACAAGAAAATTGCCTTCCATTTGAGCTACAAAACTTTGCTCTTAGGACGGAAGGTTTTCCGCGTCCGCACGCTACTAACTCAACCTAGATCGATTGCAGCTAAAATGCCAGTAAACAGAACATCAGCACAACTCAAGCCCTTGCTATCCATCGTTCTTTCTTGTCATAAAAATCTTGTCCCTCTGGCTTCCTCTTTTGGTCTTTACTACTCGTTCTTTCATACTCGAATCTCACTCACACAGTTCACCGTAACAACTCTCTACTTGCTCGTCTTGAGTTTTAGATACAGGCCGAGCTTTAATTCAGGAAGAGAAAACACGAATATTCTTCACTCTGGCCTGGACCACCATGCGATCACTCCGATCGTTAATTTGAATGGCATACAGGCTAGACATAAGATTTTACCATAGTAACACGTGTTCATCGGATTACCGAAGTCGAGAAGAGGAATTCCTACCTGTCCGTGACCATATCCAGCACAGCTCCGAAGGTAGAAGCTGCATTCAGACGTCCCTTTCAAATGTAAGTCTCCATACCAACTGCATCTTTGAAAAATGGAAAATTCAGCTCAAATAACCTCTTTGCGTAGGATCCACATACATCTCTTGGCAAGAAACAAAGCCAAAAACCAGAATTTGCCGTATTCATGAGGTCTATACGAGTTTGCTTTTTCAGACCTCCATTTCTAGCTCAATAAGGTAACCACAAACTCTTTACAAAGACCAGACATACAATCAGGTGAGGACCGTCAAGAGTTTAGCAGAAGCGTACTTTGGTTTAGCATACGAGCAAATCGCCCATCTAATTCATCGCAAACAAAGCTGCATCAAAGGTGGCACACAAAGCTACGCATCAAAACAGCTTGCTGAAGAACATTTAACGAATTAATACTGAAGTAATACCAACAGTGCAGCGCTAAAAGATGATTCTAGCAAACCACGGAAAATTTCATCCTTCGTAAAACTGAAACTTAATCAAAAAAATTGTGTACTCATTCGCGCATGTGTTCCACATATAAGAAGCTGTGGGAAAATTTTGACCGGCAAAAACTGCGAAGATCCAGGCGTTCAATTCTAAATATTTTGTAGTACTGAAAATGCATGCCAGCAGGAGCTCGGGTTGTTGCTGAAGATGACACTCCTGAGAAAGACTAACGACAGAAAATGTACCAACAAGTCCCACATCTGCACGAATTACGGCTGTTGGCATCATAAAGTTGTCCTGGCCACTGGGTCTGCGAATAAAAGTAAAGCGAACCTGATAAGGTAGAGGACGGCGAACAAGGATTTGTTCCTGAAGCAGACCGCGAAAGCAGCGATATTCGCAAGAACTCTTGCATATCCTGCAACCAATTTCAATTCAGAACAGGGCCTCAAACATTGAAAAAAAAAGGAATTTGTTTTTCTCAAGAGAACAGCTTCGAGAGACCAATCCTTCACAGAACACGAGTTCTGCAAAGCTCCAGAGAAAAGTATGATCTCAAGTAAATTTTTTGACACCTCCAGCAAAGAAGTTTAGTACAGAAAACGCACAGAAATACAAAGCTCAGGGCGTACGCGACAGTCGCACAACGAATTCGAAGGCAATAGCAGGAAGAACAAACGCATGCACGAAAATGGCGCCACAGAAAATCTCCTCCCCACCCAGAACGAGGGTGCAGAAACACTCGTTCCTAAGAAAGAAATGAAAAAACCAAACAACATAAAAAATGTCATGTTCAATCACAGGCTCGATCAAAACCAGTCAGATTGAAAAATAGCCCATCTAAATGTCGATGAGAAAATTGACCTACCAATAAGGTTCGGAACGTAGAGGTAAACAGGCCAGCTGCGGAACCCGGATCGCGAGCCACTACCCTGAGAGGAGCGAGTTTTAATGGAGCCCTTGCCATTGCCTCTAGAGCTGTGGCCTTTGGGCTTGGTGGATCCCATGGTGTCCTCCCAACTCCTCTCCCCGGACGGCACCCTTCTCGTCGACAATGTGCTTCACACGCACGCGAATCGGCCCTCCATCGCGCTCAAGAACTCTCCCGCTCGACTCTCCTTCCGTGCCTCGGTCCCAAGCTTCCTGTTTGAGCCTCCCCCGCACCGCCTTCCCCTAGCGCAGAGACGTTGCGCTGCTCGCTGGCTTTAATTGTTCTGCTGGATTGTCTCATGAACGAACCGTGCGTGTCAAAGAATAAATGCAGAGGCCAAGACGAGAGCACAGGCCCAGTTACGTCCAGGCACGTCAACGGCTGTTTCGACCAGCTGGGCTCGGCATAAAGCGGGCTCGTCTGCTCTTTCTAAGAGCCTTGAATTCTCATCGTCGCGCAAAGTGGACGGATTCCAAAACTCCTGCAAGATCCCCGAATCTACAAGACACACTGCGCTGGGTGGATCACTGAAGGGCCTCCTTGCGAGCAATCAATCGCACATCCACCCGCAGTCTGTCTGTTCGCTGCCTGCGCGAGCATACAGAACGAGTTGCCTGGACGTGATCAGAGGAATTTAAAAACGCGGCCTCATTTCCGTGACATCGCCCAAGGGCTACCGGTAGCAAGTCTCTTCATAGGTTCCCGATTTCACCAGGTCTTATCGGGTTGCGGAGCGCTCGGCCAGGCCGGCCAAGCCAGCCGGCAACCCAGCCGCAGCAGTCGCAGGCTTCGTAGGCGCTCTGGCATACCACTTCAGCTTCTTGCTCTCCTCATCACGGCGATGTGGGTCAATCAACACAGTCCTCTCCAACTCCATGCGGACATTACTCAGGTGAATTTTATTAAAAACTACTGTAGGTGGATCATTCTACTCTACGTCGATCGGCCGATAGAAGAGGCAAACAAAAATTGTTGCACGTCTGAGTGAGAAAGTATTTGTGTCAGTTCGGATTTGGACTCGGCTGTCTTAGAAACTCTTATTATCGCTGCTTCATGCGCAGTAATTACATGTTCGCTGGGCTAAGGAGGTTCAAGTGCTTTGTATTCATTGTACACCACTCTCTTACAATTTCAACTCCAGCGGAGCATGGGATAAACATTTCATAATCGTAACCTGACAGTATTCAGACAACGACGTCCAATCATCCGCCGAATCCATCCCCAGGCTAGTGATCAGTGGGTCTTGGCTGCAAAACTTGCTTCCGACTGTTCAGCTCCATGTATCTTAGTTGTTTAATGGGTTTTCCAAGGCCGTAACCTGAAGGTGAGACTGCAGAGACGTCTTGTTTGCAATCGCTTTGAAGATGTAATTCCATTAGCTAGACAAGAGTAGAAGTAAATGGAACCCTGTACCCAGGTAAAGAATTGTTCTACATAGTTAACTAAAAGCGGAGATATTTACATGATACACACATTCTCACAAAAAACCTGGCAGCTCAAGCTGAAGCACGACTAACACTTTGTCAATCTAAATTGAGTTCCGAATGGTAGGGTTTATCTGCATAAGCAACTGGTGGGAAGTCCATTACTGATCACTTCCATGACCCATAACACAAGCTACTCAATGTGAGTATCATATACATCTTCTATCATGGCTTGAACTGTAACCTTCACGCCTTCTGTTCAGAACATTGAGCTGCATCTTTGCCTTCCAGGTAAACTAGTTTTACTACACTAATCCCAAGGGGGCAGTCCGGAACCCACGGAGATCCGACCCTTGATATCTCGAACCACAAAGCATCTAATTGTGGCCGTAGGTACGAGACTCAATGAACGCTTGTTCCTTGGACACCTCGCTGATATGGATTGCCATCAAGGTGAGAAAACGCCAAAATGGGCAAATTACATCCAAAGTAAAGCAGACAACTGTTCCAGATCTGATCACTTTGAGAAGCGAGAAACGACGTGAAGGTCACGTTGCGCAATAGGAAAACCTGTAATATACAAAACCAATTGCTCACCCGGAAAGTCAATTCCAAAAGAGTCATTCGTAGGCTGGCACATGCATTACAGTGAACTCGCGCAAGTCTTTCACCATTGCTTCTTTCCTTTTCGTTTTTTCCTGCTTGGTTTCCCTCCTTTCGTGGCTCCTCTCGCTCCCGGATATCCTGGAACTCCATTGAGGTCGCTGAACATCCCAGACGCCATGGCATTTTCCAGCCATTCAAAAAATTCGTGCTCGGTCATATTCTCATCCAAGTCCGGAAACTGGAATCCGTCTGGGGGATTACTCCGACCTCCGGGCCTTTGCGCTCTGCTTGTGCTGCGAGCTGTACCCTTCCCAGTTCCAGCGGTGCTCACATGGAACGTTGGTTTATGTGTATTTGGTGGGCACTTCATACCCTGGCATTCCAGTTAATAGTAACACCTAAGTACGCCGGACTTGCAAATTAGGAAGACAACAGCTTCGCACTGTCTGTATACCAGCCAACACAAAGCGCCGGGAAATACAGAGCAAACGCTCCTCGACGAATATTGTGTTTCAAACCATTAATAAGTTTCAACGAAGGCTTTGATTATTGCAATGAAAAGGACAACGAAAACACACACCTGACAGATTACCCACTCGGTGACATCGTACACCTTTCCCTCCGCACATGCAAAAGCATGGGGTACATCAACCTGACATCAAGACAATTTGGTTGAGATTTCAGAAGAAAAGTACTCTTTCAAAGAGAAGACATTCTAATGCACATAACACTGCAACCCATAAGCTTATTGTTGGTTACCGCTTGGTTTTCAAGCGTATCTAACAAATTTCTCCTCATACAAAAAAGTGCGAAATTTGATGTACAAGAAAAAATAAACAGCACAAAATAATCACAACTTACGTCAATGAAATTACACATGTTTACAAGCCCAAAGACGATATGAGGCCAGAGACGTACCTTCTGGAAAATTCCAAAAAAGTACGATTGGCCAGACTGTTCAACCCAGCCATCTCCATCCTTCGCTTGGTGATAATCATTGCACTCCTGAAAAATATCACCAGAGAATCTGTATCATATTTCGCAAAATATTTTGCAAAATTCCATGTCATTATTCTTCAGCACAGCCCACAGCCTATGTAGGCAACTGCAAGTCACCAGGTCTACCAATGATTCAGATGAGACTACATCCTGGTGGGATTGAGATTTATGGGAATAAATCTTCGATAATCTAAACAATAACTACGCAAAGGTGACAGCTGCCAACCCCGAAGAGTTCAAAACCACATGCGTTCCAAGAAGAAGCAGGCAGCCTAACCTAACCTAGTTCAACAGATATTCCAACGTAAAAAGGGCCCAAGATTCATGTCAACGACAACAAGCGATCTCCTACCACATTCAGATTTCTTATGATTACTTTCTGTAACCGTAATTTGATCCTCTGGAGTTCTCCTGATGAAAAGCAGAAGTTATCAGGAGAACTTCTACAGTTGAAAGACAGCAAGTTACACGTTTGTTCACTTTTGGCCCCTAAACCAGAATTTATTCGACTAACTGAACAAAGAAGCAAAAACAAGACATCATTTTCAAATGAAAGGAAAATAATTACCTGACACCACCTTGCCCGCAACTTACTTCTATCCGTGAATTTCCAGACATGGGTTTCATTACATTTTCTACAAGCGATTCTTCTAGATTCTGCAGGTATGTCGTCATCTGCCTCATCGTCTGATTGGTTGCAACCACAATTTGGAGATCCACACCTACCAGCCTGAGAATTTACGAATTCAGCGTCAACATTTTACAACATTGGACATTGTCTACGTCTAGAGGGACATGCAAGGTCTCGACAAAGCGAAACAGCTGTTGATCTTACTGATATCTAGTAGACTTTACCTCCTACCGGACGTTGCATTACAGAATATCCTAACGAGGAGAGTGCTAGATAGACAAATCTATCTTCATATTACATCGTTTTTTCCTGTTCGCAAAAGATATGTAGTTTCCAGATAGATAATAGAACGTAATTTTATACGAAGAATGGAAGCGAGGATCGACCGTATGAACATGACAAATATATCTTCAAACTAGACGGTGAAGAAAAACCACAATAATTCTAGACTTTAAGCCCCAGCAGTCCTGGTCCAGATTTATTCAGAACCAAAAGCGAACACACCTGGTGGAAACCTTGCCGATGCTGCCGGAAATTATTTAAGACCTCTTCCCTTCTTAAGTCATCGTCGTAAGTTTTTCTCTTTATACTATCCAGTAACACCTGAATCCAAAAGTACATTTTACTTTGTAGTTCATGTACTTACTCTTTCTCCACAAACTTACGCTAAATTACCCCTTGCAGATAACCAAAAAGATGCTAAGCTTCTTAAATACAACTGAGGTCGGTAGAAGTTCTGGAGAGATAATGAAGACTTTATCTAAACAGATCCCCTTGTCATCGAAGACAGAACTCCTGCACAAAAATATGATATCCAGATGATAGGTGCATGTTTACCTCATAAGCATTCTGCAGGCGTTTGAAAGCTTCTTCAGCTTTCTCGTTTCCCCTATTTTTGTCAGGATGGACAAGCATCGCCTACAACATGACTCTACTTTTCAGTATGTGATGACACAAACACATATACTCATGGGATAAAACAGACAACAGAGAAAGAGCTGCAAATTCACTACCACCATAATCATTAGTGTAGTGTTCAAAGTCCTGTAATTTATAAGCATCATCGATTCCAAAGCACATAATCATAGAGATATCGTAGAAGTGCACAACAGCACTCACCTTTTTCCTGTACTCTCGCTTAAGAACAGCCACATCGAAGGTTTCGTATCGAGAAAACCCAATAACTGCATAGTGATCCCTAGAACTAAGCACCCTTGCAACTTCCTCCTCAGCAGATGTTGGGTCACCTTCTGAGGTTCCACTAGTGGATGCTCCCGTAGAGTTTCGAGAATAATCATTGCTTGGAACAGCCTCCGCATATGTTGCACCATCCGCGAATCCACCAGTTTTTCCCTGGCCGGGAGAGGCACTTGATCTAGATGCACTAGGTCCTGCCGAGTGCCTGCTACTTTTGCTGGACTGATTATGGTGTGAACTACCCGACTTGGAACTACTTTGCTCATGAGCTCCATCTGACGTCTTCTCGTCGCGTCCAGTCCCATGCTTCCCTTCCGAATTGTTACTCAAAAAGTAAACTACTACGTCACTCGAAACATAAGCAAGGACTACACACATTGTGAGACTCGCCCAACCTCCATGGCCTTTGACGGAGTACATAGAATACAGCATGGTGACCAGAATAGCCATTCTGGCGTGGTCGAAAATGAAAAATCCACCTGTGAAGATGAACACAATTGATATATGAGAGCTGGTAATGACTGCTAGATTGATGAATTATATCTGCTGCCGAAGTAGATGAGAAGTCCAATGACGTACTGAACGTCGGTGAGGAGATCATCTCAAATGCACGGGACTACAAAGACCATTTGATAATAAATCCGTTAAGAGAAGTAGAGAGATGCACGGCAAGATCCATCCAAGTCCAAAGCTGAAAGTTTAGAACAGTAAGGTTTAATAACTGAAAAGTGATTTGAAGCGTATATTTAGAAAATCCTGGATTTGCTGAGTCGAAAGATGACTTACCACCAACCACAATGACAGCCCCGGTTGTCCAGAAGCTACCGTACATCCACAACACCACAGCACCAAAGAGGCCCGTGAGGGCAAAAGCAGGTGTGTAACCAAGTAAAAACCCGGCCCCAAGAGATATGACCTGCAAAGTTAAGAGGAAATCCAGAGTGGGGTGAGAAGAAGAACTGGAGTACCATGCTCCTTTCCACGTCCCAACTGAGCTTTCACAACCAGGACTGGCCACCTGTACACTCGAATCTCACATTTGCAACATGTAAGATAGCTATCATCACTCCCTGTATCTAGCATGACTTGCATAAATTCAATCAGTAAACAAGGGCAATACCGTATTTGAAGAGATTCTGAACAAGTAATTTACATCCTAAGGAACCTACAGAGAAGAGAAGAGGAAGAGGCATAAGCTGATCACAGGTTTGAATCCTGTAGTTCAGTATTATTTTTCCCATAAGCCGTGACTGGATGATTGGAAGCAGCATTTCACAAGCTTTATTGGCAAATATGTCGTATACGTTTTTAAGACAAACTTGAAGTTTGGTTATACGACCTAAAGACTTAACACAAGTTCCCTACCATGAAGCCGCTTTTACAACACAAGTGAAATGTTTCAACGATTGAAATCAGCTGTTCGCTGGTGTCCTTCCAATATCTTTGTTCATGCCTGGACGTTACTGAGTCCCACAAATGCATGGGTTATCTAGACTAAGAGCCCTCCATTATATAACCGGCACTCAACTCTAAGGTAAATCCTGCAAAGCTTTCAGAAACCTGAGAAAGAGCCCTGCATTTTTGTAGCCCTGTAAGAGCATATTCCCCATGAATGCAAGGATACTAATGCCAATCAACTGTAGATACAATGTCGTTAAACGGAGAATGAGATAGTAGCTACACCAAGATTGGAGCATAGGAAACGGCATTACCAGGACAAGGCAAAAATTGAAGAACCCAGCCAATATGCTGAGATTGAGGGCAGTACACCACATCAGTAGGAATAATGCTGCCGAGCCCAGCCTGAACAGCGAGTTGAAACCTCTGATCCCACATTCTAATGATACTTTAATGAGCACAAGCATCGCCCTGGACGCTAGCAACAGCCATCTTTTCACAACGGGCCACCAGATTCGGACGAAGACTTGGACTTGATCCTTTGTTTGAAATAAAATCGTTCTTGCAGCTTCAATTGTGGGCCCTGGATCAGGCAATTTCATGTCCTTAGGAAGCCATCGTCCAATCCCAATAGCCACTCCTCCTACGTCCTCGTCTTTGCCTCTAGGTTTTTCTTCGCGGGCATCTTCTCTTGCACCCTCTTGGCCTGTATTGGATTGTTCCCTCATTGACTCTGGCTTTTTATCCCTAGATGTGGCAGAAGACTCAGACGAAAATTTGAAGGCATTTGCAACCCGTTCAGGTCCTGCAGAGGATCCTCCGATTCCGTTCCTTGGAGCCCCATCCTTCGAACCAGAATTTGATTTCCCTGCACTGCCTCTACCACCACCTCTCGGTCCCTCGTTGCCACCCTTTCCTGCTCCCCTATTCCCGTCCTTGGGTCCGGATCCTCCTTTGGAACCTTTTCCCACGTTTGCTCCATTCGTCCATCCTCGCTCTTTCCCGGCCGCAGACCCCTTTGGCAATCCTTCTGTAGCAGATGGTGTAAAATGATTATTTTTCTTAGGGTTTTCATTGCCGGCGCTTGCGCTGAAAGTGTCTAGTTGGGAGATTCCTGAGGACGTAGTTTCGGGCCTGGGAGGAGAGGAAACATCTGTGTCTACAATGGCAGGTTCTTGCACTCCAGCTCGCGCGCCAGACTCCTCTGTGCCAACTTCTCGAATTCCGCCAAAGTCTACTACGCTTGGCTGCGCTTGATTACCCGGCTCCTCCTGTACCCCTATTTCTCGCCCTCCTTCTCCTAGTTGGCCCATAAGGGACCTACTTTGCCTCAAAGTTGAGAAGGGTTCATTGACTGATATTAGTCCTAACGCCTACAGTGTCCACCGTGCATGTACTCTCACCGAAACCCTCGTCTAGACGGACAGCATTTTTTCCTTCGAAGCTCGCGATTAATCCTGAGGAAACGACCATCTTTGAACGACGATCATCAATTGTGGTAACTAATCCACCTTTGATGTTTACCACGTTCGAAAGGGGGCGATCGGCTTAGGAAGAGAAGTAGGGTAGAGGAAGGCACTTGACTCTTTCCACTACATCATCGTCCTGCCCTGTTGTTATCTTCCAATTACACCATACATGGACTCATAAGACCACAATGCACAAACTCGTCCTGTAAGTGATCATTCCAAATCCACGAACGCAATGACTTCGTCCATCCACAGCCCACCAAATATACAAAACCTCTGTTCGTAGGAGAATCCTTATCTCCCTCAGCTTTTTCCCTCAGACCAACAGCAGATTTTGCTAGCCCGTTCGCTTTCACTACCAATCCACCAACCGAGAACAAAATTTGTGTACCTCCTCTAACCCTCTTTTTCCCTGATTATCGCACAATTCCTGCCTCGCCTCAAAAAACAGAATGTACCAATTTCGACCACATCCCCTGAGCAATCCCTTTGCTCTATCCTTCGGAAACTTCTACCTGGGCTTCCCCCAAAACCCCACAATCTTAAACGATTCTCGGACCTCGATGAATCCGTCCCTGCCTCCACTCGCAGGATACCCAGCCGCGATGCACCTCAAAAGTACCAAGGAACAAGCCAGTCACCTAGATGGGGCGGCTGTAACAGCAGGCACAAGTCGAAGCTTTTCCAACGGCACAAGCAACACTCGAAGCAGAATCCGCGTGCGAGCCTGACCCGAGATGGGACGAGACGGTACAAGACGAGACGAGATGGGATGAGATGAGGTAAAATGAATGTCCCCTCCCTCTCCTCTCCTCCCCCTCCCCTGTTCGCCACGACCACTTTATTTTCCCTTCCCTTTCCAGGTCAGGTGCTGGGACTGGTCTGGTCGTCGATGACCCACAGCCCAAATGAATAAAATCCACAATCCACAGTACAAGGTCCCTGCGACAAGAAATCCAGAGGATGATGATGATACTGGAAGAGGACCCCAGAGCAGCAGAATGAGGAAGAAGCAGCAGCAAGGTGGAGCGGTAGCGAGAGGACGTGAGCATGAGCAGGATCAGCACCACCACCAAGAACATGAACGAAACAGTAGCCTGCCCTATTCTCTGCGCTCAGCCAGCCCACCCCGCGGCAGCAGAAAGCCCAGCCATCACCCACCGGTCGCAGACCCCGACCCACCCAACCACGAACACCACCACCTCCACCAACGACACTCTCTCATAAGTTTTGGTTTTCTTCGGAGTCGATTAATGTCCGAGTGGTTTGTCCGAACAATCTTCAGGCCCAGCCAGCCAGCGAGCCAGCGAGAAAGCGAGCGAGGGAGGAGGGAGGGGCCGAGGCAGGCCAGAGCCCAGCCAGCCAGCTGCAGTAGGGACGAAGAAAGGCAGCGCCTGCGTGTGCTGCCACTTCCACAGTTTTCAGGGGACCATTTCTTGCTCTGCCGTAACCGGGTATGGCTTTACTTTACTGTGGTCATCGTGTTTTTACTCTGTTCTGGCTTATCCACCTACTCTAGTTCTGTACAGGGCATGTCATCATGTCCCTCCGCCCGCCCTTGCACTCTTCCTCGTTGCCTCCATTCCTCCTCTCGATCTCGGGACTCGTTACTCGTTCGCTCTGACTTGGATCGTTGGCATTATCAACTAATATTCTTTGTCCTTATCTTACCTTCTGCTGCCAATGACATTTTATTTTAAGATTCAGTATTCATGTCGGGTTATTGGTCTCTTCCCTGCACCCTTGTAAAACCTCCAACTGTATACGTCTTTCATTCGCTTGTAATATTACACGCTTCTCCGATGCTCTTAATTGTCCATCTGTACGAGCAAAATCTTTCAATTTTCTTGAGTCTGGTTACAAAAGGAGAGAGTAAAATAGTGAGTAAATCTGAAAGTTTTCTATTGTACCGTACAAAACCTAATGACGTACGGTAAAATAGAGAAATTCACTAGAAATTGTACTAAATAAAAATGAAGAATGCCATGATCAAAGCAATGTAGATAAAAAGAACCGTACAGAGATGAATCAACTCACTAACACGTCTGCATGTTACACATCCATACATCGTCATAAAATTCATTTCTTTATTTAAAATGATGAACTTTTAACAAACTCATGTAATAATGTAGATACATAGAGTAATTAAGATAATTAGAAACAAAGATATAGAAAAAAATTTAACATGATTTTTTTAATTATGTTTATATAGCAAGAGCGAGTGCATTTTTCCGATATGATATGAACAAGAGATGGAACTTAAATGGCATGCTTAGAAAATGAAGTGAATGATATTTGCGTAGGGGCAAACTCGATTAGTGGAGGAAATTTTATGCATTAGACATTGTACACAAATTTCAGCAACACATTTTAGCATTAGTTGCAGCAATTCAATGCGAAAGAAAATCGCCGAAGTACTTTGAGAGATTTTAGCTACACAAGGAAAGAAAGGAATTTGTTAACATTACCGTAAAGGGTAACCAGAAAAGGAGGAGCTAGGTTAGACGCGACCGGTGCTGATAGAAGTCCAAAGGCTGTAATAAGCTTTTAATTATAGTGCAACAATACGTTAAGGGTGTAAAATTGAAATATGTCGTGTCAAAATAGCATCATACGCAAGAGGGTTATGCAAATTGTGTTTCTCATTTAGTGGACAGCAAAGCCGAGAGGAAAAGATGGTCAATCACGTGAAATTGGTTAATCATGGTCAATCACGTGAAATTGGATCCAGCAGACCAATGAATCCACGCATTTTTCTCAGTTCTAGACGCAGTAGAATCGAGAATTCATAGCAGGGGAAATGAGTATGTCCAAACTTATCCAATACATTGGCCACTAACAGTACTAACTAGCATCCAGCTTGATGACTACACAGATTACGTCACATGATTGTTCACAGTCCAATGTCAATAGAGCCGGGCAGAGACAGACCCCACAAACTCTCTTGCCATCCTGGGATAGTTATATCCGGAAGTGGGCAAATATGAATCCGGGGTTCTTCATGAGGTACGCCAGTAACAGTTCGAGCATCTGGGTGACACTTGGAGCGAACTTTCAGCCAAAAGGTTCTTGATGAGGTACGCCAATAGCAATTCGAGCATCTGGGTGACACTTGGAGCGAACTTTCAGCCAAAAGAACGTAACCAAGCGGAACGTGTGAATTTAAAATCACAGCTTTGACTAAGTAAAAAATAAACAGTTATGGAACACCCGGTTGATACTTGAATAGCATCTCTAGCCGAAAGAACTTAATGAAGCGGAACTTGTGTTCCTCAATATCACGGGTTTGGCTAAAATTTATAATCTAAACAGTTATCCGACACCCGGTCAATCTGCGAATACGAAAATCCGGTTTTCTACAAGACAGGGTGAACGTTGACACTCCCGATAGTGGTGAGATAAAACTGACCTAATCACACCCATGCGAGGTGGCGTCCTTCGTAAGTAATAGTACGAAGGTAGAGCCATACGTTTAAGCCAAAAATTTTAATCCAAATATTGATCCAGTTGGAGATCCATATCCAGATAATAGATCCATAAATTAGAAAAGCCAAAAAGTAAGTTGGATACTTCAAACTGAAAATTTTTTTTTACCTGGGACAAAGTATAATAACAAAAGGGATGGGAAGACCCCATCAAAGCGTACAAGGATAGAACCAAACCGGCAACATGGGGCTAGGCCCCAATAGTATCACACAAACTGAATACCTTACAGCTTTTACTTTCCAGTTTTCTCTTGTCTTGTGTTCTTCAAGCACTGGCTTCATTATTGCCATAAAGCTTTACCGATTTCCATTTTCATCATGGAGGATGAATGAGAGAAGAAATATGAATCTTATTGTATCAGTATTCAGAACCATTCACAACCTTTGACTAGAGGTCAACTTTTAGTAGCATAACTACGGGTCAGTAAACTCTATGCTAAAATGTTTGAAGCAGTCTAAAGTGTGTTGAGTAGATCCATCGTCACGTGAGGTTTTGAGAAACATATCGTTGTCCGACCTACAGTAGAAGCTCTATCAAGTATCTTGAGCTACTGCAGAAGATTGTTACAACTCCACGAGGTTTTTTGAGAACTCCAAAATTGGTTGCAAAATCCTGTTCCTTTGCCGCATTCTTATATTTGGTGTTCGCCCGATATATACAGTTATTCATGTTACTGATCATAACTAACGTTGAGAAGATGTAGCAGAGGGATAACATCCTCAAATTTCAATCATGACATGAAACAACATTCACTGTTTCACAATCAGATCACTTAAACTGAGATCCTGGACGCTTCATGTGAAGGAATGTCGGGTTTCGCTCCCTTTATATTACATAAACGGGATCCCCCATAATATCTACATTTCGACTGTTTCATAAAAACTGAATACATCATCGTATATATGCTTGAAAACACTTCTCCCCTTGACTTTTGGGCCTTGTGTACCATGTATAGCAAAGTAGTAATCACAGGTACATGCTTTGCCTTCATTAGAGCGAGGACAAGGTTATGAGGGAAAATCGTTACCAAAACCTGACAGACAATTCCAAGTACCGTCAAAGGCTCCACATGTAGTTTCTTCCACTAACCCTTGCAGCTGGCTCAAGTCTGCAAACCCTTTTGCAGACTTGAGCAAGATGTCCATCACTGGAGCAACTATTTTGACCTGAAGATGGTTTCAGAAAAACCATATTCCAGAGGATCCTTAAGCAGGAAAAGAGCTATCTCACACATTTCTATGAGAGCCATCACGTCAATAGTACCTCACTGTGTCTCATCATCCATCTGTAGCTACCGCACTTCTCTTTATTTACACTATGCTAGACACTTTGTTAGTTTAGTTTACATTCTCAAGATTTTTGAGGTCAACGCCAGCAGGGCCTGCCCACTGCTCGCGCTGAGTTCATCAAAGGACGGCTGCTTTGAAGGGATTGTGAACTCAGGGCCGGTGCTCAGACAGTGGACTGATTTCTTCTGTTCTTGCTGATGTGACTGAGGTTTCATGACACCTAAAACCATCGTGTTTCATTCTCCGTTGTTCCTCCCAGTTGCAGCTTTTCTTTTAGACTCGTGTATCATTTCGCGTCAGTATCGGTTACGTACTGGACTGCTGCAATGCACTCACCTCACATGGAATATAAGGAGGTTTCAGATGTACATTGCAACCTTCATTGATTATTCCTGTGGTTCTTGTACAATCCCTGCGAACAAACCTGGTGGTAGTTTTTAAGGAAGGTACAAAAGAAAGTTCGGATTCTCAGTTGGACAGCCGAGTCACTTGAATTATTTTGTAAAGTTCGGTCAGACCTGCAAGTCCAGGATCATACGTGCCCGAGTTAGACTTTAAGCTTCTAGTTCTCAATTATAACACTTATGGTATACCAAAGCAAGGTTATAATCGGATACTGTACCCTTTGACCTCGCAAGGTCCGAAATTGGAGCAGAACGTTTGGAAATAAAACTTGCTGCAGAGATTTTGTGTACGTCTAAATTTTATATGCTCGGTCTGTATGCTCACCGTCCGGCTGTTTAGCTAACTTGCATTCCTAAGTTAGAACCACATTCATCATACAAGCTTATGTAAGTATTGTCGGTCAGGATGGCTTATTATCACTGCTTGCTTCATACAAATCCATGTATGATCTAGGACATCGATTGACTGAAATGAACTTGGGCGCCAGTTTTCTATCTTCAGGGTCAACTTCAAACACACTGTATAGTTGGATCCTCATTACCTCTATGTTCTCAAAGAAGCAGAGCAAGTGTTAGTGAACAAGGGGCAAAATCTGGACAAGCCGCTATTGCTTGAACACACACATGTAAAAAACTGGACGCTAAAGCTTTGCTTTGTACATGTGGGTTATGCTCATACTTTATATCTCGAAGGAAATGCTAAAGCGCATGCAAGTGATGCTGACGGGGGTTGAGGTTAACAACTCCTTCATAGGAGTCCCTACGAGCTGAACTTCACAAATTGAATGTCGAAGTTACTGCATTTTAAATGCTTCTCGGATGGTGAAAAGTCTAGTTTTCAGGCCGTACCCCACACCGAAATTGATATACACCTTATCGTCCCTTAAGAAAGCTGCTGTTCCGACTCGATGAAGAGGACCGGTGTAGGTCTCGATGATCTTGGCGGTTTCCCATCCATCTATACTTTCCACTAAGTAGCTACTGAGCCCCGTAACAACCACTAACTTCTGAGGTGAAACCAGGAGGATGCCATCAGGCACCTGCATGGAGCCTTCGACTTTTACGACGTGAACAGAACTTCCATCCAGCGAGACTCTGAAAATAGCTCCAGCCCATGTATGCGAAACGAGAAGGAACCCATCAGGATGAACCTGGATACCATTTAGACCAACTAAATTTAAGGGCAGCTGATTTGGAACTGAACTGAACACTGGACTAGAAATAACATCCGTTAGGGAACCGTCGAGGCCAACTTTCCATATAACATTCCCAGCTGCGTCTGTGACATAAGCGTTTCCATGCTTGTCCACTGTTACGTCGTCGGCCCAAGACTCCCTCTCTGCAAGCCCAAAAAACCAAACTTCTCTCAGATTTTTAACTCAGTGGTCAAAAAGGTCCCTTAGAAGATCTCTGCAAGATGAACCTTAGACAAAGCTCACACTGTAAAACCAAAAAAAAATGGGACAATATAACAAAAAAATAAACCAAACGTCAAGTCCGTAGTTCAAGTGCAGCTCCAATGAGTTGGGCTGTCTGAGATTCCTTTGCTGATGAGACGCTTTTGCTTCTGCTAAGCCTCATTCGCTAGTGCACGCAGCTCTTTTTACAAAATTTTTACAAAATCACCGTGAGATGCCATGGTCAATCTCAATCTAAAATTTTTTGAAAGTCCAGTCTTGTAAACTGGAGCTCTGCTGATTTGGAAGCATCCTACATTTGTAAGAAGACCGTATCCTCAGAACGCCTAAATGTGGAAAGCACAAGCCAGACATAATGCACGGGGAAAATGAACCTGCATCCGCTAGAATCAGATGGCACAGGTCTGCAGAATTTTCTGCTCCTCTACCAGCGGCAACCTACACAAAGAGATAGCTCTGAGAATATCAGATAGAAAAATGGGGGATTGGCTATACCTGGACCACAGAGTTTAGTGAAGAAAAGTCTGTCCCACGAGTGCAAATCGTAAGCCGCCACAGCACTATATCGCTTGTGCATATCTCCTATGGCCACAATGACGCGATTTCGAGGGGAGTCCACGACAAGCCCAAGGGTTGCTGTCCCGGCGTAGTCCGGATCTACGACCACTCTCCTCTCAAAAAGAATGGCGCCAGGATTGCTGCTGTTCAATCGAATCTGTTGTAATCATCAGAAAACAGTCCAGTCACTTTCCCGTGCAGCTGATCCATCAACACCTTGTCAAACCATTCCGACACCAACACGGTCATCATCGTCGTCGTCGTCGTGCATGCAACAAAAACAAAACAAATTCGAAGCTCAACTGACCTCCGCGATACCACCTTCGAAACAAGACACGATGACACGGTTCTGCTCCGGATCCCAATCCGCACTCTCACGAAACCATCCTCTGCTGATGTAGTTGATGGATTCGTTCCCGAATTTCTCAGTGCCCAGCCACTTGATGATGGCCATGAACGCGACGGCAAGAAACGCCACCACCAACGCCAGTCTGCTCGCCCACGCTGCCATTGCTCCCGCGGGATTCAGCACCTCCACCACTCGATATTCAATCACCTCCCGATTAAATTCACAACCGCCCGGAGCCTGAACTCAGCCTCCTACCGCATCGCATCGCATCGCACTACACTCCCCTGAGTCCGTCGCGCGGATGACAGTAGTTTAATCACCAGGTGGTGCGCAAGCTTACGCCCGCTCTGCCTCGACCCGAACCCATACAGAAATCAGTGGTGGGGGTAGTCATGACAGGAAGACGATGACCGGAGGCAGGGTCCACTCTACTCGGCTTCGCTTACAAGTTACAAGCGTTAGAGCACTCGAATCGATACTTCCGACTGTGGGCGAGCACCCGAGACGACGCGAAATCGACAGCGACAGGCGAAAAGAACAAAGAGTTCTTCTTCAGGCAGTGCATGAAATTCATTGGGCGGCAATCTACTGCTGCTCGCCTTCACATTTCCTTCCCTTCGTCCTCTGAGGACTGCTCGCCCTCATTTGCTTGCACTGTCCTGTCCTGTACTCTACTGTCACTCCCTGTTCGAAGGTGCGCGGCACTTTCCCGGTTGCTCGTGGAATTATGCCTTCACTCGACAACTGTTCGTTCGCTTCGCTCCTTCCCTTCCTTCCCCCGTGAAGCGCCCGCGCCTGCCCCTTCCCCTCGAGTGGCAGTGGGGCACGCTCCGTGGGCCGGAGAAGGGGACGACTTGGGTAGCGGACTTTGGTCCAACACCTGAGAGCGAGGAAAAAGTCCCATGGCCAGGTAAAATAAAGAAAAGGGTGGGAAGACCCCATCAAGCATGAAACATCGGGCTAGCCCCAAAAGCATTACAATGGGAAATGTACTGATATATTCCAACTATATACATCAAGATAATAATATGTTATCCAAAGAATCATAAAGGAACTTGATTTTTGTTGTATGGATTATATTAGTTAATGTTTTGTATAGAGAAATATAAATATTATTTAAACAGAGTGATACCTTGTAGTCTAGCATGGTATGCATTCTTTTGAGAATGTCCAAATGGTTGTCCATAGTTCCATATAATTCCAAAACTATACGAATAATAATAATAACTCTTTGTATACCCTGAGAGTTGGAAACCTTGGTTGTTGTCGCCCACTCACACCTATCTATTAGGATGAATAATCATTCACTCTAAAATTGTGTCAAGTGTAAGATGGATAGCCATCACATATACAACAATAACCCGGTCCTCCCGAACCAATTATAATTCTACACTAACTCTAGTCCATTACAAGTCATACCAACATTCATTCCATATGATACATCATATGGAATGAATTCACTCTCTCACATCACATATCTGATGGCATATAGGTGGCTATACAATTGTTGTCTTCGAATGTACTACACTCACATGTGAGGAATGAAAATGTACGGACCAAGCCAAGTCCAAACCTTATCATTCCAGAAAAAGTAGCTAACGCAAACTAAAATAGCCACTCATAAAGGTTTTCTAGAAGCGCAATTTGTACTCACAAGGTACGCAACGAGTCAAAATTGGTCTAAACACAACCGCGGTTGATCCAATGGTCGAGCCTCTACTGGATCCCGGTTCCATTCCCTGACTTTGTATATTTCTTTCCATGACTTGTAGATTACTGCAAGTCATGACGCCACCGGATGTGAAATGATATCGTTTTGATTTTCCACGTGACACTGCACATGACACTTCATAAATAAAGTCCACCTTCTGGTATGAAATAAGAATGCTGGCCCTTCGTTTTCAAAAAAATCAAATAATTGTTAAAAAGTAATCATGTCGTCGTTGGGAAATTCTTGCCCGCACTTCTGATGCGCTCCCGAAGTCCGCAAATCATAAGAACTGGAAAAAATCCTTCGACTTCCCAACTGCTTACTATAACTCCAGTTCAGTAAGGGAATTGCATGATGTCTACTTCGTGGTGTCAACAAACCTTCATAATATGCCATAAATATATCTAAGATTTGTAGATCGCGACTACGGTACACAAGTGAGTGATTGTAAAAGACCGGGAAAGTTACCTGGAAAGCACATCAAATAAGAACGAAATAATACTTGTGATTCGCAATTCAATTATTAACTTGTGATTCACTAGATTACTTGAAAATAATACGTGTGATTGACACAATTCTTTATAATATTCTAGTAATATATCTTAAACTTGTAGATCGCGACTACGGAATAATTCTAATAGCTTTGTATTAAATGCAACATGACTTCCTCAGTCAAATTTTCTACTGTATAGATGAAATTCCTGTGCGAGAGATTGAGCAAGCAAACCGGCACCACGCCGTTCTCATTCCTCCCTTTGTGAACTGTAATCTGAACCAGTGATGGTAAGCGAGATGCATTAAATCCTGTTAACTGAACCGAAACTGAGGTGATTCTAACCGTAGTAAGTGATGCAAACGAGCCGTTGACTGCAATAAGACCCTTCGTCACAGTTGAGAGAGGATTGCATAAATTTGGAGTCCTGACCTGGAATCTGGGGGCAATATTGAACATATTTTGAGGCCGTGAAGATTGAGAAAAAGTATTATAACAAAAGACACATACGCACACTCAAATATGAGTATCTCAAGAAGAGAGGAAAATAAAAAGATAGAAACTCAGATATTTATTCTTTTTGTAAGTATTTTATGTCTTAATATGATGTGCTTTCCGGGTACCTTAATACTGAATGCTTTAGATAAGTCGTTGGCTGGCTCGTTAACTTGGGGCTCCACCTCTCCTGCTTGGAGGTATGTGACACCAACAGGTTTGACAAGGTACCTGGAGATAAGCAGTGCACTTAATTACTTATTCCACTTGTGCAAACGAAATTCAAATTTGCAAAACATGTCATATACTTTGAATACGAATTTCAAAAACACTAACTGCAATTCATAGAGTAATCACCAAATTTATAAAACGGTTACTTGTGTTTCTAACATGATAATAGTTTGTAAGTAATGTGCATAGAGGAAAAAAAACATGGTGAGCTTAGATGCACATACATTCAGAGAAAACTTGATGAGGTTATATACCTATAAGTTTGAACTCTTGGTTGCAGGTTACATAAAAATGTGTAGTAAATATCAGATGCCAAGAGCGAGAGTGATGCTAATACCACAAATTTTTATTAAAGAACTTGGAGCGTATTTCCTAGCAATATGTATGAATTGTTCATAGTGGAGCTTGAAGACGACTGAAGGCTATCGCCTTAATATTGTACCTCTTGCCATGAAATGTATTGGACTCTTCTACTCATTGCATCCAAATGTTATTCATCTTGCACACTTTTCAAGAATATGAAGTGTTCTTCATGTTGAAGTTGAGAAGTTAGAAAGAAGAGATATTGCACACTTCTGATATAATTCTGTATATGATCACCTTAATAGATCTATCATCATTAAAATTAAGTCTTACAGTTTCTCCTTATACATTTATATTTTATTCCACAATTTGAATTTTCAAAATTTTACTCGACTTGATCCTTGAAATCCTTTAGAATCCACGTTGCAATTTACAATCCTTTTTCAAATTTTCTAATTAATTATTTTATTTTTTAACTGGTCAATTATCTAAACAGAAATAGTATTTCTATAACTTGAACGGGTGTTTTGGCTGTGATAAAATCTTATCAGCTGAATAGTAAATATCACATAATAAGAAAGAAAATTTTTTTATATTTTGAAAGGTTCAGTTACAAAGTATTCTTTTTATTTATAACTGAGTGAATAACTGTATCTGATTGACCTTGTATCTTCAAAAATTAGTGTGTTGATATCATGAAGAAAATTCCCTTCAATAATTTCATAAGCTTGTAAACAGATAAAAAAACTAAATTCAAAAAGTAAATGACGAAATTTAAATCTTGATGCCCCCAAAAAAAAGCTTAACATGTATATGACACTTTTTAAGTAATACGAATAACTTATATTTGGTGTTTTCGATCATTCGTTACTTGCAGTCATCCATCGTAGAATTTTAAATGAATCGTCATGACGGTTTCTATAAAACCGAAATTTCAAGCACTTCCTGATGGAATGGTGCAATAACTGACTCTTTTAAAATCCAATGTGGTCCCAGCACGGAAAGCAGAATTTGGGATAAACTTTGGGGACAGAGAACGTGACTTGTGTTTCGCCTTTGAACTATATCCTATCCACGTTTACGAGAACTGAATATTTCCATTTTGGAGTCCATGAAAGCTCTTTATAGATCTGGAAGCCTCAATCGGTCTAATCATTTGGTACCAAATCTGTAGGCTACTGTTTTACTGGAGATTGGCAGCACACAGAAGAGAAAAAAAACATTCTTCAGCAATCAAAAGTTGTGGACCTGACCCAAACATGTGACTCGTAAGACGTATCTCAAAAGTCGAGGACGTGAGATATTTCTTGCCGCTGTGGCCTTGCTTCGAGAACTGACCATGCTGACGCCCTCCGAAACTTTTGGGACTAGTTGCCATCAACAACTTTCACACTTGACCGAAACCACGTCTTACGGTATTTTTCCATTATTCAATGAGATGTTGAGTTCTAAAGATTTCGTCATTTAGAGTTCCAAAATAGTACCCTTCAGTATCGTACTCGCCACTTTAATATGGGCAGTTTCGGTGAGCTTCATTGTCGTCCAGATCTTGTGATGTGCTAACGTATCTGTTACAGCTACTTCAGTCATGGACCCGTACTCATTCGTATATGCTCCAGTCCATCACTTCGTCGTGAACCGCAGTTTACGAATGGAACTGAACGAGGAGGTGATTCGAGTTTGAGTGAGTGAACAGCTTGTTGCTCGTTTCACTTGATGTCCAAGTACGAACGCCTGGAGGGTCCTGGAGCTTGCAAGGTGTAGTGCCTACATATCTGAACACGAACATGGAAGACATTCTGACCTCTTTATGCTCAGTGATCTCAGTGAGCTAGATAGCTTTTGACTGGACAAAATGTTTACTTTACAAGTGGAATGAGGCGTACCTGGACTAGAGGTTCATGAAGACTGTTCTTCGTGCTTTTCACAGAAATTCATGGCTGCAGAACATTCGAAATGTCCCCGTCCACTTGAATTTCTTAGTAATTCAACATTGTATACGCAAATTATAGGGCTGCTACTGCCTCGCTAATTGGCATCTTGTCTGAAGCTCGTATAGATCGCACTGTCTCAACGACTGCGACCCTGACTGCTGCGACGCATTTGCCAGTTGTTTCTGAGATTTGGGCTTATTAGAGCCGATATTTTGTTTGCTCACGGCATGATGAGAGAATTCGCAAACATGCACACCACAGGCATGGAAAGGCGAAAGAACCAAAGGAGGTCAAAATCAACACACTCGGCTCCGAGACATGGAATTTTTCCTGGCCTTTTCTCCAATGTCTCCAACTACTTCGAAATACTTTATAAAGTCTGTTCGAAAGGATATTTTGCCTGGCGTGTGGAAACTTATCCATGGGAGGATATCATGGCAGGTCTATCAAAGAAGATTGTCATCATTAAAAAGTTCCTGAGTCAATTACTGGAATCGCGTTGTTCAGCGAGGGTTGACTACTCCCTCTAGTACAAGCAAAAATCATGGGACCCTTCCGTCCTTCCGTCATGAACTTGCTTGACCTAGAAATATGGGCCTACCAGCCGTGAGACATGCTGCCTCCAGTTCGATTGCAAAATATATGACCCAAACATTGCCCACGGATGCAATGGTAGAACAGTTCAAAGGCATATAGACAAAACGAACATAAAACATGGTAGGACATCAGTGAGCTTGCTACAATGACGAGATGAGAGATCGTTAGATTTCAGGGCAAGTTTGACTCCGTCTGTGAGCTATTATTGTCGAGTCCCAGTGGCAAGACGTAAATCATGTCAGAAAGGCTTGTTCCTTTACAAAAAATCTGGGCTCCAGGCGACTCGAATCGAATGCATGTCCCACTGAATAGCTGAGCATCACCCTTCTAACCTACATGCAGGACAATGTTCAGACATGTAAAGCTTAGAGGTCTATCAATCTTGAGAGACCTCTTGAGGAGATTAAAACAGTCACAACCTGGATACTTGTACCTAATTCGCTTGTCTTGAGCAGTAGAAATCTGACCTGATTAACTTCCTTTTGAGTGAAGACTAGAGTCTGCTTTCCTACGCAGAGGCAACATGCAAGACTTAGTTGCACAATCATGACACTCGAATATGTTGATCTCAGTAGCTGACGATGAAGAGCTTGCATTCTAAACCTCTCGAAGTAGACTTAATCATCATCTCCGATACTTGAGTGCAGCAGAAAGTCCTCGTTGTCCATAAACTCATGTTCCAGATCAAAAGTTACTTTCTCTTCTGTATGTATAGAGGCCGTTGGCCCTTGATTCATCTCTTTGCTACCCTGAAGGAAAAAATTACTGATCACATTCTAAATCTTCAAAATTTACTTTATATCAATTTTCACAAATCAGGTGTTAAAAAGCCACAAAGCCCACGGTAAATATCTAATTATTACGACGAACTGCAAAGGACAAACAATAAGACCAGAGGTACCATCTCCAGTTGCATTACCCGAAAACAGAAAAGTTAAGGCCCTTATGGAGACCATTCGGCATACGATTCTGTAGTGTTTCTAGCAAGTAAAGACGTGAAAGAACGATGAAAAGTTGAGAGTACCTTTCGGAGAGTATAAAAGAAGTAGTGGAAGGAATCTCCGAAGGTAGCCCACTTCATCGACCAACTCAGACCCTCGGCTTCAAAATAGGGTCGCCTAAAGTGGGGCTACAAGCAAATCAAACTTAAAGACTTTAAGATCGTGCCAAAACTTCTCTAGAATTCGAAGTCTCTGCAGTGGGAGAATTTTTGGAGAAGCATTGGGTGTACAAGATCTATCGCAGAGTTTCAAATATGCAAAAATTATCTCGAGCTACTTCAACAGTGATAATCGGATGAAAGCAAATAAACAGTAAAAACACTGTATTCTCAGTACTTTACCAACCAGAATACTTGCCACAAGATCAAGTCTGGTTCTTTACCTGGCCAAATGCAATAGAGATGAATATGCCACCGGGGGTGAGAACTCTGTGAGTTTCTTGCAACATTTTTGTCACTCGTTTGACCACGTCTTCCGAAGGTTTCCAAGGGTCACCGCTGTCTACAAACAGAACATCCTTGACAGTTTGAGGCATCAATTTTATCAGCTTTTTAGGGTGAACCCCCCTTGGAATTGCTAGCCCAAAGCGTTTCGCTATCAGCCTTATTTTCAACTAGAAGTAGAATAAAACAACAACTACCACTACTATAACTATTACTACTACTGTTAGACACCAAAAAAACACGGGAGAATGTCACTGACACTGGTGTTTATTTACTTACCACAGTTCCTTTCTCGATCACGACGTCAAAAGAACCATCCCCAAAAGGTAAATCTAACATGTCCGCAACTTCATGTCTAATTCCTGAATGCACAGCAGTATCCGGTTCATCACTCGATTGACCACGTCTTCCGAAGTGGCGGCTGAGAAAGGATTAGCTAGACTTCAAAACGTCTGGAAAAAGTTTTTGAGCACAACCTTCAAAACCAAGTGCAGCACATCTTTCTTGCATATGCTTGACAGCAACAGGGGAAAGATCTGTGCGCGTAATCTGACGTATGCCATCTTTGAACATCTCCATACCCATTTGCGAGTTTCCGCATCCTACTTCAAGTACCTGCATTGAGAAACAGGCTTAATAGTTTTTTTAGAAGTTCCGTTATCAGGCCGACTGATTCCTCTTTTCAGTGTTAAAAACAAACTTTTCCCATATATATGTATGTGACCTAGACAATTGTCACAGCGTGAGTGAGAAAAGAGCTGCTCACTGGTTTACAGACTGGAGTATCAAGGACAGAGAGCAGAGTTTGAATCATACCCGATCGGTAGGCTTTACATTTGCAAGAATAAGGTGCCTAAAATGCGAGTAGTCCTTGAACCACTCGTAGTGCTCCTCTCTGGCAAAACGATCATTCCTGCAAACATCATCGTTCAGCTTAAGTTTTTTTTTTTTAATCTTGAAAGATTTCTCATCTCCATCTCCATCAGGACGAAGGGCAGGTGGAATCCCTCGTTCCCACAAGTTCAGCTAATAAATGGTCGCTTTACCTGAGTGACCAGAACAAATGATTTGAGTCTAGATTTGCTGGCAGTGTTGATTATTTTTCGACTAAGTCAAGAGATGGAAAATCTGGATTAGTGATGACTGGTAGAAACCTTAAAACTTCCATTGTAACAATTTTACCATTGTTACAATTGCGTATGCACACGTGACAACTAAATATCCAGTAAGCAACCCGCTTAATCGTCCATGTATCTCACCCCTCTTTCCTTACCAATTCCATAAACCCTTAAACCCTGAACCTTCTTTCATCTATACTAGTCCAACTGCCAACATTTTCACATAGTACCTGATTATACGAACGTAAATCAACAGAGACGCTCTGCCAAACAGATTCACATACTGGCTTGGTGACTGCGGTTCAGCGTATTTGATGAAATTCCTCCTGGATTTCCCTTTCTACTCAGAGATGCGATAAGATGGGTGAATCTGGAAAAAACTTGGATCAGCTTGACAATTACCAAGGCATGAACACATACCAGTACGTGGGTTCTAAATACAGCGCAGTATTAGAAGGTATAGCATCGCCTTTATCTCCTGGTTCGGCCATATCTCCGGAATGTCAACAGAGGCAGGGAAAATTCGCTTCCTCCTACTTTAGGGCGATCCCAATCTCTACATCGTCTCCTTGCCTGTAGCAAATGTCTGCGGTTGAAGTGGTTCAAAATTCACCGTTCCTGCCAACTTCTTCACGAATGCTGGTTTCCAACACAACGGCAACACTAAGTTATATCTACTGAATGGACAGACAATTTTGATCATATTCTGGACCTGGCAAATTCGAACTGTTTATCACATCGTAGACGTTCATACAGCAGAATGTAACCACTCCTCTCTGTTGAATACTGCCACGACTGATATAATTACTTTCGTCGATCTCAGATATGCAGGCTCGACTCAAAACCCATGTCAGTTGGTGAAGTCTAAAGACTACTAATAAACCCTAAACCCTCGTTCTCAGAGTACACAATCATGTGCTGTCTTCCCTACAAAATTTACTATGTCGCGCTCAGGGTGAAGCTCACAAAGTAATATCTGTACTCTGGGATCCCTATTTTCTAGTTGTTCATATAAAATGAAGGAAACCACACTTGTTTGACTTGGTAAGCATATCAGAAAAATGTTAATTTCTTAAGCTGGAAAGAAGCACTCTTCCAACAGAAAGAGGAGAGATATTTATAGCGCTGCAATCACACAACTGTGGACGCATAGGAAGATTATGAATTTTGCATTCTCATGATAATGGTTTAATCATTTGACCTCTTCTCAATTGTTGAATGGCTTCACTGCTATCACCAGTCCGCCTTTGGAGTTTTCTTTCTTGTAGGGGCGACGCTCGAATTGTACTGAAGTTGTGTACAAAAGTTCCCTTTCGTTCATGAAGACTGTCACATTCTCAAACATTTACCAAAAAGCATTAATCAAGAAAACGAACTTTAATAAAATTCAACCAATCATTGAAATGAATAATTAAACTATATATCTTACGGAATTCAATCTAGAGAACATTCCCAAAATGTGTATAAGATGACATGAGGAAGGAAAAAAATCAACAAATCAATTTAGGCTTGAGATAAGTCAAATGAAAGGTTCAATAATTGTTGTTACTTGTCATTCAATATCATGACACAAATGAATCAAACAAATTTTATTCGATAAAATCTGATTGTCACATCATAACATATTTTTTTCCAATAATCATTTTATATTATATATAAAATACAAATTAATGTATCAAATTATATCAAACTTCACAATCTATATTTTTTATTTCTTATCAAGTTTAAAATACATTTTATTTAGTCATGTGTAATGGATTTTCATATTTAAACAAATAATTTTTCATTGCTAACACTTGTATTGATATGTCCAAGATAAAATATCATGAACAAATATTATATATTTTAACATTATATCATATTAATCATATATAGATCTTATATAATTTTTCCCATTAAATTTTTTTAATATATATAAAATTATATTATATTATATAATTAATTTTAATTATTTAATTTTCATAAAATTTTTATTTATTGAATTTTTATCCACAAATAATTTAAAAATATTATAAATTATGTAAATATCAATCATTTATATTTAAAAAATATCATTTATATTAAAATTTTGACCTTTCTGAATTGAAATATTTAAATATGAACAAATATATATATATGTATGGCATTAATGTATTACTATATGTTATTATTATCTTGTTATTATATATACTCAAGTATAACATTTTTCATATTTTTACATTATTTGTTTATGTCTTATATATGATTGAATGTCTATTTGTATAAGAGTTTTTTTTTTCATTCATACAATGTCCAACCCACTCTTCACTTTATCAATTCATATATGACTCCATATTACACCCAGTTAACAAGTTAACATAGTCATATGAAAAATTCATTAGATCTCACCACTTGAATATTAACTTTTGCTCAAATTTCAGAACAGCTTGCATTTGGATCTTTATGTGGACTCTGAAAAGTCTCAAATATCATTCATGGTCACATCTCAAGACAATTTGCAGTCATTGTGTACAAAAACTATCATAAATCTCAATACTTTATTAATAATGACTTCAAATTTCATTTTATAGCCATTATATTAATTTTGCGAAAGTCAGTGCAATCATGTAATTCGTACTTTACACACAAACTTTAATATTTCATATATTATTCACAAATCATTAAATAAAAATAAATAAATTTAAGTTTTATTACAAGCTTGAGTTGTAAATTATATGGTCACTCAATAATTAATCATAATATTTTAGGAATATTTCAAGTAAAATCTAGATTTTGATTTTTTTCCACTTTTAAATCATCCAATAAATCAACAATTTTTCCATAATTAAGTTCATCTTAGCTTTGTGTCCGCATATGATGTTATGGAAGACTTCCAAACCTAGTCAAAATCTCAAAGTAAACATTAAAATTTTCTTCATTGGTCCAAACTTCATATGCAATGAGAATGAAAAGTTACAATTTTGTATATAATGTGACCAAAGTGGGTTCATTTAACTTTAAACCCAACTGGAATCCACTACTTGGCCCTAATATAAATAAATCAATTTGTTATTAATATAGAATTAAAATAATAAGTCAAAAGTGATTAATTACAAACATAAAAAAAGTAATTTAATATTTGAGAGTAATACTTCTCACTAAAGTTATCAAAGTTAATTGTACTTCTAAATCCCAAAAAAATATAACTGGAACAAAGTTTTTATATTTATCAATTCTAACTTGAATCTAATCATTATAATCTATTTATTTCCTTAAATGTTTTTTTTTCTATTATGTTACATATATGTATTTCTTTATTGGTATAAATTTTTTATTTATCATTCTATAGATTGTTTTTGATAGACAATAATGATGGATCGTAATCATGTTTTTAAAATTGTCATTGAAAAGTTAATATCTATAGTTTTCAAAATAAATCAAAACTAAATCAGTAACTAAATTGTGAAATCTTACCATTATACATAATTGGAAAAATAAATTATCTAAGGAATTCATCACTTGCATAAAATTATGTATAAATTGATTTCTTAATTATGCTCAATATAATAACGATGAAGGCAAATGATCAAAAATAGATTAAGCATCATTAATATTGAAAATCATGTCGATCTTTATCCATGTCAGATATTGGCTCGGATTACATAAAGCTCACTACTTAGCAAAATGATATATCAAATTTTTCTCCTTCCATGATCAATATTTATATTTGAGGTTCAAGATGATATCACTTGGAACATTATCAATATATTTATTTTATAGAGTCCAACCAACAATGAAATCTTAAAAATCTAGCAAAAAATAGTCAATTATCTTGATCTAAAAAATCATTATGGTAGATGTTTTTGAAAATGACATATATCATCATTTTTTATAATAGTTGTACCACAACAAAATAATGTTTGTATTTTTTTATATTCACACCTAGTTTAAGACTAAGTATTTTACATTAAAAATAATCATCTTATTAAACTATAGAATTATATAAATATAATAATAAATTTAATTCTAAATTTATTTTTTGTATAATATATTGAATAAAACATTTAATTGGATACTTTTTTATTCATTTTTTTAGCATGTTCAACTTAATTTATATTATTTTTTAATATATTTTATGGAAAAAAATTTATTAGAATTTATCAATGATGAAATTTATATGAACTTGGATAAAAACTCATAAAATCTTACATTAATAACATCATTTATATCCGTTTATGTTTTTTTTTATTAAAATCTACTAGAATAGTGCAAAAATAAAGTAAATCTTAAAATATATGTGCAAGATTGATTTTTTTTAATTTTTTAATTTAATTTTTCATTTTTTCATATACTTCTTTTAAATTATATTTCAAATATTTAAAAATACAAATATTTAACCTCTAACCTTTATATTTTGAAATAATTTTATATAAATCCAGTATGAGCAAACATTATAACGTATTTCATATAAATTGAATTTAATTAACATGCAATTATGTATGAAAAGGGATATAACGGAGATGTATGGTTCTACATATATGTGTAGTGATGTCATTTTTCACATGTCGTTTATATTTGTGAATATACATTATACTTACATATACACATTTTTGTCCCAGATATTGTTTTTCAGTTTCAATACAAGGTGGAGAAAATAAGAGAAGACTCCTTGTATGCGCTCGCAAAACACAACGCGGTCTGGTCTTACGGCCGGACCACTGCAGTGCATAGCAGGAATCAGGCGTCTCCTGAGAGAAGTGGTGCATGTAACGTTGTGCTGCTCACCTTGGCCACAACTCTATCTGCCATTTTGTTGGTTGATTGGATGGCTTATCCTCAATAGAAGGCCTGGGCCCCACCTGCTCATACAATGTCACTCTCTTGTGCTCCTGCAGTCACTGCACTTTTCATCTCCTGCGACTAGCGCTCGCTCGTAACCATTCAGCCGGGGGTTTTCGGGTGGTGGGAGCCAGGCCCTCACGTACTACGAGATTTGCTCGCAGGATTCTTGCGGCTGCTCCCCAAAGCAGTCACTCGAAACGGGGTCTACACATACTTGCCGTGGAAACTCGTTGAATTTTGAATAGGATTATTCGGACAGTCGAGTCATCTTGTCTTGTGCAGGGTTTCTGAGGATTGGGTTCAAAATATCAGAGTCAAGAATTTCAGAGCTCTTCAAGGAATTCAGTGGTTTCGGGAGAAACCTTTAAGCGAAGGTGCAATTTACATCTGCTCTCATGGCTCTTGCCCAAGGAGTTTCTGTCTCGGTTCGCGGGATCGTTGTCCTGCAGAAGTCAGCTGTAAATACTCACACGGCTGGCCCAGCGGACAGAGTACAGCTGAATTTTCCAGGAATTGGCGGAAGAGTATCAACGGATCAGTGCGGAGAAACCAGGAGTTTGCTCTCTGTGTCATGGAGGGTTACCGAGCAGCCAAAACGAAGGGCGCAATGTAGGGCAACGGTCCACAAGGTAGAAATGATTCACGACGGTCAGACGTACATGCTGGATGTGCCGGAGGGCGAGTCAATTTTGACTGTTGCGCTGGAAAATGGCATGGATGTGCCCTATGATTGCAATTTGGGCGTGTGCATGACTTGCCCTGCCAAGCTGGAAAAGGGCTCTGTGGATCAGTCGGGCGGTATGCTCAGCGATGATGTGATAGAACGAGGCTATGCTCTCATGTGCGTCGCTTACCCTCAAACAAACTGCACCATTAGGACGATTCCCGAGGAGGAACTTTTGTCCCTACAGCTCGCTACAGCCAATGATGCCTAGAGGCGTCTGGAATCGCCATTTTGCCGAAGCAGCGTCGAAGCTGAGATTAGATATGGAACACTGCCTCTTGAAAACCCTTGAAACTGTGGTCATTGAGGCAAATATGAGTTACGTTTTCCTGTCTGTCACGGACATAGGCAGAAGAGAGGATACTGAAGGGAAGAATATTGTACTTACTGGCACATTTCCTTGATGGTCCAAGATCGTAGAGAATAGGAGCAGACATTTGAGATTAACCCTGATAACAGTTTGAATTTTAGAGTGCCGAAGGTGTTGAAGAAATACTTCTCTTAGTTGGGTAGCTGAATCCAAGTTTATCACCCTGCCCCCTTTGGCTGGAATGTCGAGCAAGAGATATCGGGATACACACTACAGGAGAGACATTCTCTCGAATCAGGTTTCACCCACTTGAAAGTATTTTACACCTTTTGTTGCCAACAGCTTTTGTATAGAATGTGGTTGTTTGTTTTTCAGAGTACAGATTTCACCCTGACCATTATCTTCATTGGTGGTTTCCAACGAGAGATTCTGTTCTTGTTTCTTGTTTCATCATTATAAATTCCTCTCTTACCATTCATCTTCAGTTGATGTCTACCAACGACAATGTGCTCTTGTTTCTCTTCAAGTTACAATTTCTCTTCTCGCTCATTCATCTTCTGTCGATGGTTTCCAGCGAGAATCCGTTCTCGTAACAGTGAGCCAGTTTTGGGGTTGCCCCTCTTACCATTGATCTCCTGATGATTTTAAACAACTAGAATCTGTTCTTGTGGCAGTGAAATATTGTTGGGGCGTTCCGAACTATGCTGCTGATATACAGCGGATGCTACTTGAATAATTAAACTCTGCCGACTTATTCAGTGAGACCAGAAATATCTGACTGCATTACTGTCTCGCCAGTGTCCGTATCAGCGTACACACACAACTCTGTTTTCAACATTTACCTGTCATACCGTGCTGTAAGTGCCAAGTTTAACGCCAATGAAACACAATGTTAAGTCCGTTTCTAGCTTGTCAAGACGGTGAGTTAGAATGTCAAAGAAGGCATGGAGTGGACGGTTGAAGTGTCATTCACAGCCTGGGTTGACACACGCAAGGTGGAAGATGTTCGGTTCGTGCGAGCTGTAGACCAGAACCCGTGAATCAGTGTTCCCTTGTAGCTATTGCAGCCGAGTCCCCTCAATCCTTCGCAGCTTGACCTCCGCAATGAGACGTTGCGCAACTATCCAATTTTCAACACAAAGTTTACACGTCTCTGCGTTGAGTTCCCTTTGCTGAGGACTACAGAGTCCCATCCGGAGTAACTTTACTTCAGCATGCCCATCATAAGCTTGCCGTTGAACACACTAAACTATTACATACAATAACTGTAATTCTAACCAAGGAAGAAGGCGAAGGTGTCATGAGGACCTACAAGTTTTCTGTCTTCCAACTGCAGATCAGTGTATGGTTACAAGGAAGGACAAATGGAATTTACTTCTTAAACGTTCAGATCTCCAGCTAAAATCTTCAGCTGGAACATGATAAGCATGAGATATCTCCAACACCAAGTGCAGTACCGATGCCGACACATGTTGTACCCACATTAATCATGGAAATCTACAGAATGCATCTCAATTAAAAATGCAGCACACCTAAGCTAGCATAATTCAAATTATTAGACACACTGCACATCCTCTTGCAGTTCAGAACATGTTGAATGCTATACCACGAGCTAGGATCAAAAAGTGCTGCAAGCAAAGTAGGTCTGAGACACTTGGTAGTCCCGGCAGGGCTTTGCTCATTTCGGTGCTTTCCAGTCCAGTTTACCAGCCAACGCTAGGAATCACATGATGCATATTTGTGGTGAATGTTTCATTTGAAAATACGCAGGTGTGCCTTGAAGAGAAATAAAGACACTGGACCTGATAATCCCAGAGCTGCTAGTGTTCCGCTATTTCTCCCTGTGCGTACATATGGCAGGCGACAGTCTCATCTTGAAAACTAGCTCTTCACATCGTCGAGGACAGTCATTAGCGCGATTTCCACTAAGTTGACATTAGAAGTGGCATGGATGACATTGCAATATCAGACTAACGTCACTATAACATAATGTACAGAACAGAAGCATTTGGCTTTATGGATTCGGCACACTGGCCAGAGCCTCAAACCAATGACAGGTTAGAGTTACTAACATGGCGACCAAAGAAGTTGCAGACATGAATCAGTGATCTTTTAGGCAAATTACTTCAGTGGAATGGCCAAAAAAAGATTCCACATTACAAGCAAGTTCCAGTAACCTGGAGGAGTCGTATGGGCTTGACAGGCCTCGGCATACACCTGGCCACTGTAATTAGACCTCCTCAACTTACACACATTTTGTCACAGGTTTGTCTTTATTGCTAAAAGAATGGCAGCGCAAGTCAAGAGCCCTTTCGTTTCACCCAACACCCAACAACTCTGGTAAAAAAGTCCGTGAGACAATCAAGAGGAATTCACAGGTAGACTGACTAAGTAACCTCCAAGATACTCATACAATGCGCTCGAGTTCCCTGGCATATCCTAATGTCTGGTTTATCAATTGCAAAGAAGGAATTTCCTTGCATGGAGCTAAATCCTTCACCTTCTGGAAATATACACAGCCGTTGCGAATGTCCCAATCATGATGATCCTGTAAGGAAACATGCAAGAGCATCGAAAAGGCTGTACTGAGAAATGCGATTCTGCGTATGAAAATGGCATAAAAGAAACGCATGATATGATATATCGAGAAAGTTTTTTAAACTGAAAATGCAAGAGAAAGCAAAAGATAACCATCTACCTCTGCAGCATACTCCTGCAATTCACGGTCGGTGGAAAACATCAATATTTTCTTCGCATCTGCCACAGTTAGAAAATCATACGCCTTCTCGCTACAACCAGCAATTTCATCCCTGCAGGTAATTTCCAAAAAAAACATGTAAGACCTTTCTTGCACACAGGCTTGAGTATTTAGTGGACAAACTTCGTATATCAACAGTTCCGGCGGAGATTCATACTTGTTAGCGAGCAAGAAGTATGAATTAAGCTTTCAATATTCGAGGTACGTGCCTACAATCAAAATGCGCAAATTTGTACAAAAACTGAATCGGAGAATTTACAACCCAGAAATGCCAGCCAAAGTTTCAACGAGTGCTCATCATTACCGAACGGTCTTGGCGAGCAAATCCATGAAGTAGACGTATGTCTCGTGTGGAACAGCTTGGCGTGCACTCAAAACGCGGTTATAGGCACCTTCCATAAATGACTGCTCAAGCTCGACGGCATGTTTGATACAAGGGTTTTCGTGAGCTTCAGGAGGTAAAAGCTCAAGCTCCGTGTGGAATTCTGCGATTCTATTTTGCACTAGAAGCCGTAGCAGATTGAGGCCTAGAATAGGATACTCCTCTGGTGATCGAGGAATAAGCTCCCTGAAACAAAGTATCGAAAGTTCAATCCAAAGGTAAACACATAACCAATTCGTGCACGACATGTGGTTAACACATGGGAACCTTTACAAGATGTTACTTACAGAAACGCTGAAACTCTCTTGACCGACGTTGAAGCGGGTCATTCCACATCGTGATTATAAGAAACGAGAGCTGCCCTATGACAACATTATTTCAGTGACTTAGTCTACAGCTGCTCAGTGCAGTTGTTGTTGTTGCTTTGCAATTCAACTCAACTATCATTCTTTCTTACCTGGTGTCTGTGTAGTACGGTTTCAGTTGTAGAAAATGGCGTTCGAAGGCGTCCTGGTCCTCTGTCTTCACGCTGAGAACGATGGCGTGCTCAAATATTTCCCCTGCCAGATACTTTCGCCCTTAGAAGGTCCCCAGACCATCTAAAACCCTAAGACCATATGAAGCATACAACACGCACCCCGTATGTCCCAATACTTTGACCATAATTGTTCTTAGGTTTCTATAAAACACTTGAAGCGTACAAAACGTGTGTATGTATGATGTTAACAGCCATCAAGGAATCACGTCTTACTTGCGAGGATAAGCTCCTGAACGGCTGTTGATGTTTGCTTGTAAGCAGGGGGCAGAGCTAGAAACTCTGTCAATTTCACCTAAAATAAACCGACCCAAAAAGTCATAATCAGTGATTTCCCAAGACGAACAGGATCGTACTCGACGCACGGAGGCCCAAATTGACCAACCCACAAGCGGATCGTCCTGCGAAGGAAACCAAGTCGACGCGATCAAGCAACCAACAAAAAATTAAAAATATCGACAGACCTTAAGCTGCGAGAGCAAATTGGAGCAAGTATCATCATCATTCTGCTGATAGGCGGCCTTGAATTTCTGGAAAATTCGGGTACATTCTGCTAACTTCGCCTCCATCCCGACTGCCGAAGCACGAAAGACTTCGATCAAACTCAAAAACCGCTCCGATCTCTCTCTCTCTCTCTCTCTCTCTCTCTCTCTCACCCTAATCGTACCCTTCCCCTTCTAACTCGAGTCTAGCTTTGAAATGTCAAGGCTGTAATGTATTTACCGAGAAGTGGCTTCAGGTCCGAGGACAACGATCACAGTGTTTCGTGGTGATGGCGGAGGGAAAGGGTGGGATTTCAAGAGCTTCAAATTTGGTCTGCTGCTCTGCGTGAACTAACCCTTCCTCGGCTCCCTCGTTGCTTCCTTCATGAGACAGGACTCGCAGCGGACGGTATTATGTTCTTCCCATCTGTTGTTATTTTACTGCGTCGCCTTTTTCCTGTGATGGATTAAAATACAATATTTTTCAGTTCATTCTTCAGCGGGGCTTTTCTCCAAGTTTGAAGACATTACGAACGTCTAGCTACTACCCTTCTCGATTTTTCTTCCGCAAATTCCCTCTCCTCTAGCTTCTGGATATTTACTTTCATCTGACTCAGGCCCACTCGTGAATTCCTACTTCCCACTAACTAAGGTAGACAATCACGTACTTGCGAGTTTGAATGGAGGGTTTTTAACTCCCTTTCTAACATGAAATGCAAAACAAATTAGAACTTTATCATTATTGAAATCATCATCATTTTTCTGTTTCCAATTCTGTTGGATGTTTCGAACGCATTCCAAATTAAAAAATGATTATACGAAATGAGTTTAAATTCCTTTGGATTATGTTCACCATTGATCACAACAGATTCATTCATTTGTGATTGTGTTATTTTATATACAGTAGTTAGCAAATGCTAACCCGAGGCTCGAAAGTATGTTATAAATAATATTTCTGGACTTTATAGATTAATACTTATCGAGAAGGAACCAAGCATTATTCACTTGCACGATTAGTCTCCACTCTCACTACCGCAAAGGTTGTGAGTTGAAAAAGTCTTTATTTGGACATGTATGTGGAGTTTTTATTCCTTATAACGAGATTTTTTTATTTACATGGAAAAGATTAAAGTACTAATCAAAGAAATAAAGGTTCATAGCAAGAGTAGTTATTATCGTGTTTCGCAGTAACTTTTGGTGACATTGTCTTTGCATTTTATTTTATTTTTATTTTATAGTAAACATATGACTATAGCAAAAAGTATGAGAATAACCCATCAAGTCTTACCCATATGAACCAAGGGGCATGATGGGACTAGGTCCCAATAGCACAACAATGGAAAATATGTCATACTACACCTAAGATATCCACTATCTAGATTAAACAGTCTAGATACCCTAGTCTAGGAGCACCCAAAGAATAATCACCTACTGCGATTGTTCTACTATCGATTGTACCAGCCATTGCTCTCTTTGCATTTTTTGGTTTTGACGTTGTTATTCTTGTGCTTTTTAACTTCATGATTAATCATTAAGTGTGCTTTCAAAATGAATACATTTAATAATAAATATGTATGTATGATTCAATCTCTCTCGATTGTGGCCATAAGTGACCTCTTTTGTTACATGATTTTATGAAAATATTCATTTTTTTTGCAATGGTTGTAAACAAAGTAATCGTCGTTTACGTCATTTTAACACATGCAAATAAAACCTTAACATATGAAAAAAAAATCACATGTGTGAAATATGACATGTTACATGAAACTTATAATTTTACATAAATTATAACAAAATTTAATGAAAAAATAATTATAATATTTTTGCACACACAATAACTAACACAAGTTGTATATTCATGATATCCAAAAGTTACTCAATATCCCATAAAAATTATTATTTTTTAAATTATCATGATATACATTTATAGGCTCGTAAATTCTAATTCATACACTGATATATGTAGAGTCAAGTGTAATCTTTAAAACATTGTACTAAATAATATTTCAAAAATTCATTATGTCGTATCTTAATTTTATGAATTAAATAATCAAAATAAAAAATGTAATTTAAAATGAAAAAAATTAAAATTTTCATTTTTTAATTTGAATATTTAATTCATAAAAGTAAGATACGACATAATGGATTTTTAAAGTAATTTTGTAAAATTAAGATACGACATAATTTTGAGTTAATTTTTTTTGCAAAATTATACATTCATTAACTTGAAAATAAAAAGCATACATCTATACAATATATAATAAAATATATATATTAAAATTCATAATAATTTTATTATATAATAATTATGTGTAATAAAATTTATGACTATTTAAGATTATTTTTAGGTTAAAAATAATAATTATTATTTTTATTGAAATGCCAATTTTTTTATTTATTTAAACATTCATTTCATTGGGGTGAAGGCCCTCATGCCCTAGTGGGGTCTGTTAGAAACTAAAATATTAAGTAAAAAAATTTAATATTTTTGAATTATATAAATCACGAAGAAATAATAAAGTAAGAATTTCAAAATCCAATTGTCTTCATTCATATCATCAACTGGAGATGAGCCGACTCGAAACGGACACCCACCACATGATAAACCATAGTATCTCAGACTTTATTGTTAATCTAATTTCTAAAATCAAATACCTGAAAATTTAGTTCTTTTAAATATGTAAACATTATAAATGTTGTAAATTAGAAATAAAAAATATATGAAAATAATACGTGAGATAAAATTGATGATTAGTTACAATTTGAATGTAAATTTGTAAAACAAACTGTCATCTCCGACCTCTTTCCTTGGAAAGAGGTCGGAGAGGAGTGGGAAGAGTTGGACGATGGGCAAGCGTGGAGAATTCATCTCTGTTCCAAAAAACGACGGATGTGTGTGTGCTGCATGGGCTACACATCATCGAATTGAGAAGGAAATTGCGGACCATGTTTTTCTTGGGAGAGAGGGCAGCGACGAGAAGGGGAACGTAGTGGCTTTGAGCCGTTACGACTGGGATGCGGATGTTTTATCCGAGCCTGTGGGTTCTTCTTCCCCCCCTTGCACTGTCGATGTAATTTATAGTTAGCAGCGGAAAGTTTCCTATTCTGCAAACTATAGGGGTGTTAGGTGATTTCACTGCAAGATATAACTCTTTAATCTACTAGGACTGTAATGGTTTTTGTTCCCCTTACAACGTTAACATTCGTTTCTGTTTTGCGTGCCAAAGTTACCGGATAAACTGCTTGCAGTTCATGTCTTTAGTGTCTATTTCCAGGCTTACTTAAATAATTCATGTTCTCACAGCTGAATTCCTAAGTCTTTCTCGAATATTCTTTCTCGGAGAAAATACGGAAAGGTTGTATAATTACTGAGGATCTCGCGATTCGTGCTCGTGCCAGAAAACAGATTTTCCATTGGAGGAAGGTACCCCACTAAGGATCGCAGTTCATCCAGGTGGGGATGGTGCCATTATCTCCTTCGTTGAGAGCTGCAGGTAAGTAGGCGGTACTGAAAGCCAACGCAAGGTTTTATTTATACAATTTGGTGATGATCGCATTTCCACCTGATTAATTCGGAAGACTTCGAGTCAGGGAAAACCGTACATAAGTTGCAAAGAGTATTCGTTGCAAATTTCACGTATGTGTAGATATTCTCACCAATACGTTTCAACTAATTAAAAAAAAAATCAAAACTGATATTTGATCAATTGAAATAATAATAATAATACATAAAAGATTTGAATTTTGTAAATAATATTTATGCATAAGCATGTTTTGATGTTGATTATAACATTTATAAATAATATATTTTATTTTATTATTGAAATTTTTTATGTACGAAGAAATATAAATTTCATGATATGATGTCAGTAATTATTATTTTTTAGCAAATTAAAATTATGAAAAAAATGTCTTCAAATTTTGATTATTTTTTATTTATTTTTTGAATTTTATGGAATCAAACATGATAAAAAAAAATTTTAATGATTTGATATACAAATCAACTTGTACATGTGATTTATTTCAAAAAATATGGATGTATCTGATTGCCTATGAGATTTATTTCATATTTATTATTCATTTTTATACATATATTTATTTCTCGATCTTATTTTATATTTACAAGCTCTCACATACTTCATTTTATTTTCTAGCATACATATTTTGAATTGAAGCATATTGCATGGTGAACATCATCACCATACAAAATTAAGATACTATGATTTAGTTTGAGCTTGCATGTGCAATTAATATATGAATGGACCAGAATATTGATTCTTTTAGCAAAAATCTAGCATCCATAAATTTCTAACATATTGCATCTCAAATTTATGTAAAATGTAATAATTATTATAGTAAAAATATACATATGTTATTATTCCTACTATAATATATTAGAATGAAATGATATTCTATATTTTTATTTCATCCTTACTTGTTGTCACTTTGTATCATATATTCAAACAATAACTTGATGTACAATAATTGAATAAGGTATTGTATGTTTCAAGTTAGATTTTTTAGTATTTAATTTGCATGATGTTGGAAAAATGTTTGTTTCTTAATTTGTCTTCTCATCATTTTGGATTTTTCATTTGTGTCTTTATCCAAGTTTATCTTATTCTTTTCCATTTAAATTTTTCCAAATTTTTTTTCTTGAAGCATATCTTTTAAATAAGTACAATTAATTTGATTACTTTTTATATTTTCAAGTATATCAAGTTTCATTTATTGATAGATTGAAAAAATTCAAATTTGAATATTTCATAATCTGAATGAGGAAACATCAATAGAAATCATCACATATTAATAGATTTCTTCTTAGTTCTATAAAATTATCTTTTGGAGACATTCTACAATGAAACTCTAACTTATAAAAAAACTGCTACGGCATGTTGTAGCAAAGAATTGTGACATCATCAAATTTGCATGTGTGATACATATTCTTCTCATGATACTTAAGAAAAATAATTCAAAACTCCAAAACCCTATGATATAGTTCATACATATTATGCTTATTTTAGACAAAACCTGTTTTGGAAAGATAATGGAATACAAGAACTCATCAAAGTAAACTTTTATTCTTTTTTATTCTTTTTTGGATATAATGTATCAAATAGTACATGTTAGTACCGACATCCTCAAGTACTTTCCTTTTGTTGGTCCGAAAGACAAGAATACACTCAGAAGCAACATGCAATCAACAGACGAGACATGAAATACGTGGTTCACCTCACTGAGGCTACGTCCACGGAACACACAGAGTCACTTTACTAAATAACCCTAATTTGTGTTCTGTAGAGCTCTTGTCACCCCTCTTATATACTAGTACCCGCCCTAGCCCTAGTCTAACTAAATATAGTCAAACTAACCGAGTTACTCAAGACCCGAGTTAACTCCCTAACAATCTCCCCTTGACTCATGTCTTGGGGTGTCTAACTCTTGTCACTATATACATACTCATGGGAAGTCCTAGAAGGAGACCTAAAGCATAGGCCCTCCCCTAAAACAAGGATTAACTAGAACTAAGCCGTAGCCTAACTAGGAAGGAGTAAAGCATATACAAGAATCAAACAATTGCTAGCGTAACTCTACTAGTGCTCCTTGTGCAAAAACCCGCATAGTAGCACAATGCCTCCTGAAACTCTCTAAAGGAATAACTTTGGTCAAAGAATCAGCTAGATTGAGTTTATCGTCAATCTTGACTAGCTCAATCTTCCTATCAGAAACTGCATCTCTGATAAAGTGATATCTGATGTCGATGTGCTTCACACTGCTATCCATCACTTGATTTGCTGCAAGATGTAAGGCACTTTGACTATCACAATGGAGATTTACAACATCCTGTTTCAATCCCATCTCAGTGATAAGTCTATTCAACCAAATAGCCTCCTTTGTTGCTTCCGCTGCTGCTACATATTCGGCTTCCGTAGTTGACTGAGTTGTGCACTTCTGCAAGGTAGATCTCCAACTAACGCATCCACCTCCAAGTGTAAACACATACCCAGTTGTAGACTTCCTCTTGTCCGATCTTGTCCATAGTCGGATCAACGTAACCCAACAAGGATTTGGCATTGTCCAATAAACCATCAAACAAAAGACCAAAATCCTTAGTACTCTTGAGGTACCTGAGAATCCACTTCACAGCTTCCCAATGCACCTTCCTTGGATTTGACATATACCTGCTCACCTTGCCCATAGCTAGAGCAATATCAGGTCTAGTGCACACCATCAAATACATGAGACTGCCCACTGCCTTGTCATAGGGAATTGATGACATCTTTCCTCTCTCAATTGCATCAATTGGACATTGAGCTACTGAGAGCTTAAAATGTGCCGCCAAAGGAGTCCACACTCCTTTAGAGTATGCCATGTTAAACCTGTCAAACACACGCTGAATGTACTTACCCTGACTTAACCATAGCTTCCTCTTCTTCAAATCCCTGTGAACATTCATACCTAATATCCTCTTGGACTCACCCAAATCCTTCATCTTGAATGAAGATTTCAATTGCCTCTTGCATCTATCGACGTCGGATTGTTCCTTTGCCAAAATGAGCATGTCATCCACATAGAGTACAAGAATAATGAGGCTAAAGATCTCATTATTCACCTTCTCCATGTAAACACATGGATCAAACACACTTCGTGAAAATCCTTGAGCTTTCATGAACTCGTCAAACCTTGCATTCCATTGCCTAGGAGCTTGCTTCAATCCATATAGAGATTTGAGCAATCTACAAACTAACTTCTCCTGACCTTTCTTCTCATAGCCAGTAGGTTGTCTCATGTAGATTTCTTCCTCCAAATATCCATATAGAAAAGCCGTGACAATATCCATCTGATCCATAACTAGACCAAATATCGCAGCAAGTGCACATACTGCATTTAATTGTAGCATACTTTGCCACAGAGAGAAAGACTTCGTTGTAGTCCACACCTTTCTCTTATGTGAAGCCCTTAGCCACCAACCTGGCTTTGAAGATCCTCTTCTCTTCATCCGCTGGATTATCCTTCAACTTGTACACCCACTTGCTATCAACCAAAGGTTGACCCTTTGGAAGCTCCACAAGCTCCACAAGCTCCCAAGTCTTGTTCTCAACAAGCGATTGCATCTCACGCTCCATAGCAATGTCCCACTCAAGCTTATTGATGGAGGCTTGAGCTTCTCTATATGAACAAGGTTCTCCTTCTTCCAAGATCAACGCATTGCCATCATCATTCTCGAACTTCCATATCATGATCCTCAAGAATAGATGAATCGGTATGTTCCATACCTTTCGGGAGCTCTACTAATCCGATTTGATGATCTCTTAGTAGATGGTCCTTGTTGATCTCCATCGCTTCGTGCTGTGTCTTGAGGCTCAGCAACGACAACTTGCTCCTCCAATTCCTGTTGTTCAGGAATTTGCTCCATCTGTTCTGGAGCTTCTCCTTGTGACGCATCATTAAACCCATAATGATCAATCTCTCCCTCAACAACATCCGTGAGTGGAGATTTGCCCTTGTCGATGACGGGAGCCCGAGATATCTCCCCCTCTTTCAATGATCTGGGCTCATCGAAAGAAACATCCCTACTGACAATCACCTTACAAGCTATAGGATCCCATAACCTATAACCTTTCACACCATTGGCATATCCAAGAAAACAACACTTCTTGGATGTAGGATCCAACTTGGTCCTATTCTGCTTAGGTATGAGAGGATAAGCCGTACAACCAAAAATTCTCAGACGACTATAATCAGCCCTTTGTTTGTGTCTCAATTCAAACGGTGTCAAGAAATCGATTGCACTTGAAGGAGACAGATTTACCAAATACACTGCGGTATTTACACCTTCAAAATTCATATGGTAAACCGTTGGCTCAACATACTACGCACCTTCTCCAATATTGTTCGGTTGAGCCTCTCGAGCGAAAGATTTTGTTGCGGAGTATAAACCGTGGTGAGATGACGAGTGATCCCCTCCTCTTTGCAATAACTTCTAAACTTCTTTGAAGTATACTCGCCGCCATTATCCGAACGTAGATATCTCACCTTGTGACCAGTCTGAGTCTCAACTTGGGCTCTCCAACTTTTGAAAGTTGCAAAGACTTCAGACTTGTGTGTGAGAAAGTAGACCCACACAAATCTCGAGTAATCATCAATAAACGATACATAGTACCACTTCCCAGAATGTGAGGCTTTAGGAGAGGGTCCCCACACATCACTATGTACATACTCAAGTAACTCTTTGGAAGTATGAGTTCCAACACCAAAGGCTTTTCTATGTTGCTTGCCCATAACACAATGTTCACAAAATTCCATATCAACTTTACCTAAACCAGGTAGCAAGCCCTTATCTCGAAGGAATGTCAAGTACCTGTTACTCATGTGTCCCATTCTAGAATGCCAAACATGAGCCATCTCAAGTCGAGATTTGGTAAGATTGACTTCACCACATATGGTATTGCCCTCTAGCAGGTACAGATTCCTATGCTTGTGTTGTCTCAAGATAATCTTATCACCTATTTTCACCTCAAGTACTCCTTGTTTAGAACTCCACTCAAGGCCTTTTGAATCTAACATTCCAAGAGAGATAAGATTCTTTCTCATTTCGGGTATAAACCTCGACGTGAGTCAACGTGACGTTTGACTCCATCAAACATGTGAATCACATGCATCCAACACCTTCAATTCTACAGGGTTGATCATTTCCCATAAGAACTAAACCGTTTGATACTGAGAAAGTATGAAAAAACTCTCTAATGTAACAAATGTGATAAGAACAAGCACTATCTATAATCCATACATCACCAACGCCCTTTGGTGAGTTGCATAGGGCATACCTCTGGCTTCATAGTCCATCTTCGAGCAAGTCATCCTCATCAAAATCTTGAGCCACATTGGCCAAAGGAGGATCAGTAGGTTTGGTCTTCACACAACAATCTTTCTTAAAGTGACCACTCTTGCCACACTTCCAACAGATCACCGTCTTCTTGTCTTGGGATTTACCCCTAGACATGGATCTACCTCTAGATCCAAACTTCTTCCCATCCTTCTCAATCCTTGATTGTGACCGTCCACGGGTCACATTTAGTGCCGTACCAGATGAAGAGGATGGAGTAGAGGGCAACATCATCTTCTGCTGTAGGTCATAAGTCAAGAGAGCACTTACAACCTCATTGTAAGTGATCGTTTGTCTATCACGATGGAGCAACACTCGTGACAATGACTGATATGATGCATGTAATGAACTTAACAGATGAAGAGCCTTCCTCTCATCAGTTATCTCCTCTCTCAGATTCTGAAGATCAATAACAAGATCACCAAAGGCATCAATGTGATCTTGGATCTTCGCATTCTGATCTTTCATCTTGAAGCTCATGAGCTTCAAGGAGGTGTACAACCTGTTTGACAACTCTTTGCGATGAAAACGTCGCTGAAGAGCCTCAAACAACAACGTACAATTGTCATACTCATCAACTTGCTTCAGAACTGAAGGTTGTAGATGGAGTATAACAATACTCACTGCTTGCTCCTGAAGGTCCTTCCAATCTTCATCATCGAATGTAGAAGGTTTAGGCCTCAATGACTTGCCCAAACCGGAAGCCTTCAACTTGCCTTTGACTTGCCTCTCCCACAGAAGATAGTCAGCACGCCCATCGTATTTGACAATATCAAATCCGATTCCTCATGTCTTCATGACTGCCATCTCGCTTCGTCTAGGCGTTGAACTTGTCCCTTGTGTCATTCGATTGTCAGATGGAACCTCGAAACTTGACTTCTTTTCACTCATAAGAGAAAAAAGGAAATTTACCTAGATAAAAATCCCTAAACCACAAGAGATACTTCTGCTCTGCTTGCTGCTACTGCCACAAACAACAGAAACACACACGCAATTCCCTTCGACACATGTGTGTACACATGTCCTTCCTCTCCAAACCACGTAAGAAGAAGCGCCATGTTTGCTATATCTCAAGTCCACATTGTGGAAATCGGAAAGTCGTCATTGATAAAGCAAAATAATAAACCCTAGTCTATTCCCTTGACGGACTAATGCACCACCAACTCATTGGCCATGTCGCCCGTTGCTCCGATCAAATTCTACACCATTCTAAGGTACTCTAGAAAAACATGGGCCACAACCAGTTCTCAAATGCAAACAGCACAAGAGTTCAGATGTGTGCTCTCTATAACTCCACTTCGCCAGATCTCGTCCAAAAAACTGTCCAAATTTCACCTCCTTGTACTACGAGCCATTGGTTTCATCTTACAATCGTAATCTCTTATCTTTCCAAGAATACCTTGATTCTATGTAATCTAGCTCACCTGATGTCTTCCTTGTCTTGCGAATTACACTCAAACAAACTAAGACAAGAGCCGTCCCGTAATCAAATCCGTACAACCCTACTTCTCCGGCTCGACTACCATAGGGTGAAAGAATCCTCTCACAGTAAATTTCATAATCATGTGAATAGTACAATCACTAAATTCGTCCCACCTTTTTCAATCTGTGCTTCACATTCAGAAACGAACTCCAAATAGTGCGAAAAGTCTCTTATCTTTGTCAGATTCCTTATATGACCTCAAAACTTGTAACGAGTGCAATTCCTCCTTCAAACACAAACCCACGAAAAATCTATTCCACTTATCCAGTTTTTGTGAAATCCTTCTTTCATGGGAGCCTACACGGACTTTCTTCCTGGATATCAATCACGAAGTGACGCCAACGCACACGAGAATTCGATTGCTCCTACTCCTCCCAAGTGTGCACAGGTCCTTCGCATTCTCTATAAAATTCTCTTCGACTTCTTCTCGTCGTTGTTGTGGATGTTGGCTGAGGAAGTTGATGACGAAGGATGAAGATCTCAGATCCTCTCCCCGTTGCGCTTCTTCAACGATAAGGAGGAGAGAACGAGCAGAATGATCAGCTGCAGTCTTGTCCAAAAATCACCTCAATGTCAAGTCCGTGATTAAGATACCAATCCGCTCCCTCCATGAGCTCCACACAAGTCCGCTCGCGATCTCGTCGCCATACAGTTCATATATATATATATATATATATTTTCCGTGAACTGACGAATCCTAACTTGATAAATCAAGGTACATGCAGACGCAAACACCGCTGCTCTCGCTCACTCACTGTTGACGTCTCACTGCAAAGGACCTAATCGCCGACCGGGGATGAACCACCACAATTAGTAGTTTGTGATATACCAACCAACGGAAATCCTGCACGAGAGATCTATCCGTAACAAACAAATCAATCTCCTCCCGGCTCCGCAAAGAAAAGCAAAACAAATAAGAACGCAAAGCACCGTAATGCGATGCAAAGGGCAATGTGGGAGTCGAGGGTTAGCAGAAAGTGTAGCTCGATCGACAAATTCGTTCGAGTTTCGCTGCAGACTCCCCCACTCTTGCCGATCCCGTGGATCTTACAACATTGGGCAAATGTATTCTCTTGCCCCTCCCGAATTCGTTTCTCGTCTCCACGATTAAATTGCTCTGTCGTACTCAGCGCTCGAGAAACAGGCAATTGGCAATTTGCAAACTAGCTTGCTCTGATACCAATTGTTGGTCCGATAGATAGGAATACACCTAGAAGCAACATGCAATGAACAGACGAGACAGGAAATACGTGGTTCACCTCACTGAGGCTACGTCCACGGAACACACAGAGTCACTTTACTAAATAACCCTGATTTGTGTTACGAGAGCTCCCCTGTCCCCTCTTATATACTAGTACAAGCCCTAGTCCTAGTCTAACTAAATATAGTCAAACTAACCAGAGTTACTCAAGACCTGAGTTAACTCCTAACACCTTTATCATCCATACTCTCTTAGGTTTTAGATTGTGTTGTGTTGATTTGCCTTGTGTTGGTAATATAGGGAGATCCCACTGCACACAATTTCAGAGGGTGTGATCACCCATCCTCCAGGATGGGCGGCTAGTGGAGCGGCAATAGCCAAGGTCTCCAAGTATAGAGGTATGCAGAGAGGTCACCTCTTTGTTCCTCTAGCTTTGGAGTTATATGGAGCTATGGACACCGACTTCGAAATGTTCGTGAGGAAGTGCGCGAGAGCCTACCATACTAGGTGACATGGGGTATCAATCTCTTTAGCTTACTGTACTGTGACCTCCGGGCTGACTCTCACTCAGGTTTACCTCCGATGGCTTTTTGGAAGCTCATCATGAATCTAGAAGGACTTAGTCCCACCCTTTGCCCATGATCCTATTGCTCACTCTTACACAAACTCTCAAAGTCCAAGCTCTATTATGCACATTATCACCAAGAATAAGATATCACTCAAAAGGAAAGGGATACTTTGGTAATCAAAGTCTTCATTGAATCAAGGTTCCACTCCGAACATGATATCTCCAAGAACCAAGCTCCCTAAAACTAAGATCACCACACTATCTCCTCTCAAAACTAACTTCCATTGAAAAACTACTTGAGAGGTGCTTCTCAACCTCTCTATTTATACTACTTAGAATCTTACCCTAGTAACTACAAGTAATCACCATGTAACTTCCTCTTACCAAGTTTAAACGAGGTAGAGATCACAAACCCCAATGAAAAGGGTACATGGCAACATGCAATTGGTCCACTTGGATCTTCTAGAAGCCCAACTACTCCCTAATTGACTTCTAGTGTACCAAGTCAATCTCGCCCCTAGATTTAAGGGTCTTCACCAAGTCCAACCAATGAAAACTAGTCCAAGTCAAGGGAAGTCAAGATACCCATGTGATGGAATCTATTCCTTGACTCATACTAAACAACAAAATAGTAGTTCTCATCTACCACACCAAAAGTTACTCTATATTTTCCTCCAACTTAACCATAACTAGCTAAACATAGTCATGACTAAGATAAACTTAGGCACAATTTAGATATACTTTCATTTTATCCTATATGTACAACCCCTCGTCTTACATTTACCCCCGACCAAGATTTCACTCCGTCCCCTGAGTGAAAGAATCCGATCGTCGATGAAACGGCTTCAACTTGTCGTGATTCACCCGGTCAAAAATGTCGCCCTCCCAACTCCTTCAAATCGTAAGTAAAGTTTCCCACACCTTGTGAACTATGAAAGGACAAAGTACTTTGGAAGAAATTTCTTTCTTGCTCTCTTATATCTAATGGAATCGTAAAAGCATTACCCAATCACCTTCTTTGAAAATCTTCATCTTCTTCGTCCCAAATCGATTATCATGATACTTCTTCTGCAATTGTTGAGCCCGCTCCACACGCACCATGGCCACAACTTCGAGCCTCCTCCAACTCCAACAGTTGTTGACATCTTGATTTGATAGCTTCTACTCCATTCTTCCTCTTTAACTTCCGTTGGATAGTTAAGAAGGTCACAAATCAAATTGAATTGGAAGCTTTGACTCGACACCATATACCATACGGAAAGGTGAGTACCCTGTTGATGTCTTCCAAGTCGTCCGATACTCCCCACAAGATAGCATGCAGCCCTTTTGTCCCAATTTTGCTTGCTCCCCGTCGTCCATGTTCCGCATCCTTGGCCAACATCATGCAAAGTGTATAGTTGGTTCGCTTTCTGCCAACCCATTAGCATTTGGTTTGTAGGAAGTAGTCACCCGTGCCTTGATGGAGAAATGACCTAGCATGGCTTGTATAATGCTTCCAACAAACTCACCACCTCTATCGATACAATTTCTAGAGGCATCCGAATCTAGTTATTATCCTCTCATATAGAAATCTACCCACTTCTTCCTCACTAGTAGATTTTAGAGGTCTAGCTTCTACCCACTTGGTTAGATAATCTGTAGCTACCACAATGAACTTGTTACCCCGAGGAGTAAGATTCAAGGGTCCTACAAAATCTATTCCCCACTTTTCAAAAGGACCTAAAATAGGAACCGATGTCAAAGGAGGGGGGTTTCATGGACTTTTTAGCAAAAGCTTGACACATCACAACTCTTGCAAAATTCCACACAATCTTTGAAAATGCCCTTCCAATGATAGCCCCGCATCTAGGATCTTAAATGCGCTTACCTTTCCCGCAAAGTGTCCTCCACATACCGAGAGCCTTCATGAAACTCCTTCATAAGTTGAATTGACTCCTCCCTTCCAACAACCCTTCCGAGTAGTCCATCCGCTCCTTGATGAAACAACACGCCCTCTATGATGGTATAAGGTTCACATCGCTTCACCAATGCATTCCTCTCCGTGAATGCATGCCTTGGGGAAACTCTCCCTCCGAGATGAAATCCCATATCCCCTTGTATTCACCGGTACCTTTGTTATGGTGTCCATCATCGCAAATCCTCATCCGAAATGTATCATCCACCTGGTTGATCTCCTTCCTCATCGTATGCTCGAGACATCAAATCAAGCATTGGCATGTTTCTTACCGGCCGATCCTCAATGATGTAATCAAACTCCGCCAAGAACAACTTCCATCCTTTATCCTACCCCTCGAGATTAGGCTTGTTGAAAATGTACTTCAAAGCCTTGTGGTCAAGAACGATAGTAAACTTCCCTCCCAATAGATAGTGTCGAAACTTCTTGAGTGAGAAAATCACGACTAAAGCCTCCCTTTCACCATCGAATAATTTCTCTCACCGCACCATCCGTCTACTAGCATAAGCAATTGGATGATCATGGCTATCTTCATCTAACCGGCTTAGAGTGCATCCTATAGCAATGTTTGATGCATTCGTGAGAATGAAAGGTTTATCCCAATTTGGTTTGGCTAAAATAGGAGCCGTTACCAACGCCTTCTTAAGAAGTTCGAACGCCACAAATGCTTCCTCTCCATCCTTGAGGATTAAATCGTAATCCGTCCCCTTCTTCATGTAAACCGTCAAGGCATAAGCTTTGTTGGAGAAGGAAAAGATGAACCGTCGATAGTATCCCACCATACCAAGGAACTGCCTCAACTTGGTCAACGCCACCGAAAAGGTAAGTCGAGGATGCGTTTCACCTTTTCTCGATCCACCGCTATACCATCTTTGGAGATGATGTGCCCTAACAACAAACCTTCCTCACATCCAAAAATGCATTTTTCTCTATTGAGCGAGGCCTTGGCTTTCTCCAAACGTTGTAAAATTTTGATCAAATGATCAAAATGATCCTCCTTCTTTCCGTATACACAAAAAATCATCTATGAAATCTCGCACAAATTTCCCAATAAAAGGTTCAAACACCTTGTTCATGAACCTCTGAAAAGTTCTTTGGAGCATTACATAGACCAAAGGGCATTACCCTAAAGGCAAAAGTTCCCCATGGCGTGGTAAAAGTGGTTTTGAGCTGATCTTGTGAGCAATTTGAATTTGGTTATAACCACTATAACCATCTCCAAAACTATACCACTCATGACCCGCCACCTCCTCTAGAATCTCATCTATGAAAGGTAAAGGATAGTAATCCTTCTTTGTGACAAAGATTCAACTTCTTGTAATCTACGCATACACGTAGCTTACCATTCTTCTTCTTGACTATCACAATAGGAGAAACCCATTCGTAATTCTCTACCTCATAGATGAAACCCGCATCCTTTAGCTTGTCGATCTCCTCCTTGACCACCACAAACGGCCCGTTGGTGGATTTATCCGACGTTGCTTCCGACGCTTCGACGAGCCTTCTCCTCTAACTCAATGCGATGAGTTTCTAAGGTTACTTCCTTCAAATCCTTGTAGCTAAAGGCAAAAGACATGGATATATTTTGAAATATATCCAAGAACCTTGACTTCTCCTCCATAAGAACCTTGGGACCAAACTTGAGAGTGGAGAGCCGCCGAGTTATCTCATCTTCACTCATCTTCATCTTGTCGGGATCTTTCACCACCCCCGGCCTAGGAAGTAAATCCATTGCAAAGAAGAACTTGAACTTGAACTTGAACATCATCGTCCGAGGTATCTTCGATGATGTCTCCTCATCGGCCGACATGTTGGTGTCAACCTCTCAAAAAACTACCACTTTCTTCACTCTCGGACTACGAGTAATCACTCGTAGGTCTATCCGAGTCCGAGACCGCTCCTCCGCCACTTGTGAGAGGGACCTTCACTGATGGTTTTTCGGCCCTATACGAAGGTAACCCTTATGCCACCGATCGGTTGTCCTCACGACCCTCAACCAAGGTCTTCCTAACAACAAGTCGTAGCTAGCCTCCTCAAGCACTTGAAAGGACAACAAGGTTTGAACTCCCATCACACTTACCACCACCTTGTCCACCACTCCAATGGGTCGCACCTTTTTGCTTGTTGGCCATCCCAACAATGATGTTGGAAGGTCTTGAAAGCTTCATCCCCAACTTCTTCAACAAACGTTCGACATGGCATTCACCGCAGATCCACCATCCACTAGTACATCCGAAACATCACGCCCATTAATGCGTACTTCAATCTTCGAAGCCTTGAGTGCATACCTCCGAGGCAAATGCATCCACCACTCCTACTCCAACATTCGTCATGGAAGCTTTCCCTTGGATCGCCGCTTCTGGTCCTTTTGGAGCTTAGGCCTCCCTCAACTCCTTTCTTATCGTAGGATTTAGAGCAATCAATTGGCCAACAGCTATATTGGCTTTTGATTCCCCACATCCTCCACCACGTCGTATTTGAGTGGCAGGGTAGATGAAATGGAGAAATCATCCATTCCCAACTTCTTTCTCGGTGCTCTCGGTTGACTCACACCATCTGGATCGAGTGCTCCGGCTTGGTTGATCTTCCATTGAGATGGACTCCTCTCGCAAATCTTGCTCTCTTCTTCTCGTGTGCAAGAATATCAACTCGAACTTATAGAGCTCTCTCCCTTCTCAAACGTGCATCGATGAGGAAACACATCAATAGACGCTACTCCCTTATCCTTCGATTGACTTGGAGCAGGGAGTAGAATTGTTGTGTCTAACTCCATCATGTTGTCGAGGATTAGGACAATTTCGTTGGAAATGAGGGGCCTCCACAACTAAAGCATGAAACCGTGAAGTTCCCTTGTGGTGGATTTCCTTTTGGAGGATAATTCCCATACCCCTCTAGATCCTCCCCCTACATTCTCGATTCCTCCTCTCCCATAGTTGTACTACGTTAATCTTGAGATCGGCGAGTGTTTTACGTGATAGATTTCAACTCATGGTGCAAGTCTACCACCGGAGAATTTACTACCGGGCAAAGAACAACAAGAGGAGTTGCCATTCTAACCACAACAGTGGTGATGCTTCTCTAGCCACCAAGCTAGAATCATCGTCTTCTAGGCTCTCCTCCATTCGAATAGCAATGCGAATAGCCTCAACCTTAGAAGAGGGCTTTTCATATCTCACCTTGCTTCGAATCCGAGGCTTCAAACCTCCAATGAAGTTCTTTGTCAACATCGCCACAATCCCCACCATGGTTGGCTCGACCTCCTCCACTCTTTCTCAACACCACACGAAAGCGTGACTCCGGCTTCTCCGTTCTCTCTACGTATGATCTCACCTTCTCACTCTCTCCTTGCTTCAAAAAGGTGACTTCACACATCGACTTCTCGTAACTTTCATCCGGAAGAAAGTTTTCAACAAGATTCTCCGTCAAACTCTCCCAAGTGTCTTCCTCCACATGCTCCTTCTTGTACTCATTGTACCACTTCAATGCGTGAATCCTCCAAGAGGTCGGGCAAAAGGATAGCCCATTCGGGTTTCCTTCTCTCATTGTTTCCTATGCATGCCCTCTTGAAGTCTCTCACAAAAGATTCTACATCTTCTTTCTCTCCCATAGAACACCTAAGCTTCCCCATTTCCAACTCCTTTTGTCGTTGTTGTTGGAAATTTATACGGGACTCCCTAATCCAACACAAACAAAACTAGCTTATTCTAGAGTAATTCATCAATGGCAAAATGAACGGAATTGGTTGGTCCAAGATTGCCATGGCTCTCTCCTCTCCTAAACACACTATGAGCCTTACCCTCATCGACATCTTCTCGATCATTCTGAAAATGATCTCCATCTTCGCTAGAACTTGAGCCACCCGGAGATTTCAACTTTTCGGTATCGCACTCAATTTATCTTCAAAGCCCTCCACTAGTGACTCCAACAGCTTTCACGCCACTACACTCGTGTCCTAAGGGAAGTCCGGTCACTCCACAATTTTCACAATAGTTTCCACTCTTGGATTCATGGGAGATGATGGTCCTGCATGAAGGTTTAGCTCTCCCACGTTTTAGGTCTCTCTCTCAACCTCCGATCTTTGGTCCTCAAAGGACAACTCACAAGCTTATGTCCCTCCTCTCCACAATAGAAGCAACTCTCACGTTTCGCTCTCGGGAACTTTTAGTGTCCTCTCTTCAAACTCCACTCAACTCCCTCGTGTTCGAATCCGGCTGAAACAATCACGTCCAAATTTTTGAGGTATCTTAGATAGCCGGATCTTCCAAAGAGGTTGATCTCCCATTTTCCAATGAGTGTCAAGTCATCCTCACTATGCAAAAAACACTCATGCATTCACTCTCTCTCGAATGACCATAAACAAGGAAAAAATAAATCTGAAAAGTAAAGCGCTTTTGCTCACTTTTTATACCCCCATATACTTCAGGTATCATAACTTTCTCTATAAAAATGATCTCTCAACGAAATTTGAACCCACATGTAGCTTAGCTCCTGATATACAATCGTGCAAAGTTTCAAATCCTGATTCAATTCTTGCACGAATTGATAAGCTCTGTACACTTTTTCCCCGAGAGCTATCTTTCAAAACCCGTCAAGACCCTAGCAAATTCTAAACATCATAACTTTTGATCTAGACATGATATGACTGTTATTTCAAGTGCAAAACGTATCCCATCTACTAATCTAAAATCAATAAAATTATCGGAAAAACTTTGGAAAATAAAGTTTTCCTCCCAAATACGTACTATAGCACTCTCGCCTCATCCCAAACAACACTTAAGTAAACAAAATGTACAAAATAACTTCCAGGCTATCATATAACACTACCGATACACAAATGGTACATTACTATGCATCATGATCTCGGTTCGCTCTTCCCCCACAGCCCTCTCCATATGAGTTCTCATCATTGCGCTCTCACGGGCAATAAACCGGATTCGAACATCTCTTCTCCTTCTAGACCGAGGTCCCGGCAACGGAACCAAAAATGTGACCTCCGGGCGACTCTCACTCGGGTTTACCTCCGATGGCTTTTTGGAAGCTCATCATGAATCTAGAAGGACTTAGTCCCACCCTTTGCCCATGATCCTATTGCTCACTCTTACACAAACTCTCAAAGTCCAAGCTCTATTATGCACATTATCACCAAGAATAAGATATCACTCAAAAGGAAAGGGATACTTTGGTAATCAAAGTCTTCATTGAATCAAGGTTCCACTCCGAACATGATATCTCCAAGAACCAAGCTCCCTAAAACTAAGATCACCACACTATCTCCTCTCAAAACTAACTTCCATTGAAAAACTACTTGAGAGGTGCTTCTCAACCTCTCTATTTATACTACTTAGAATCTTACCCTAAGTAACTACAAGTAATCACCATGTAACTTCCTCTTACCAAGTTTAAACGAGGTAGAGATCACAAACCCCAATGAAAAGGGTACATGGCAACATGCAATTGGTCCACTTGGATCTTCTAGAAGCCCAACTACTCCCTAATTGACTTCTAGTGTACCAAGTCAATCTCGCCCCTAGATTTAAGGGTCTTCACCAAGTCCAACCAATGAAAACTAGTCCAAGTCAAGGGAAGTCAAGATACCCATGTGATGGAATCTATTCCTTGACTCATACTAAACAACAAAATAGTAGTTCTCATCTACCACACCAAAAGTTACTCTATATTTTCCTCCAACTTAACCATAACTAGCTAAACATAGTCATGACTAAGATAAACTTAGGCACAATTTAGATATACTTTCATTTTATCCTATATGTACAACCCTGGGTCTTACAGTACAGCCTATTTTAGACAACATGTTTCCATTGCTCTATAGAGAGCACTAGCTGGTACAATCCATAGGAGAGCAATCACGTTAGGTGATGCTTCTTCGGATGCTATGTTGTTTGTAGACCTTTTGACTTGGATAGTTCATATATCCTAGGTGCCGAAGGACGTATTTCCGGGTGTGATACTATTGGGGCCTAGCACTTTGATACTATTGGGGCTAGCCCCATGTTACCGGTTTGGTTCATCCTAGTACGATTTGATGGGGTCTTCCCATCCTTTTTGTTATTATACTTCGTCTTTCTCCCCACTTCATTGGCCAGGACTAATGACGCCATGGTGGCCGCCTCAACTGCAAGTTTCCGTGCCCTGTTCGTCGGATCCCTAAGAGCATTGGTGGCCAGTTTCGAAGTCACCGGTGACGGATCCGTCAACTGCCAGTCCCTGTTGTCCTGTACGTTCTAGGACCTTCCTCTGCCCCCTGGCCCTGCCGGGCTGCCCACTCTCTAAAACCCTCGCATTCAGCAGCAGGAGGAGAGACAGACAGAGCGAAGGTAGAGTCTAGGGCTGTGTGCGCCTGCAGCAAACCAATCCATTCAATCAATCTCTCTGCAGACTTCTTTCTCTCTCGACGATTTTGCACCGCCAGCCACGTACGTCTATCCCGGACGGGATAAGATATATACGCGTGCGGCGTGTGCAGAATTTTGTTGCAGAGGCTGCTTGTGAGTTTTGAGTTTATGCTGCTCGTGGGAGGAACTACGAGGAGAGTGCTGAGCTATTCTCGCCCCTCCTTGCTGCTGCAGTCCATGGCAATGGCTCCCGCTGCCACCCTCGGCGCTGTCCGTGGCCTTGCCGCAGCCGCTCCGCCGGCGTCCGCTTGGTCCAATGAGGTCTCTCAGACGGTATGTGGATTTGTGGGCTGCCTTAGGATCTCGTTCTCACGTGAACCTTTGAGTTTCTAGTATCCTTGGTTTTCCGCCTGAGCGACTTGTTATGTTTTGTGCTCGTCTAAATTCTGAGATTAGCGTTTGAGAGCGTTTTCGTTCTCTACGAACATGGGACCGAACGCCTGTGGAGATAAGAACCATTCCTGTGAGGACGTGTGTGACTTGCAACGCGTACTGGCCGCCGAGGATGCAGTGTTGGGTTTTTACTTGTATTGAAATGGGTGCTAGAGGGTTGAGGTTTTTTTTCCCTCCCTGTTGTCTCGCCGCAAGAACTTTGGCCGAATTTTCCAGTATTCGTAAGTATTGACAATGTGAGGGTGGGATACGAGATATCATCGTAGATTAGTTAGTTAAAAGCTGCGACGTGTTAGGTTGAGACCAGAACATGAAGATACAGTGTTGTGCGGTTTAGCAGCGTGTAGCTCATCGTCGTATTTCAGTTTTAGTTGCTGAAATAGGTCTTCGGGGCTAGGAGCCAGGGGAATTGCGATGAGAATTTTGTCCAGAGGGATGTGTATGGAATTCAAGATGGATGTGGTTAAAGATTCATGCCTCTCACTGTCGGCTTCACTTTCTGCAGCGTGCTGTTCCTTCAGTGGTGGCAGTCAGCTCTCCTTGCAACCTGAAAGAGCGGACTGGTTTCTCTACTCTTTTCAGCAAACGCTCAGCCTTCAGCTCTGTGAGGTCGTTCTCCACAGCTGAGGTGTTTGCCACAAGGCGGTTGTTGTCTTTGGCTAGGACACAAAGGCTCTCAGGCGTCAGATGTATGTCAACCGTCGCAGAGAAAGAAGCAACTGCCCCCGTCGAGAAGTTTGAATACCAGGCCGAGGTAGATGTCATTCTCTGAAGTCGTAAGACTTGTTCATGACGCTATTGCGAAACTTATCTTGCACCTCTCTGTGAATTACGTGGCCCAAGTAATTTGGCTAGGGATGTTATCCTACGGGTCCATGCGGCATTGAAGAAGGCCCTGTACACGCGGGGCGTCATTGTTATTGTTGGGAATGAGTAACCTCATGCCTGTTGACTGCCACTCGGCTGTGCAGGTGAGTCGACTATTGGATTTGATTGTCCACAGTCTCTACAGTCACAAGGAGGTATTCTTGAGAGAACTTGTGAGTAACGCCAGTGATGCCTTGGACAAGCTTCGATTCCTGAGCGTGACAGAGCCGAATCTGCTGGAGGCCAACCCTAACTTGGAAATTAGAATTCAGAGCGATCCTGAGAATGGTACCATCACCATCACGTGAGTATATCCCCTTAGACTCTTAGATCTCCAGTTCATACTGTGAACTGATACCTGAGAATCAGTTGAAAGGATTTTCACTCAATGTCGAGACCTTTTGTTGCAGCCCTTGCGCTGATTACCACGTAGGTAATTATCTTTATTCGGTGATCTGTGTTAACGCGTTTTGAATCACTGACACGAATATCTCCGGATGTCAGTGACTCCGGTATCGGAATGACACGTGAGGAGTTGCAGAAAAGTTTGGGGACAATCGCCGAGAGTGGCACGGCTAAGTTTTTGAAGGCCCTTAAGGTAAATCTTACGCTACTGTCCTTGGCGTTGCGTCTTGCAAAACCATTTTATTAATAAGTTTAGGAGGTCATCGTTGTAATAGCAGTGTCTCTGGAACCAGCAATTGAATGTGGGCACATCGTTATCAAACTCTGCTTCACTAAGATTTGATCTTATCAAAAGATTTCTTTGAACCTATTACCATTTATTCACGACGTTAATGTAAGCTCTTTGGTTTCTGAACTGGTCGCATCGAATTTTTCTTATTCTTCAGGAGAAAGAGGATAATTCCTCCTCAGACAACAATCTCATTGGACAGTTTGGTGTTGGTTTCTATTCTGCATTCCTAGTCGCAAACAAGGTGAGTCTTGTTCGATCATTCTTTTCAGTAACATGACGAGTCTGGTTGTCCATTGTAGTAGAAGTTGTTGCTGAGCTGGCTCTGGGTGTGTCTGGTGACATCTAGGCGTTGCAGTCCAATCTCGTGGGCAGTCCATCAGCTCACGTGGTTTACTTAAGTCCAATGAACTGCCTGCATGTTATCTAGCCTCCAGTTGACATAATGCAGTCTCCGGTTATCAACCAATCGTGATACACTCTAAAGTAACTGAAGTCAATGGTTTACAGGTTGTCGTTTCAACAAAAAGCGCCAAGTCAGAGAAACAGTACGTCTGGGAAGGAGAAGCAGACACAAGTTCTTACACTATCGCCGAGGAGACTGACCCTGCAAAGATGATCCCCAGAGGAACTCAAATCACACTATACTTGAAGACTGATGTCAAGGATGAGTATTCCGATCCTGTCAGAATTCAAAATCTCGTGAAGAATTACTCTCAATTTATTTCTTTCCCCATCTACACCTACCAAGAGAAGACGAGAACAAAGGAGGAGATTATGGAAGAGGAGGCTCCCGAGGGAGAGGAGGCTCCAGAGAAGAAGACGAAAACCGTGACAGAGAAGTACTTCGACTGGGAGTTGACTAATGAGACTAAACCAATCTGGCTACGATCTTCGAAGGAGGTCACCAAGGAGGACTACAATGGTTTCTTCAAGAGCACCTTCCAAGAGTTCATTGACCCAATGGCTTACACTCACTTCACCACTGAGGGTGAGATCGAATTCAAAAGTCTCCTCTATATTCCTGGTATGGCGCCATATAATACAGAGGATGTTTTGAGTCAAAAGACAAAGAATATCCGTCTGTACGTGAAGCGGGTTTTCATCTCAGATGAGTTTGACGGGGAATTGTTTCCGCGATACCTGGGTTTCGTGAAGGGTGTCGTCGACTCAAACGATCTTCCTTTGAATGTCTCGCGAGAGATTCTGCAAGAGAGCCGAATTGTAAGTTTCTATATTCACGCATTCTCTCTACCAAAATTGCTGTTGATTGTTTTTGTTGTCGTTGCCTCACACTTGCGTTTCAAATATTTTGCAACACAGGTCCGTATTATGAGGAAGCGCTTGGTGAGGAAGACCTTTGACATGGTGGAGGACATTGCCAAAAGAGAGAACAAGGAGGTGAGACATTCGTTGTTTTGTGTGTCTCTTTTCTCTGCTAGAACTTATCTCGTCAGTGGGTTGAATATGTACGTGAAGAATGGGCTCATATTTGCATTTGTTTCTTATCAGGACTATAAGAATTTCTGGACAAACTTCGGGAAGAACATCAAGTTGGGTTGCATTGAGGACACCGCTAACCACAAGAGGCTTGCACCACTTCTCCGCTTCTCATCTTCCAAGTGCGAGGATGAGTTGATGACCCTTGACGACTACGTTGAGAGAATGAAGCCAGACCAGAAGGCTATCTACTACCTTGCGGCTGACACCATCAAAAGTGCGAAGAGTGCTCCTTTCTTGGAAGAGCTCTCGAAGAGGGATCTTGAGGTATGTTCTCCGTGGTCCTCATAAGCTTATTGTGATTGCCAGCATTCTTTCAAGTAGAGACTATCCTTGGCCGGAATTTTGTGTGCTCAAGGTCCTTAATCTCGCTGAGTCCTCAGATTTTCATACTTTGGCTGTACCAGAGGAGTACTGAGTTCATTCATTCCGTCATCTGTCCTGCACGCCGTAATATTGAGGATGCCATGTTCCTTACAGGTTCTCTTCTTGGTTGAACCAATCGACGAGGTCGCTGTTACGAACTTGGCTTCTTACAAGGACCATAAGTTCGTTGATGTCAGCAAGGAAGATCTTGATCTCGAGAGTGAGGACAAGGAGAAGGAAAAGGAAGTGGAACAAGAATTTCGTCTTCTATGTGACTGGATGAAGCAACTCCTTGGAGACAAGGTGGCTAAAGTAAAGATCTCCAACCGGTTGGACTCCTCGCCATGTGTCCTGGTGTCTGGAAAATTCGGTTGGTCTGCAAACATGGAGAGAATTATGAAGGCTCAGACTCTGGGAGACAACTCACAGCTCGAGTTCATGAGGGGAAGGAGAGTACTCGAAATCAACCCCAAGCATCCTATCGTTCAGGACTTGAACTTTGCTTGCAAGGATACCCCTCGCAGCGCCAGGGCTCAGAAGATGGTCGAGCTCTTGTACGACACCGCTCTTCTAGCCAGTGGTTTCAGCCCAGAAAACCCTGCCGAGTTTGGTGGTAGAGTGTATGAAATTATGGCTATGGCCCTCTCCGGTAAGGACCAATCAGGTTTGGAATCAGAAGAGTCCACTGAAGATGCACTATCAGAAGCTTCGGGTAACGACGATGTTGAAGTTGTAGAGGCCTCTGAAGTCAGGACAGAAAATGACCCCTGGAAGCAGTAAATAGAGTCAGATAGAACAAAGTATAGAAATAGGTTATTAACGTAGAGGGGATGAAATTTTGACACAACGTGGGACTGTGAGCCTTCAAAATGATACTAGATCTGTAGGTAGAGACGGATCAGCCTTCTAATGAGCTCATGTGAGCTCTGGCAGTGTGAATTTATAATCGATGAGTTACCAACCAAGTATCACTCGAGTAAACAACATTTGAAGCAAACCTTCCTTATTCCTGCTGTCTGTACAGAGACATGTGATGCTACTAATTGTTAAGGAATATGTTTCCTAAATTTGAGTCCAGTCGGTGAGAAACACCGATGATCTATTGGAGGAGTCTCACTCGATTATAAAATATTTCTCTCTGCACTGTTTTTTCGAAACTACTGTAGATTTGTTTTGTTACGGCTAGGCTAAGGTACGACCACCCCATACCCGATACGCCTCTTCTCAAGCAGAAACGAATGCTTCGGAAGTTGAACGTGTCTGCCGTTGAAGGGTGTTACATAAGAGGAGATTGAAATAATATCAAGCAAACAATAGGTGATATGTGTGGTATTGTCGAAATAATATAGTTCAAACAATGTGTGATGTGTGTAGTATGAGTTCATGACAGAGTTCATGGTACTCTCAATTGTAAAATGCTGTGTGGTGAAATCCGAACTCTCATGCTGCTGTTAAGACTTAACTGCCATCCCTTATCCGAAATCGGCCTCTGACGCGACTTTCTTCTTTCGTCATGTTAACAGTAAATTTAAGAATAAAATCAATTCATTGTGCAGCAGAAATTGAAAATTACCTTCTTCTTGTGCATGTAAGGAGAAAGCAAATCAAGCAGAATAGGTTACCAGTGGGAAGTATCTGAGTCATGCAAGGATACTAAACAACAGTAATTTGAATTTCGCACATCTTTTTTTCAAATGAAGAAATAATCCAAACAGGTGTAACTAAATAAATATACATGTATAAATAATGTAATATATTCTCACATGTTTTTAACTACGGTTTCCATATTATTTTAGTATTTTTTGGATCTCCCTTTTGAATTCTATCAAATTTTGATGTATATGATCTTGAAAGATTCCAAAATTATAATTATTGTTGTTGACAGTAATATTCCGACTAACAATGATTATCTAGGTAACTTTCAACGTAGAATACCGTGAAGCAACTATAATCAGAAACATTTTCACCAAATGAATCCAATTTTGAAAGTTTATCGTTTTAATGCAATACCGTCTGTCAGTTTAAATTACGAGCTTTATGTCAAAGTGATCTACTGGTTGAATTAAAAGTCTGCTGGAACCATTTTCTCATTCCACAATAAGAGTTTAGGCTTTTTGTGGTCACTGACTGTAATAGTTTAGGATCACAACGTACAGTTGAGCTCGCAATGACAGCACTTGACAAACGTAGAGTCACATCTTTTTTCTTCGAATTCACTTCATGTTAAATTTTCTTGTGTTGCGGCTAACTCATTACCTTACAAAACTAGTGGTGTATATCACTGTTTTATACATTTGGGATGAATAGTCAAAATGATCACCTACAAATAGCGTAGAATATATTAATTACAAAATTGTCTGTGAATTTTTTAATTTATGCTATTTTTTAATTTGGGGGGGGTCTTAAGATGGCTGGTCTTAAGATGGCCTCGGCCCAGCCATCTTGCTCATCCGACATGGCATGAATCACTGAACTTGCACTCAAGAATAAAAGTGCTTTGAAGCAGGCGTGATTCATTAAATGAAATACGCTAACAGAATAGTTGGAAATGCCTTTTGAGGTAATAGCCATAAAAATGGCTCCTTTGCAAATAAAAAAAATAAAAATCAATATGAAATTAGACATAAGGGTCTGGCTCAAAATCTTGTTGACTGGGGTTGGTTCGAGCAACAGAATAAAGACTCACACTTCAACAAACTTAAATCCAAATTGAATGGCACTATAGTTTATTCCATTTTGGACGAAAATTTACTGACTCTATACTTTATTGATACCCAACACACGTGTAAAATCATCCAAATGCCTAAATTTGAAGAGAAAACAAGCGTGGCATGATACACTCCAAAATGTAACAAAATAGCTTCCCAACCTCAACATGGCGCAAACGAATGTATTGCAATGCAATACACCAGTTCACGATTTACACTCCCAAAACGCGGGGCGATACACATCACCGACGTGTCACTAGAAACCTTGAGCACAGGTGTAATTCCATGTCTGGGGGAATCAAATGAATTTAAAAAGTTAACAACTAATAGTTGCATCAAAAGGGATGATATATAAATTCCCCCATTTTGAGATAGACAGTTAAATTGTGTTACATTATAATCGGTAGATTTTTAGTTATACTGTGATGACTTCTGTAACCACCGGTTTCTCTCCCATGGCTAAATATTCATATCTTGAAAGTGCTCTTTTAATGTGAACAAAATTTACTTGCGGATTTTGAATGTAATGTTAGGGTAGGGTATTGTTCCAAGAGGTCTCACCACCTGGTGTCAATTGGAACAAACAGAACACAGAAGGTTCCCCTCGAGTACAGATTTTTGTGCCAGTCACAAAGAAGTTCGTAGTCGTCATCGTTTCATATTTTGAGGACAAAAGTCACCTTCAAGGGTGTATGTTGTCTTCAACAACAAGAAAGAAGAGACCTGGATAGTTAAGATATAGTAGGTGCTATAAGACATATTTCCGAGTGTGATACTATTGGGGCCTAGCCCCATGTTAGCGGTTTGGTTCCATCCTTGTAGGATTTGATGGGGTCTTCCCATCCCTTTTGCTATTATACTTTGTGTATTTTCTAAAACAGTAGACGTGGAAGCATTGAAACAGAAATGATCGAATATGGCCAAACAGTACGGAGGGCCGACGGACCTAGCACTGCCGCACCATAGCCAGCCTACGTCCGGGAAACTTTGGAAGACCTACTGTCAAATTTTGAGAGTTACATGCAAAAGTTTTGAGTTGCCCTGTTTCCCGTTCATTTTCGAGTTCTGAGAACATAAAACCGGCGAGTCTACCGGTCCGCTCTCCAAAGTACCGGAAAGACCGGGGAACCTAAAAATCCATGTGCCGCACCGCCGCAAATTGCAACATGTGTGCTGCTGTTCTCGTCCTGACGGATGCGGAGAGCAGCGTGGAGAATGGACCAGAACTGGCAAGGCGGGCCGCGTGCGTGCAAGAGGAAGGAGGGATTCTGTCAGATGCACGATCAGCGAAGAAACCGTGCACTAGGATCTCAAAGACGTTTCGGACGTGCAGTTCTTAGCTATTCTATATCTGTTGAGGGCCGACCTCGCTTGTTTCTCTTGCTCAGACGTTCCTTCTCTGATTCGAGTCAAGATTGTCTAAACTAAGAGTTTTTGAGATTTTCTGTTGAGCCGAATTTTACTCGATCGAAATGGGGAACAGAGTCGTGGACTACAGTTAGAGTTTTGTTATCTGTAATTTTAAGGTTAAAAAGTTTTTGGAGCGCTTGGAGATTTTTTTTTTACGAGTGGTTTTTTGTGATTCGTTGTACTCCCGGTGTTTCATGCTTTGCAGGAAATACCTCCGGTACGAGTCGAATATCTCACAAACTATCTTTCAGGAGATTGAGCTATCAATCCTGATCCGTCGTTCGCGCAACTTCTGGAGAAAACAAAATTTTCAGAACAGTTGAATTACCGCATCCTAATGATTTCAGTGCATTTGGAGCACTCCACATGTTCTCGCTGCTGATTGCTGGTGTTTTTATCAAAACATTTCCAGAAGTTTTTTCTCTTCTATCTTTCTGTGTGCTTCAAAATTGATCGGTGTCAGAGAAAACCCTTGAAGTTGCCGTTGGGAAGAATCTGCTTGGCTGGCGACATGCATGCTTCAGCTGCGGTTGTTCTTCCTTGCTCAGTACGAGTTTACCACTTTTCCTGGTCTGGCAGTTGATCTTCGTCATCTTTTGTAGCTTTTCCTGGTCCGCCTTCTTTTACGACTTCTTTATTGGTCTGGCTCCCTCCCTACCTGGAACTATTATTGTAAACTATAATGTTCCTTACTTTCGTCGCTCATGTTTCTCTCTCTCCGATCTTCATCGTCTGGAGAACCCTGACTCTCGGCGAATCTGCCTGGGCGGTTCACGTCTTACGTCTCTCATTTCATCCATATTGACGTCGAACATTTTGACGCTGGTGTCTGAAATCCATGGAGAAGATCCTTCGAATGACTTTGATCATATCTGCATAATCTCTTCAACTGCCAAAAGAAATGTCTCCCAGATCACCTGATAATAGAAGTGCGAAGGAGCACGTTTTCGAAGAAGAAGATGAAGAACGCTACGTTGAGCATGAGGCATCTGAAGGTGACCTTATCACTGATAAATATGCCAAAGAAAGTGTGTCCGCTGAAGAGCCCATGCCAAGTGAAACGTCTCCACGGCCGCCCTCTCCATTTGAGGGCTTTCTTGAGGAGGTCCCAGACACTCAACTATCATTTCCGGCCAAAACAGCTACTACAAGAGCCTTCGAAGATCGTCTCTTCATTATTGACAAGCGTGATGAGACTTTCATTGATGAGAACGAAGTCAGAGAATTTCAGGATTCAGAAATATCACCAAATGACAGATCATCTCAAGAATCGAAAGTGCCTGACCCACCTGAAAATCTAGTGCCAACAATCCCAGTCCAAGGAGTGGCGTTCGAGGCGATCGAGTCAGAGGACAAGTCCAACTTTCCAGACATTGTAAAAACTTAAACTACAGATGTTGCAAACTTCCCAAGAGATCCAGTGCTTTAAATACATTTCCGGTTTCCCAACTAAATTTAAAAACGCTCTCTTAGTCAGTTGTAGCTCAGGCTTTATCAATCACCGCACTAGTTGTACTATTACGGGCGTTGTCCAATGAAATTCAGAAATCAATTGCCATTCAAGATTTGCACGCTTCGTTCCCATTTACCGTCGCAATCAGGGGTTGGCTGTTAACGGGTGAAAGACAGAGTTTCGTACAGGCTTGATGAGTGGCCTCTCGTTGCCATCTCACGTGCAAGAAGTACCGATTTCATTGGTTACATCCAGGTTGGGAGTCGATGGCTCAAGTCCATAGGAATGTATAGGCCGAGTTCCATGATAGTTTTATATGGACTTGAGCGGGTCTCTCATTCTGAATGTCACCACAGAAAGCTTTTCAAACTTTCAAATACACTGAATGCTAGGCAGCTGAGTGTTGGCGTGTGGATGCACTATGCTAAAGCTCCTTAGTGATTGTAAGCTGAACCTGCTCCTCAAGTTTTGGTACATGTGATCCTAAGCTTCTTGATATGCCTCAACCCGAAATTCAGTACAGATGGTTCTCTGCATAACGTTATGTAAGTAACTAAGTATGGTTTGATGCAACATATGGTCACTGATCAAACATCAGTCCATTCAGAGTTCGCTTCCACATGCATGTTTGGAGGCTTTTGAAACTGGTGGAAAATTCATAGCTCAGTGAAACTAAACTTGCCACTAACATGCGTCACTAAAATTGCCTGGGCAGACAGCTGCTGTTTCTCCAGAACAAGGAGCTAACTTGTTGTCGCGCCTCACATTCTGGTAAAGAACTTGTAGTTGAATGAGTTACTTCCTCTAGGACCATCATGACTTGTTCGGCGCTCTATTCTGACGTCAAGTGTGTCTTCATATTGTCCCAAATCGCTAATTCCATTTTCAAAGTTAGACCAGTGAAGCTACTTCAATTTAGTGAAGTTCTTAGGGTTCGTGGTTTGCGTTACTCTGAACTTGATAGATTTTGAGATTGAAATTGATGAAGAACATCAGAAATCTTTGAAGATTATGCATGAATTTTACCGTCTACAAACCCCGTTGTTCTGGACCTAGATTTTCAGTAGCTCAGCTTCTCTCTCCACCTAAACTCGTCCGCTCTCTTGTCTTCATGTTTAACCGGTTCGAGCGACAGTAGTGAGAAAAATTGAAAGATGGTTTGTATCATTTGCAGGTGGATAAATAGCCTGATGTGGACGGGATTTAAGAAGCCGCTGGAGATCGTGGATTTGCCTTCCCTCCCTGAATGGGATGACGCGGATGTTGTCCACAAGTTGTTTATGAGTGTTTGGAGAGCCGAGCAGCAAAAACTTGAGTAGGATTCTCTTCCCTGCGCTCCAGCTTGTGAAACGACTCAAACATCCATAAACGTGCACAACCTGGAAAAAACTGTGTGTGAGCTTGTGTTTTACTGAGAGAAAGAATCCCTGCCTTTCCTAATCAAACCTTAATTTGGATCCTAGATTTTAGAGCACTCAGCTGTGGGAAAATTAAAAGTTCCGTCTATAAGACGATAAGGGCCATCATGGCAAAAGTGAATGTGTAACGGTTCGTCAGTTCGTCATTTACATATGACCACCCTCTTAAGATGGGCAATAAGTTTTGCGTCAGTCTCAGAATTCTGTTGACCTACTTACTACTCCGATCCTCGATTACTTCAGATTATTCCTCCCTCAAACCCTCTTTGAGATTATTGTGGATGTTGTTTCCAATTGTGTAACCTGTTCAAATTTCCAATATGTGGTGTATTTTAAGCATGTGTAGAGTATTCATAATCGTTTGTTCTTGCAGTCCATCACTGTTGAAAACCTTGTTCAAGGTATTTTGGCCGAAATTGCTTGTAGCTGCGTTCCTGCAGCTAATATCAATCCTACTTCAGTTTACTCCACCAATATTTCGTATCCTTCTTGTGGATGTGAAGTACTTGCATTTTTATTTTTGCAGCTACTAGCATATCTTGCATGCTGGGAGGATAGATCAGACGTAGTTAGTTTCTCGCTTTGTGTAATCTGATCTTCGGGCTGTAGTAGGCAAATACAGCACTGAATTCAGTTTGTGCAACTTGACAAGAAAGCAGTGAATTCTCTTCTTACATATATACAAGGGAATCCGACAAAGAACTTCATGTTTAAAATATTTGGTAAGCTCTAAGTCTTATTGATCTGCGATTTTTCAATGGTCCGAAAATTTTGAACCAAACCAAATCACGTTCCCATAAGTGGCTGACACGGAAGAAGGTACTTGAAAGTGTTGGTACAGGCCATCGTTTTGGATATTATACCGCTGCAGCTTTCCTGGTTGTTCCCACTGTCAGATCACTGACGGATAATACGATTATGCAGATAATGTTCCGATTGGGCATGAATGTAAGTAGCTGTTGCCCTCCCAAATTTATTTTTGTCCTTAAGTAAACTTATCCTAATATCTATCGAGCCTGATATGTGTGTGAGGTGTGTGTAAAGCTGTTGCGAAAGCTGTTTCCACGTCACTTGCCAAGCAAATTCTTGGTGTGCTTCCATTGACAGATGAAGACAGCCCTAATTAAAACTGTCTATCACAAAAGCCTCAACTTGTCCAACTCGGCTCGGCAAAGCAAGTCTGTGGGTGAGATTGTTATTTTGATGCAGGTTTGAAATCACCAACTACTTTCGTATTCTTACCACTGGTAGCTTCGAATAACTGATGTCAGAAAATCGTAATACAAGCTTGGGATCATAGCTCGAATAACGCATCTAACACTCTTTTCCTCTCATCGTTTCCCGTTGACTGTATGCTTCTAGACTAGGCAGTTGTCTTAGAGAATGACCCGCACTAATGCCTAATAACTCTATGTCGTCGATCAGGTGGATACTGAGAAAGTAAATGGAGCATCACCTTTCCTGCAGACAACGTGGAGCGCAATAGTTCAGGTACAAGATTCCTTGAAGTGCAATCTTACTGGGAGCTTCCTTTGTTCTTTGTATCGGACAATCATGCTATGACTTTGTTTCGGAAAATAATATTGGGATGCTTATCTTGCTCACCTGAAGATATGATGTGATCTTACACTATTAAGACATCAACATTCATGGTTTGAATGGACAGGTGATTGGAAATATTGCGCTACTGCTTTATTATATGGGTTGGAGTGCTATGGTGGGAATTGGCTTGCTTCTGTTAACCATACCTTTGCAGGTAAGACTTGACCTGCACGCCTAACGTTGACTGGTTCGGTTGATAGGTGTGTGCTTGATGATAAACGAAAGATATAGGGCAGTCCACACCCTTTATGAGTTCATATCTAATTCACTAGTCCTTAGGTAAGAGGCGCAGTCTGTCATCAATAACATCGATGAACTTCAAGCAGGGAAAGGTGGTTCAAAACATGATGCTTATTCAGAAAGTTATTCTGAAGAATACTGGAAAGCGTGTAAAGGTATGAAATATCATTTTCCGCAGTGAGTTACGCTGGAGCCTTTACAATTTCGTACTAAGAAATGGAATTTATTGGAATACATGAGACAGCACAAACCAGCTACTTGCAGCATCTCTAATCTAACCAAGAAAGGTTGTCTTGGTACTTAACCTGGTTGACCTAGGTTGTCAAAATTGTGAAAACTGCATAGTTCAATGTGAAAACAATGGGAACCTTCTGTCATTCTACATTCTTATGTCAACTAAGTTTCCTAATCATGTGTATAGTCAAGAATGGAACGTTGGCCTTGTCGGTCTCTAGACAAAGAGTCACTACCTTCTTCTGGAATTGGTAGTTTATCTCTAATCTTCCATGTTCTTCCTCTTAGGTCGTAAATGAGGTCCTCCAAGGTATAAGAGTTGTTAAGGCATATGCCTGGGAAGAACCTTTCAACTCAACTATCAATGGTGTCCGGTCAGTATGGGCCTCTCTCGAATGATTATTAAAACTACATGACGGATGTAGTATGACAAATACATTAGTTTCATGGCAATGTTTTGGAGGTTTTGGAAGGCGCAGTTATGTGCTGAGAGAGTTTTCTCCAAATTTTCCGCGGGAGTGATTTGTTTTTTACATGCTGCTGAAGGGCCTTGGAGCTTAAATCAATGAGAAGACGGGTGTTTCTCAGAGCTCTACAAACTTGCCTCATGCTTGCCACGCCGGTTCTGATAATGGTGGTAAGTTTGCTGAAGATCCAACTGGCGTGGAAGATACGTCCCTCATTGTGAATTCAGAACCATGACAATCTATGTCCACGGAACGCCTGTGAGCTCTTAGTGGCTCACAGTATTGGCAAAGCCAGCCAACAAAATAGTATATAACTCAACATTCTATTTTGTTTGATAGTTTTAGATCAAATAAAGATTAATCGTAATTGCACGAACGAGTCCTTGACGAAGAATACAGCAGCCCAGAAACTTGAAAATTGACACGTGAGGTTCTAGCCTGAAATAAATTTATTATTCATCCAGGTCAGTTTTTCGATCTACGCTGGTGTGCGAAAAAAGGACATGACTGCAGCAACTGTATTCACCTGCCTCTCTCTCTTCAACAGTCTTCGTCAACCTCTTATGATGTGTGAGTTAGTCACTTAAGCTTCTGCTTCCAGTGGCATGGTAGGATAAAGAGAGCAGTTGGGGAAACTGCAGTGTCTTTGGTGCATGTTTACACAAACACCGCCCCTTGATAAGATGATTTCCACATTTGCAATAGCTTTTCTCAAGCGTTTACGTTATCCCTGCCAGACCCGTCATATGTAAGTGATTAGGGTGCATCAAGCGTGAGAGAATCCTTACCAGTAACACCTGTGAGATTCACTTTCTTTGATACAGATCCGTTTGTGATCAACGGCGTCATTTCTGGCTATGTAAGTAGAACTCAGCCTAAGTAATATCCCAAGGTCGTCCTTACGTAATCACACCGTTGGCAGCGCTCAGGGGGGCTTATTAATTGCATTGGTTTTCTACAAACTCAAGGGACAAAACCTCGAATGTTCAACAAGCAAAGTCTTCAGCCAGAACCAGATAACAGGTTCAACAGGAAACGAAAGGCCAGCTTCTACGTCAAGTCGTCCTACTCATGTTTTGATTTCAGAGAGATTCTCAGATAGTTCTGAAACGAAGACTGTGCAGGTATCTTTGAATAGGCTATCTAGATTCATGCAGAGTGAAGAAATGCACCCTATTCCAAGAGGGCCCATTACTGGCGACAAACCTGTGCTGCATATGGAAAACAGCACCTTTCAGTGGTCAGTAAAAACCAGCACCATGAGCAGCTTTGATTCCGTATCCTAACCTGAATAGTTCTCATCGACATATACTTGAAACTCAGCAAGTTGTTTTTAAAATTTTGTTAAAGATCAGCCTGAGTTGTTTTAGTTGAGACTTCACTAAGGAAACGCAAGATCAATGCTGAACGGAAATTGTACTGGTGCCTTCTGTACTACCTGATATAGATATATCGTTGTTCAACTAGGGTATCAGGGTCAATTGGAGGACTTGGAAGGACTAGTCCCGATGCTTATAGTCCTGGTAAGTTTATCGGACTTGGATCAGTTACAAGCAGGAAGGTGATGAAAATTCTATAACAGTCAACCCTTAAACAAGTAAAGGAGGTAAAAGCGAAGGGCACTTAGAGATTAATGAAGCAAAACAATTAACAGAACTTCAGCGATTTGAGATCGATCGGTTCGAAAGATTCTCTAGTTTGTGACATCGCTCTTAAGAACTATCAGGACAAGAACGAATAACCAACACAGCTCAGCCTTGAAATTGTGAATTGCTTGCCTGCCCTCTTTCCAAAAGATTACTGCCCCGCGATTATAGCTTTGCTATCAGATTCAAAATCTTGCTCCACAAGATTGTAGTGTGGGGTTTCATATCCAAGTGTTCCAGGGGCATTGCTGTCCACATACAAAAAGTATCAAACTGTATTCGAAGCTTTGAGTAAGGTTGTCTGGGTTGTGGCTTAGGGTAGTCATGGAGGATGAGTCGAAAGAGACTACTTCAGTGGGAACAAGCAAACCAGGTGTTCCAAAGAAGAAAGAAGATCCAGAAGTTACCCCCCGACCTGAAAAGTTTTCTCTAAGGAATATATCGCTTACAGTAAACAGGTGAGGTACCTGGGAATCTACAGAACCTGCAAAACAGGATTTAAATTACATCAGGTGCTCTGAAGAACATGATGCTTATATGTAATATTAAGGCAAGACGGCTCTATGTGCAACAATTTGTTCTTTGTATACTTCCTCTGAGACAACTTTGTACTGAAAGCTGTTCGTTCTTCTTGTATAGAATACTATGAGGTCCAAATGCAAAACCCGTATATCGTATTGATCAAGAATTATATCTTGATACTCTGGCAGAGGTCAACTTGTAGCTATTGTTGGGCCCGTTGGCAGCGGGAAGAGTTCTTTAGCTGCAGCTTTTCTTGGTGAAATGCAGCAGATTTCTGGGAAAGACTTCACCGCCAATGGTACATTGGCATACTGTGCACAACAGGTTCTCCTCCGTTCCCCTTTCTTTGTGTGTTGATGGTTTTATATACCTTGACTTTCTGAGACAAATCTGGTTGATGTATTTCAACAGAGTACATCATTTGATTTCGTTTATGATAAAGACGAGAAAAATCGATTGTGTTACCTGTTTCGCAAATTAAAAAATTTATGAACCTGAGATTACAGAGTGCTCATTCGACACCAAGAGTTTAGCGGAAGGTGGACGCATATAGTCTCCTCATAATTGCTTGACTGGACTGCTATGCTCTTTAAATGTTGACCTTTCTGTATGACAACTTTCTTCCACGCCACTGTTTGTTCTGAATTTACTTTGAACTTGACGTGGACTAACAACTCCTCGACTTGACTTCGGCCCGTACACGTAAGGATTTGGAGGTGTTTCATTCCATTTCTGATCGAAGTTGAAACATTCCAGGCATGGATAATGAATGCGTCGTTGAAAGACAATATACTCTTTGGACTTGAATATGATGAGGGGCGTTATCGAGCCGTTCTATCAGCCTGTGCCTTAGACCAGGTCCATTGTCTATGTTCCATTCCATTAATCTATGTCGCTCAGAATCCCTAACCCGTTTCCTGCCTTTCGTATATGACTGCCAAACTATGTAAACCTACCTTGTAATGCAAATGAATCTGATCTCCTTTTTTTGTGATACAAGTCAAGAGCTTCAGTTGTTATAGTACATTCATGACTTTTGACTGTGTGCTTATTGTTTCTGGCCGCTAAAAATTCAGAGCAGAGGATCACTGTGCTGCCACGCTTGTAGGCTAACTTTACTTCGTAAATCGGTGAACAGGATCTGGTGAACTTACCAGATGGAGATCAGACTGAAATAGGCGAGCGTGGCATCAACTTGAGTGGTGGTCAAAAGCAACGAGTTTCTCTAGCACGTGCCGTATATGCTGACATGGATGTGTATCTACTCGACGATCCCCTCAGGTGAGCAGGCATTATCATCTCACCACTGGGATTATACTGGTACAAGTATTTTCCTGGATTGCAAGTTTACACCATTAAATTCATGAACCTCCTGTTAAAAAAATCCATCTCTCAAACATGAAAGAATGGCAGTGCTGTAGATGCGCATGTTGGAGCCCATCTTTTTTCAAAGTGCATCATAGGCTTCCTTTCCGACAAGACTCGCATCTTTATTACAAACCAGGTAAGCATTCAAACAAACAACCAGGCAATTGAAGCAAGGTAAAGAACTGATAGTTTGATAGTCGATGAGTATGAACCTATTCCGAGTGTGGTATGCCTCAGGCATGGTCCCGGTCTTAGTAGGAAGCGGAAATGATAACGTCTAACTGATAATCCTTGTCAAAACACATTAATAAACGTCAGTTCTCTCTGTATGAAGAGTGTTTCTGTACGCACACAGAAACATAAAAAATCTGAGTTTGACCTATGATGCGTTTGTTTACATGGACCGAAATTGAAGCTGCAATACGTGCCCTCGGTTGATCACATCATGGTACTCGAGGAAGGGACAGTTGCGGAACAAGGAGCATTCCAGGTCAAGAGTTACAGCCTTTTTTTTTTTTTCTGGAGTCAATCCTACACTTAAATTGACGAGTCCATTTGGCAGATTGGAATCTAGAAACAGACAAAACCTTCAGAAATTTAATCCTCGGGTGAGATGATAATAACAGCTATCGGCTCACTACACTTCTCTATACTCCTTAGGACAAGGATTACACCGTGATTGTAGCACATTCTGAGCATTAGCCTAGGAAGTTATTTATGTGATCCAGCATGTTCGTCAATTAAGGTGGTATTTTATCTCATCATGCATCGTAATGCTTTGGATTACATATGTATTCTAAAGGAATCTTTCCGTAAAGCTACGTTACTTTGGAATGTCCAAGCAGGACCTTGTTTTGAAAGATGGTGAATTTTCAAGGTTAATGAAGGAAAGTGGCATACAAAAAGAAGAGGAAGAAACTGAAGAGGAGACAAGTGATACAATGTCGCCTTTATGTTGGGGAGGTGGTGAAAGAAAGGTTCTGTTTTTCAGAAGCCTCATTGTTTTTGCTCTTAATTTCATAGTTCAATATCCAATCGTCTTCATCTTTGCAAAGCGCATCAAAGGTTTTCTTGGAAAGTCCTCTTGACTGAGGAGGATAACCTCAAGGTTTGACAATATTTTATTAAACGCATTTTGGGGAGCCTAGTATACTGAAGATTAAAACAGCCAAATACATTCATGCCCATTTTCATCCAGACTCTGAGGAGGACTAAGTATCGTGCCAGAGCAAGTAACTATTCTGGTAAGGTACGTAAAAAAAAGCGTGTCCTGATTTCAGGACAGATTCAGTTTTAACAGTGAAGCCTAGCTGAATATCTGTGAATATAGTGCTCTTGTTGTGAGCAATGTAAGACACTGAACACTTAGAGTCGATGAATAACCTGACTGATTGAACCTTGAGTTTCTGATCTGATTGTGTTTCCAAGGAATTCCTATGACCCAGAGGACTTACATGCAGTTAAATATCTTAAATAGAACAAAATTAACTCATTAATTTGGCATCCATATGCATTTATTAACAGGGACTACTTGTGCAAGACGAGCATCGTATTCGGGGCACTCTGCAACTGAGCGTGAGCATCTGAGCAAACTTCTGCCTGGAAACTGAAGTCACACAAAAGTCAATAGACAAGAATAATAAGATACAACCCCAACTTGTGAGAAAGTTTTGCATGAGCTTTTTATTCATTCAGGTTTGTATGACGATTCAAATTCGTATATTAATTGCAGGTCTTCAAGAACTACTGGACAGAAGCGAGCTGGATTATGCCCCTCTGCGTTCTTGCTCTTTACTGTGCAGTCCAGTGCGTGGATGCATTCAACCGTTATTGGTTGGCGTATTGGACAAACAACCACTTTCGCCAGTCCACAGCTTTCTACTTAGGTATCTCAAGATAATCGACTGTCATAAGACTCTGCATGTAATTCTCCCATAGTTCTTTCTTCCTATATGCTGGTCGGCACAAATCCTAATTTAAGCATTCCTCTTGCATGGTACGAACTGTACTCACTATTGTTTGCCTGCCATAAACCGAAGACCACAGATCCCTTGAAGTACTAATCTGCACAATACAAGCTAACTTGCATTCAATTGGATCCGCTTATGCAATAAGAGTCTACAACTGGTATGTAACAGGGATCTACGCAGCTCTAGGAGTATTCTTCGCAGGTTTGCTGTACTCTCGAATGCTAAGTCAGCTGATGTTGGGCTTGTGGACTGCCAAGAAATTGCATGAGAGCGTACTTGATTCTATAATGCATGCACCCATGTCATTCTTCGACACCACACCTGTTGGTCGCATTTTGAATCGCTTCAGGTTTGATCAATGTCCTTAGAACAGATTTCCATGTTATTCTTTGCGTTTGATTGATACATGGTAAGCGCAATCTACCCAATTTGGAATAAGAAATAATTGAGACGGTAAACAGAGTATGTTATTTCCACTAGTTGGACACAGCTATCTCCTTATGTCTAGCACAATTTCATCGAGAGTTACAACCATACTTTAAAAGTGTTATGAAACTCTAAGGACGTGAATACGTAATCTTGGTCGCTTTATTGGATCATAGTACGCTGAACCGAGTAATTATCATACCAGAAAAATATAACAATGACTTTCGTCTGCAGTGCTGACCAGCAAACAGTTGATGAAACTCTACCGTTTTCTTGGGTGTCATTTCTCAACATACTTTTCCAGGTACACAACCATGCCCCTGTATTTGCAACAAAGTGGAAGGCCCTTCTTTGCCCGTAGAATATGAAGAATCCTAACTCCTACTGTTCTTATGATGGCTTCAAATCCTCAGTCATAGGCTGTTCGTGCTGTGGGAAACAGGCTTTCAGCACAATTATAGTCATTTCTCTGAACACACCAATATTTATCTTGATCTTTCTTCCAACGGGTGTACTATACACTTTCATCCAGCAGGTGTGATCTGTTCCTGAGAAATGTATTTCAGTTTTACTCTCAAGCTTGGTATTTTGTTTACTTCAAAGACATGAAACTACTTAAGAACCTACACTTGTGCAAGTTATTCAAATACTTTTTTACCTTCCGAGACAACTGTTTACAGGTATATAGAAGAACAGCCCGTGAGCTGAAGCGATTAGGTAGTTTGTCAATAAGTCCGGTATACCAGCAGTTCACGGAAACTCTTAATGGACTTGCTACTATTCGTGCGTATCAGCAAGAAGATCGTTTCATGGAAATGTGTGCAGGTTGCTTCCTTGTCTCAGTCCCAGGACAGTCAGTGTACTCACTTTCTCTTCAGGACGATCTGAAGCTGTATTTTGATAGATTTCTAGACGGTGAAAATCATTGCAATATGTTGACAATCATGTATGTAGAGATCTAGAGATGCAGAACTGCTTTCACTCAAATAATTTTTCGTGACATTTAAAACGATTATATTGCATTTAACTCTTTGTAGCACACAACGTCAGTTGTCTGATATTCGAACCATAATTGCAATTTTCCAGGCAAGTTGAACGTCACAAATCGGGCGTATATGTTGCTTCAAAGCTGCAATCGTTGGTTGAGCGTCCGACTCGAGTTTATGGGCAACCTGATGGTTTTTGCTGCTGCGCTGCTTGCAGTATGGATGTCCTAAAGCTCTCTTGATTCCCTGTAGAAAAATTGAACCTGACCAAGAAAACTCAATATTTCTAACATGCACATCATTCCTCCGTTCAGCGCCCCTGCTATTTGTAGGTGCTAGGGAACATATTTCGACAATATGTTCTTAACCTCATTGCTTCACTGTACACTAAAAATTCTTGCCTTCGAATCTTACGGCAGATAGAAAGTAGGAAATAAACCATTAAAAGCGGACTCTTGCCAATTCCCCTGGTCTTAAGTGTACCGTCGGTTTTTGTAGGTGAGCAAGAAGGGAACTCTCTATGCAGGGTATGCAGGCATCAGCATTGACTACGCTATGCAGATAACAGCTTCCTTGAACATGCTGGTTGATCAACTATCCTTGTCTCTCTCTGTCACTTGAACTGCTTTTATTTCCACGACGTTTGCATGACAAGGCGAATCTGTGTACCGTATTGAAATAGTAACTAACTTTGCAGCTTACTTATGCTGAGGCTTGCAAGAAAAGTTTACACCCTCAATCTAGTTGAAAGATCGCCTCGTGTGGCTTTTTAGGTACGAACGATGACAGATACAGAAAACCAAATGAATGCTGTGGAGCGTATGTTGGAGTATCGTCATCGTATTGAACATGAGGTCCTCTCAACTCGAAACTCTCAAACTCAGATTCTTTTTATCGCTTGGATGGACACATGCAAGAGCTCCTTCTATTCTGTTTGGACGAATCATTCAATATCTTTCTTTTAAAGGAAGCTGATGTTACACAAGTGACACTAGCCAGCGTTCAAAGGCGAGCCACTGAAATGGAAACTCTTAAAACAGTTTAGACCTGACCTCCTGTGGATTTAGTCCTTCTTAGCAGGTTCCCTGTGGAATCACCTAAAATTAGTGTGTTTACCTCGGAATGGAAACATTTGGTTAAATCTGTTAACGAAATTATGCTGCAAAGCTTGCAGGGACCAGTAACACCCGATCAAATAACACCCGCAAAAGACTGGCCGACTGAGGGGGCCATCGAGTTTGAGAACCTTGAGATGCGGTATCGCCCAGGACTTCCTCTCGTACTGAAGGGGGTAATTTTCTTTACATATATAATTGGTCCGTTGATCTTTTCTGCGTGCCCACTTAGATTCTCAACTGAAAGCTTTCTAGTGAAGGTAAAACCCCTACCAAAGAGTCAATACTTTCAGCCGAAAGTTGGGATTGTACGATCAGAGTTTCGCATTAGAGTAGACAGACACAAGTGGAAGGTGTTATCCTGATTTCCTCTCCTTCTTGAATCTTCCCTTGCAGGTCTTTATTAGTATAAATGGAGGGGAGGTAGTTGGAGTTGTAGGGCGTACAGGATCAGGAAAGAGCAGTTTGATGTTGTGTTTGTTTCGACTTGTAGAGCCTGCAAGTGGTAGGATTAAAATAGATGGCATCGACATAGGGAAGATCACACTGAAGAACCTGCGATCTCGGCTCTCGATTATTCCTCAAGAGCCCATACTGTTCAGTGGCACCGTCAGAACCAACATAGATCCTTTCAGTGCCCATTCGGATGATGAGATATGGAAGGTTTTGGAGCGAAGTCACCTGAAAGACAAGGTTGGTCTTCGTCTAAACACATCATCTAAGTGGGCTTGTACGCCTAATGAGCATGAACAATTCATTATATTCCTCCATGTGATGTTAAGGATCCAATTTATCTAGCATGAATGCTTTTACTTGAAGCGCAGTTCTCATCTTGTACGTACCATAGGTGACGGAGCTGCCGGGTAAACTGGATGCTGACGTAGCAGAGTATGGAGAGAACTTCTCAGTTGGAGAGCGGCAGTTACTCTGCTTGGTAATTTGATTCACCTACCCTCGATGACTAAACGAGTTACAAATAGATAACAGGCTCATGATCACTCTTTGAGAGGTTTATTTTTGTATTCAAACCGACTCCCAGCTATGATAGCTAGATGGTCACCTGCTACTCGTACTTTACTTGATCTGATCTCGACAATCTACATGTGGATTAGGCGAGGGTGCTGTTGCGGAGCTGCAAAATTCTCGTTATGGATGAAGCTACTAGCAGTGTTGACTTTGAAACAGATAAACTCATCCAGGTGCAGCACAATCTTAAGCATTGCAAGAATTCAGTACATAAGTATCAAGGTTTCGTTGGGTAGTGGGCAGTACATACTTCACGAACTAGAGGTAAAGCAGTGCCAGGTTTCTCGTTAATATGGCAAACGAAAGCTCGCTGAGGACAAGAAAGTTAAGGACGACAGTTTGGTATGTTACCCAGAGCATAGTTAACGATGTGTGTTTGGTGAGTTGTCCCAATAGAAGGACTGTCTCCATGTCCTTCACGTCATATCCATATCTGGACGTTGGTAACATGAAAATTTACTGCCACACTAAACATTTCCACGTGGAACTCGGATGCAGGGCACTATCCGCACACATCTGCGGGGCACGACCATGCTCATCATTGCCCACCGCATTAATACTGTCATAGACGCATCTCGAGTTCTTGTTCTCTCTCAAGGAAAGGTAAACTTCATGAGCATGAGAGTATTGCTGAGAACGCACCATAAGTTTAGCCACGGAGGTCAAGTATCAAACATCTTATTGGCATAACGCAGGTTGTGGAGTATGATACACCTGCTGCCCTCCTAGATAGACCACAGGGAATATTTTCTACTCTGGTACAGGTGGGCCACTTCACTATCTCCTCAGCTAACGAATTTCTTGCGTCATTTCAAGGATTACCAGGAAACATAGTATCACACTTCCTGATTGAGCCCCACCCCTTACTCGTGCAGGATACAGGAGAGTCAACAGCTGGACATCTGATTAGATTAGCCTCCTCTAGGCGATGTTTCTTCTCGCCGGAAGAAAGTCCTAAATAAGTCGGGTTGTCATAATAGTGCCGGCGCAGTATAAAAACAAGTGTTTTGTGTCCAAGAGTTGGTAGCTATTGACCGTAGCAGTTCAAATCTATTCTCTATGCCCATTTGAGACATCACCCTCATTTGCATGCATCATCCCCGACGTAGATAGATGACAAGATAAATTTTGACACGGTTTTCACAATGTAAAAGCATTTCATCACAGAAACGCTGCTTACAAGCTTTCAACTCAGGTGTGACTAGAGTACACGTTGAACCTTTCTTCTGACAACCTTCCCATGCTGTACTCGGGGTAAAGTCAACTGCAAAATGATGGCTGTATAAACTGATTCTCATCTTCTAAAACTGGACCAAGACATCTACGACTAGAACTAGTGTCAAAATTTTGGTACGCTATCAGTTTGGAAAAACAAGTTCTCTTTCGGAACTTCGCCTTCCAGATATCTAAAGATTATGAGGAACAATCTGCCTCCCACGACCAACGAAAAGAGATCAACCAATCATCACTCGTTTACGACCCCTCATACGCACTGCAGAATTAAACGTGAAATTTCATCAGTTTTCCGACACGTGAAGCTTAATTTGACAGCTCGACACTTCTGCAGAACGACCGCCATAATAAATCAAGTACAACCTTAGGGCTTTATAAAAGAACGACCGACGCAGATCAACTGCAGCATCTGAGCGAGGGGCACTGCAAGTACATGTGATCAAGAGATGTTCATGGGGACCGGACTAGTAACAATGAGTAACCCTAGGAGGGCAGAGCAACATAGGCACAAAACTTGCATTAGACACTGGCCACATTTGATCATGGTATGCATGTACAAACAAACCTGCAGCCAATTTGTTCAAGGTCGAACTCCACAACTTCGAAGATTGCTTGTAGGAAGACATCACCAGGCCCATCTGTTTTCACACGGACCAGGGCATCCGATAAGCAGACATTGAGAAAGCGAGCTCTGGACGAGTGACCAGATGGAATTGTATGGACACTCACAATCTTTCCAGGATTAGGACTAAGATGATGGTGGCATTTTCTTACAATGTCACCATTAGAGGAGTGGAGAGAGATCAGCGCCCGCTCCAAAACATAGAGATCCACTGCTTTATCTTCAGGGAGTACAGACGTGAAACTCAGCCCGAAATCTATCATTACCTGGATCAAAACACATCAACAGCGTCTCAAGTCACCATCACATAATTCCAGATGGTATGAGCATCCCGCCCCTTCCTCTGAACATGGACACATTGTTTTGAGTTTCAGAATGTGAAGCTACATCAGGGACATTCTAAGGCAGCATCCACATATAAAACACATAGAATAGATCAGCCCAATTTGTTGGGGACTAAGATTACCAGTTGATTGGTATCAGGGCGTATGAGCATGTTTGAGGTAGTGAGATCCCCATGGACAACACCCCCGTCATGCAGATTTGCAACAGCTTTGCCAATTTGTTTAGCTATCTCTTCTATCTTGCCTCCTGATCAGCCACGAACAATCTCATCAGAAACAAGTAGCATCCAGGAAAACAAACCACAACCTTCCTCTAGGGCCACAAGAGATTGGACTCGTCCACTAACTAGGGGTTAGGGTTTATGTCGATGTCCTCAAGGTTTCTCACCACGAAACTCATTTCTTACAAGTCATTTTCAGCTGCAATCCTAAACTCTACAGACAGAGCCGAGTGACCTCGGTGTCCTCGATAAGCCATTGCTGTCGGCTATGACATATATAACGAAGGGCAAAATACACTACCGGCATCAGTTCATCTGAAGATCACTCTAAATTGTCTTTGGCTCCCTACACCATCCCTCTAGCAGAACAAATATAGATCAACTTAAGAAAAATCTCGCAGAACTGCACTGACAACTACACGTTGTGCAACAGGGCCAGATGGATTCGCCATACCTGGACTGGGAAGAAGACCCGACTGGAGTAAAAGGTCCTTGACACTTGCTCCCGGTACATACTCAAAGGTGAGAGATGCTGTTACTGGATCAACAGCATACAGAGCTGGTGTGACAACTCCAAGTCTTCGAGCCTTCGCCAAAAGACGAGCTTCCTGATAACTGTTCAGGTGAGTGACAGGTGCTCTACTTCTGCTGCAGGTGTCCGTAGATAGAATCTACTGCTTTCTATTACTTCAAATTGAGCAGAGATGAAAGCAAATTTACAACACGTCTGACCAGGAAAAACGTTACTCACAAACTCTGCATGCATAGTCAATTTCAGAGACCTTCTTTGGCTCCCTAAGTCTTCGGAAATGAAGATGTGAGAATCATGAGAGCTCTAAAATTACCCCGAGAAGTCTCTTCGAGGTGAGTTTCGCATCCAGAACTGGATGCCTGTACTTCTTCGAAAATCTCTCCTTTACGACAGCCTTCCGACCCATGAACGAACTTTCAAAAACACGCTGGCATCAAATCGAGTACTTTCAGTACGCTAAAACTCAGAAATCTTAAACCCAGACAAGTAAAAAAATAAAAAATTTCCAAATCCCCATTTCGACACAACTTTTGAGCAAAAGTGCATACGATAACATGAAAAAAGAAATCCAAAAATTCCAAACAAATAAAAAACGAGAATTCGACGACGGTGGATTAAGTACACCGACGAAAAAATCAAGGCAATTCACAGGCCACAGACTTGAAAAGAAAAAAATGAAGAAAACGAAGGGAGGCGAGGGAAAGCAATGTACAGCTTCCGCCCCTTGCTTCAAAAGCTTGGACGTTGGCGCCTGGTCGCCCTCCAGTTCCATGAGATCCAGAGCCGCCATCTTCTTGATTCGTCGTCGATTGGCGAAATTTGAAATTGGAAAGAGAGCATGCACTAGAACCTCTGGAACCTCGCACCGTCGTATGACAACCGTTGCCACGTCGACTGCGCTGGAGCCATCAGCTGTATCCACAATAGTTTGAACCTTAACCCACCAGGAGTTCGGGATTCAGAAGCCATAGTAGCTCAGCTTCAAGCATCTGACCAAAACCGAGAGATACGAACGAAACGGTTAATACATCACAACCCCTGCTACAAAACCTCGCCTTCTCAATCTTAGGTATTATATCTCACATACCCCTCCACTTTGAAATCATAAGACCAGACAACCCCCTCATCAAATGTCATTAACGTAATATCTCCACATAAAATGATCAAATTTCATTACTAACATTACAATGCTTCAAGATTGCATCCTCACCACAAGAATAACAATAATAATAATAGCAGCTCAAGAATAACTAGCATATGTAACACTCTTGCTCCTCTCCATGTACCTCGCACCTCTGCTACAAACAAAAGCTTACTCCAAAAGCATCTCCCCACAACAAATCTCAACTCGCTTTCCAAAGGCTCAGACTACCCGTAATTGCTAGAGGATACGATCCTTCCGTTGGGTTATCGCACTATTCCACCACCACATTGCCTTCCCTCACCTGGACCAAGGGCTTCTCCAATCTTTGATCCGATCAACTGACAAGTCAAAATGATTCGTGGAGCTATCCTCTCCTTTCTCCCCTTCTTCCCCTCTCCTTTTCTGTGTGTATTGTGCTCTATGTATGTACTTTTTGCTCTCTGTGTAACATGTAAAAAACCCTAAAAAGTGCCCTTTTTGCTTTTAACCAAGGGTTTAAATATGTAGGATGGGAAAAGCTTTTCACGATCTAGATTATGCCCATACACAACCAATATGATTGGTCTAAATTGAGATAATCAATTTGCTTAGGTGGTACAAGTAGGTCTGTGACATGGCTTGCGTAGGTGGGCTTGTGACTTCCTCCCCAACAACAAAAGATCACGTCCTCGTGGTTGGCAAACCAAGAGCGGAATGTATAATCATTGGCAAGAACATTATAAACACAAACAACATATAAATAACAACCAAACTTTATTTCAAACAACAAACTATACAAAGTCTATTTCTGTGCTATAACCTGACATCAGAACCACAAGCGCTTATCAACAACAATCATAGTTTTCCTTAAGTTAATAGAATTGTGACTTATGGCCACAACCAATGCCTCTTGGGCCTACTAACATTGGTGCAATGATCCAGAGATCTGATTCAATAGTAGCCAACTCCAGTTTAAGGTCAAATGTCCCTTCCCTTCTCAGATTGAGCATAGCCCCCCGTTGCAGTGTTCTCCACAGCCAGGGCTGCACTTTAACAATAATTACAAGCATGTTTATTGAAACTTTAATAACACAACAAGCAAATCAATTGTTTTTCAATTGCTCAATTTTTTCCTTCTTTTTGAACTAAAGTCTATCGTCAACGTTTCAAAGCAGTCATATTGCTTTTGAGTGGCAAGGAAGCCAAAGACTCCCAAGTAGCAGATGCATATTCATGATGTTTCCACTTCACCAGAAATTCTTTCTGATAGGTACCTCATGTAGTTCTATCCAACCTTTCATCTAGGATTTCTTCTATACGAAATTCATCTGGGTCTGATAAAGCATGAGTAGCAAGTGCCCACTTAGCTATCCTAGTTAGGTCGTCATTGACTACATAACGCTTGAGATTGGATACATGGAAAACATGATGATAGTTTTGCATGCTATTCGGTAGCTCTAGTTTATATGTAGTTTTTCCTATTCTAGCCTGAATTCTAAATGGTCCGACCCAACGTGCAAACAGTTTCTTGGTGAGCTCCTTGGGGATAATAAGGTTTTTAGTCTTTAGCCAGACTAAATCTCTATCCTCGAACTCCACATCTCTCCTCTGTTGATCAGAATATTTTTTAAATCAAGCTTGAGCCTTGTGCATCCTCTCCTTAGCTAAGTCTAACACCAATCCTTCTGTATCTAAGAAGTCATTTACAACTAGAACTAGAGTATCCGGTGGAGGATTAGATTCCAAACTCCAAAGACTAAGTCCAGTGGTAGTCCAAGGGTTCCAACTACCTCTGTAAACACATTGAAATGGGGACAAACTAGTAGGAGAGTGTTTGGTGCTATTATAGCTAAACTCCACCATGGATAACTGATTGACCCAATCACTCTGGTCCACCATGCAATAATTCTGTAGCCCTTCTTCCATGACTTGATTAATTCTTTTAGTTTGCCCATCGCTTTGAGGATGATATGCAGTAGAAAAGGATAGCTCTGTGCCTAATCGTAAAAATAAATGGGTCCAAAATTCAGATAGAAACCTAGAATCTCTATCTAAGATTATCTCCCTAGGTATGCCATGATGTCAGTAAATCTCCTTGAAGAACAAATGTGCAGTCTGAATAGTAGTGATTGTGGTCTCATAAGGTATAAAATGAGCATGTTTCGACCATCGATCACATATTACATAGATAGCATTGTATCCTTGAATTTTAGGTAAGCCTACCACAAAATACATGGCCAAAGATTGCCAAGGACCATCAAGTATAGTCAATGTTTGTAGTAATCCAAGCTCATGAGAGCGGAGAGTTTGATTCTGCTGGCAAACTAGACAGCTATCTACTTATGTAGATAGCTATCACATACTGAACTTTTCATCCTTGGCCAATATAGATGAGCTTGCTTCAGCTTATGTAGAGTAGACTCTCTTCCTCTATGTCTAGCAATGGGTGCATCATGATGTTCCATCAATAATTTCTGTCTCAAAATCCCCTCTGAAGTATACAACCGATGACGTTTGAACCATCAAATTCCTTCAGCATCCTTGGTAAAGGCATCAGAGAGTACTTATGTACTCAACTGTGCTTCCCAAATTTCTACTTGGATGTCAGCTATTAAGGCAATAGCTACCATCTCTTTCAAATCGCTCTCTGGTCTTGATGTTGTAAGATCATGCACTCTTCTAGACAATGCATCTTGGACAACATTGTCTCTCCCTAGTTTATACCTCACTTCCATGTCAACGCGAGCTAACTTTGCTTGCCATCTTTGTTGTTTAAGTGAAAGATGAGACTTGGTTTGGAAGTAAGTAAGTGAAATATTATCAATATATATTGTCACGTGACTTGATATGAGATAGAATTGCCATTTCTTTAAGCAATAGACAATGGCGAACAACTCTTGTTCATGGGCAGGCCAACTATGCTCAATGTCAAAAAGCTTTTTGGACTCGTAAGCTACGGGCCTCCCATGTTGGATCAATACTCCTCCTAAATCAATTGTGGATGCGTCACAGTGAACCTCCAAAGATTCTCCTAACAATGGTTGTGCTACACCGGATATACTTGAGGTCATCAAACGCTTGCTGGTGAACTTTTGTCCATGTCTAAGGTGTCTTAGACTTCAACAGATCATACAAAACGGATGTGATTCTCACATAGCTTGATATAAACCTGCGAAAATAAACTCCAAGTCCTAGAAATGCTTGTAGTAAAGGCATTGAATCTGGAACTTTCCACTCTAATAAAGCCTTTATCTTGGCCACATTAGCATGCACCCCTTGCTCATCAATCATGCAATTAAGGAATTCAACATACCGTTGTCACATGGACATTTCTTTGCTATGAGAACGTCCGAGCACCTGGCTGTAGAAGAACCCTCTAGAACCTCGTATGAGTCGACAATTTCTTCTTCTTCTCTTCAACACTCCACATTCGAGTTTGTTATAAACCGGTAAAACTTCAGCGGAAGAAGATTATGATAGCCAATGATTCAACCAATAACTCTCGCTTAAACTTTACAGAAAATTTCTCCACAACTCTTTCAATCTCTCAATAAAGTTTCAGATATTTTTCCTCTCTTGATCTCTCAGAACAATTGTTGATTTGTACGCTGTATCACAAGGTGATATGCAGACCCCTGTGTACAAAACCCATCACACATCCTAATCCTTAACTTCAATTGCTCCCAGATTTCATAAAAAGGTCACTCATTATCAGAACTTAAACTGTGCAAAGTTTTATTGATAGAACTTTCTAATATCAAAAGATATAATCTCCGTACTAACTTCATGACAGTCAGTGCAGTCATGCAACTCTGACTGTATACACGAACTTCAAGCTATCACTCTGTACTCAAAACTCATCCAATTGAGTCAAAATTTCAATCCAAATGGAAGGCTGAGTCGTAAACTATATTACAATTGATCCCGATCTCCCAAAACCCCCGTAAGATTCTCAGAAACACCCCAAATACACTCAAAGGTTTAATTTTCTTACTCTATCTTTGAATCATCATTTCAGAGTGACAAATCCTTCAAATCGATCCATTCTTGAGCCCACGTCGTAGCTCGTCCCGTCAGCTCTCAACCCAATCCTCAGATCTCCAAATGTCTCCTTGGAATGTCTGCAAAACTCCTCAAAACCTCGAAGAAGTTGCCCAAGTGCCCTCATTGGCCCAAACTCCAAGACCAATGAGAATGAAGAGTGTTATTTTGACCTCTAGTGTGGCCAAATTAGTTCCATTTTAACTTAGAGCTTTACAACTATCCTAAACACAGTACTTAGCTATCCTATACATAATACAAGTTGCCATTAATAAAGAGTGAAAATGACAACTCAAAACCGGCTAAGTATGAACGGAACTACAAACGGAACCGGGAAGTTTATAACTTGAGAATAATACTCCTTGCCAAAGTTGCTAACAATCAACTCCCTATGGCTTGTTTTCGTCAAGCAATAGTGATGGATTGGAACCCATGTGTTGAAAGCCACCACTACAGGTTAGTTCAGATCCATAGCGTCCAAACTAACTCAAAACGCATAATCGTTACGTCCCCAAATCGCCAGAGGGAAACAACTGGAAGAATAATCGGGTCCGGAGAGTTTATCACTTGTTGCAGAAAGTTATCTCCAAAATGATACACTAACCACGCCCGAAAATGATCACGATGAAGACACCGGATGTTGATTACAAATGGATTGGGCATTGGTACATCTAGAGGATCATGTTGTACTCTATCCATGTCCTACGTCGGCTCCACTTCGATCATATTAGCTCCTTAGTCAGCAAAGTGATGTGTCTAGCTCTCTCCCATACCCTTTCCATCCTGATTGCGCTTTATATCTGGTAAGGTCCAAGATAATATCTCTTGGAGCCTTTTCAACATCATGACCCTATAAAGTTGATCCAAAGGTGGGCTCTTAACAGCCTTACAGTGCGTCGTCGGTTATCCTAACCTAAAGTATCGCCGTCATGACAACAGCTCTGAAGATGACACATGTCATCATCTTCTCATAGTAGCCGCGTCCCAACACGACACCGCTTCCCAAATGAACACTTCTTCCTCTTGAGATATAGTTGGTGAGTACGCAATTTCTCCAAAACCCGTCTCACTTCTTTTAGAGGTTGTTCGAATGACTGAGAGTAAATAATAATGTCATCCAAGTACACTACCACACTCTCATCCAACATATCTCGGAAGATGTCATTCATGAGGGTATAGAAGGTAGCTAAAGCATTGCTCAATCCAAACGGTAACACATTATATTCATAGAATCCATATCTTGTACGAATAGTATTTTTGTACTCATCATCTTTGGTTATTCTAATCTAGTGGTATCCAGAGACCAGATCCATCTTGGTGAAGTACCGTGCTCCTGCCAATCTATCCATTACTTCATCCATCAAAGGCAATGGGTACTTTTTTTTCCTAGTAACCTTGTTCAATGATCTAAAGTCTCCATAAAAGTGCATAGTACCATCCTTTTTGCTCACAAATAACGTTGAAGATGCATAAGGAGATACACTAGGCCGTAGATGATCCTTGTCAAGTAGCTCCTTCTTGAGCTCTGTCAACTCGTCAATGGTCATACGAATAGATGCACCAACAGACGGCTTATCTCCTTCCACCAAATCAATATGATGATCAAGAGTTCGACAGACAATAATACATCTAGTAACACATCAGTAAACTGATAATAAATATAACAATCCCTCATGGATTGTTTGTCTCGCTGAATCATTAGTTAGCAAATGTGACAAGATGGTGGTCACACTAGCCTCACCTTGACCCCCTCATGATGTGGCCTTAGAGGTAATCAAACGTCCTACATGAATACCCCAAGTTGCGTCTGCTCCTTTAAGGCTTTTAGCGAACTACTTTGCACTACAATGACGAAAAATCACACACATTGATAAAAAATGAGTTATAACATGTTCTAGTTTTTCTTGAAAAGTAAGTAGAGGGATAGTGTGTTGCTTCCCCCACCTATATGTGATAGCAAGATGACCATTACTGATTGCTAACAAACCTCGATGTCTTTGCATCCATCCCCAAGATAAGATGCCACTTAGCTTGGTTCCAATATCCATGATGTAAAATGGAGTCTTGGACATAAATGTGCCTACAGTCAAGCTCACACGATCTATCTCCTTGTCAATTCTACCAGTACCCTGTGCAAAGTTAACTTGAAGGGGACTCTTTACAACCTTGAGTGGGAATCCTAGCACCTGTGCTACAGTAGGGGCTAAGATATCCACATTTGCTCCCCTGTCCAACAAGAATCTATATTCTAGTCCTTGAACAGTCACCACAATTATTTACAAGCACTTGAGCACACAAGGAGAGGGTTGGGGTACCATACAATCTGAACTCATTGTTGCATGTGTTGAATTTGGTTCCTTGGTACTTCCCTGGTTGGATATCTTCCGTACTTGTGTCTTCTTGCTCCTGACAGTGTAGTTACGCTTGACGTGCCCTACTCCACCACAGTTGTAACATACGGCTTGGTTCCTTCCATCTCCCGAAAAGCTTGAGTTCCCTACAACCTGGTCATCTTCAGTAGACTTCACTAGATTACTCCCCTTGTTTGCAGATCCCTCAATATGTTGAGTATTCTTCCAATCTTCTCTCCGGTGGATTGTAATACTTCCAATCAATTGCTTCCTGTTTCCCCAAGTTGACTTTCCACCTCTCTGTTCACCATAAACTCGCAGTCATGCAGCCTCAAGGCTCTCAGCTCGCTCATACATGAAATCCACGTCGTCTTGATTCTGCAATTTCTTAATTTCCATGCATAGCCATGGTGACAATCCTTCCTTGAAATAAAACCGCTCCACTCCAGGGTCAAGGCCTCCCACTTCCATCAACAAACGCCGGAATTTGGTAAAATATTCTCTCATTAATCCTATTTGATGCAATCGAGCCAATTCTCCCAACTTGATCTCTCTGTCATTGCTGGATACTAGGCTATGCTTCAATCTTTCTTTGAATACATCCCAATCTAGCATAGGGTTCCAACCCTTAGATAGACTTTCTCGCTTCATGGTGGTGTATCTTACTCGTGCATCGCCACTAAGCTTACTCACTGCAAAGTACACTTTGGCTTCCTCTTCCGTACCCATAACGGCGAAATAATTCTCCATCTCAATCACCCACATCTCAAAGGCAGATAGGTTTTGTTTGAGTATGATTGGAGTATTTTGCATAGAGCAAACAATGGTTACCACTACAAACCTTTATGATACAACTCAAGAGGTTACAGCTAAAGTGGTTGGAGTTGTTCACACCAATGGAGACTGGTATGAGAGAGAAAAAAAGGTTTTTGCTAAAGAGGTTGTCATTTAGCAACCAGATACTACGTCTTCTATCTCTATTCTCAATAGAGAGAAGATTTGGGATATTGAGATTGATCCCAAAGTGACAGGAGGAGAAAAACGTAGGATGTGGAGATTTTTGAGGAGTTTCAGAAACTGTTTTGACTTCAGCATAAAGTATTTAGGCTATTGGAAGGGGCATGCTATACGAATTGATTTGAGAACTGATGCACAAATCTTCTGTCTTCCATATTGATACATTGATATGGAAAGAGATTTGATCTAAAGTAGGTGTCAAGACCTTCTTGAGGCTAGATTAGTGGAGATATCATATGGAGAATATGACTATGTTGTGGTGATGTCAATCAAGAAGGATTCACATGGCAATTATACAAATAGATGCATGTGTGGTGACTTCCAATTTATCAATCGATAGACAAAATTCAATCAATATGTTATGCATACATCTTAATAGATCTTTGATGTGGTTAAGCATGCAAAGGTTTTCAATACATTGGATTTCCGAGCATGATATCATCAGTTTCGGATTCAAGATGACAATAAGGCCAAGATATCCTTTTGGGCAATTGATTCGCATGGCAAGGATTTGTAAACAATGGATGTTACATTAGAAATGTGTGATTGTAGTGTTTATTGATTCGTTCCCAAGGAAATGGGGTGTTAAACAAATATCAGGTAGGGAATATGTGAGTTTAGACTTCTTTAACCAACTCTTGACGATCATTGTCCGAAAAGTGTCATTAGTTCATGCTGAAACCCATCAGAAAATGAATGCACTAAGAAATTCTCAAGGAAATTCTTTTACTGAAATCGGGTGATCCCAATTACAAGAAACAAACATTCACCAGACATAAGCTCGCAGAAGTTCTTCCGAAAAAATCCTCAATGATCAAACTCGTGGGACGAATTCCTGGGTATCTTCATAGGAATCCGATCTCCAATAAGGTAGATTTCTGCTAGCAGAAGTTCTTCCGACAAAATCCTCGATGACCAAACTCGTGGGACGAATTCCTGGGTATCTTCATAGGAATCCGATCTCCAATTAGGTAGATTTCTGCTCGGCTTCGAGAGCTTTTGTTCTACCCTAGTTACACATGAACAATTCCTGTCTTTCTCTTGCAAATTGAAGATGTCTCCCCTAACTACTCTGATCCTATTTATACGCAATCCTAACGTCCTATCTGAATCACTACCTACATTGATCGCGCCCAACTATATTTTTGGAAATTTGCTGCACCCTTTGATGACGTCTCTTTAGTCCAAGCAAAAGCATCAACGTCTATCTGTAATTCCGTGATGTCCTCTGCGATCTCCCTCCAATCGACACGCATCGCTTCCTGATATTCATGACCCATGGCGTTGTACATTTCCTTCCATCGATCCTTCAAATCACAAGGAGTGTTCATCACCACCATCAATTTCTCCAATCGATTAGCTTCAACTTCGTCACATGGGGCAAACAAATACTTTGCACATTTACTTGCCAAAACTTCTAATCTAGCTGGTCTCTCTACATCAACTTCATGTAATTTCCGCTTCACCTCCTTCAATTAGCTTCGGATCTTCTCGTTCTCCACTTCCACAAACTTCAATTCCGCTCCCCGGTTCTTGCATATCTCTCTGTAGGCCTGCTTCGCTACCGTCACTTCCTATTGCGCTTTTGCCTTCTCCTTCTCCAGACGTCCCACTGTCAATTGCTTAATTGTCTGTTTCTGGTCCTTCTTCCCTATTGCTATGCGGTTCATTACTTGTATCATGTCCATATAACCGTCTTTTTGAGGATCCCATCCTTGGATATAGTCTGTTCCCATTTCGTTCAATTTCATGAGAATATGTACCACAACATTTTCCAGATTCTAAGCTAACTACAACACTGAGGAGAGTAGTTCTCCACAATCTGCTTTGGATGACTTCACCTTAGGCCTCGATACTTTCGATACTGGGCTGCTTGGTTTAGCCACTTCCTTCAATTTCCGCTTCTTACTCACTAGCACTCGAATTTCTTCCACACTTGGACTTTGCACTCTCTTCCCCAAAATTCATGTTGAATCATCTCGTCCGAATACAATTTCCTCAATCTCCCGCATCACCTTATCCAACTCTTCCGAAGGCATCTCGTCTCTATCTCCTGCAATTGGTGACTGCAAACTGTCTCCTTCACCCGGTCCCAAACTCCTTGTCGAACCACTACTGGCTTCACTCATATTCGGATCTCGTAAGATATCCTCTGCATCCAACTGATACTTCACTCTTCCCCTTGGGGTTAGCCACCCCATCCTCGAGTACATGTGTACCAGAAATGAGGAAATGTACACCACTCCCTTCTCTCCTGCTCTCATCTTCTGCCCCATGGCTTGCATATTCCAAACGAATATCTCTCCCTAATTGACTTTGATCGATCCTCCGACGAATCCCTCCACTATCCTCACATTGTGCATACTAGCATAGCTAGTTCTCTGTGGTGAGAACAACTGATTCAATGTATACATTATCTTCCGTCGGAAATTGTCCTTAATCAAATCAATCTTGAAACCATTAGTCTCCTTCCTTCCATGAGGATCGAACCATTTAGTTTTATTGAAGTCGAATCTCGTACATAATACTGACCCCTCCCAATTGATATCGTCCTTATCCTTTGCGTAATCTCAACCCATGGCTTCTGTCCACAGAATCGCATCCCAAGTGTTCGGATGTACTCTCAACCCAATAGGGTTGGCGACTTTCTTGACATTCACTTCCTCACACAGCTCCAGGCATACATAATCCCATCGCCATGCTAAGAACGCACCATCCAAGTTCTTCAATCTCATCAATTTGTCCACCGTCCAATCCGGCTTCGGCACCAAAGGTCAAATTACTCCTACCGCCATCTTCTGTGTGGGAGGCAATCGAATAGCCTCTCTAACTCCGGATCGAATTGCCGTTCTTCTCTTCATCGTGTCACCTCGATAATTTTGTGCTCGTAGCTGCTCGTGGATACGATTACAACACTACCCTAAATATCATAACTTCTCCAGCCATATTTAAATTACTCGTCTTCACACTTGACATGCATATTTGCCCTAAGAGACATATTCGTATTCGTCCTTACTCATTTCCTCCGAATATCATGATTTTTAATCCGAAAAACAAGAAAACATGCTTAAAATTCCTAACTAAGGTCCTACATGATGTGTTGTATCAATGGAAGTTCTTACCATTTGGGTTGAAGAATGCACTTGTTGAGTTTCAAAGAGTGATGGATAAGATCCTAGCCGGACTTGATTGTGCTTGAACCTACATCAATGATATTGTTGTATATAGTGCTAGAATGATGGAGCCTGAGAAACATTTGCATGAGGTATTTGAGCTATTGATTGTGCATGGCCTCAAGTTGCATTCTGGAAAGTGAAAGTTTTTTCAAGAGCTGGTTGAGTAATTAGGTCATACCATATACCCAAGAGGATTGGGATTGCAAACCAAGGTGGATGCAATCTTGCGTACTCCATAATCCTCATATGTGAGTAACGTGCGAGACTTCCTTGGACTTGCAAACTTTTATTGGAAATATGTGCAAGGATTTAGCATTATTGCCAAGCCTTGACAAAGCTGACAAAACAAGATCAAGAGTGGCATTGGGAAGATGAATAGGAGAGATGTCGTGCACATACATATCGCATCACAACATACATCGCTGTCACATCAAACATCACAACACATAGATTGTCATACACCAACACAAGTGTACCACAATAAATCTTTTCTACTCTCAAAACGTCCACAAGAACACTCCGCTCATAACCATAGCATAAAAGAGAGATTACAGTCAAGCCAAATCCACACTCTCAAAGGCTCAACTTCGAAAACTGGCCTCCAAGGAGTCCTAATTCAAACTCTACCCCTTGAGCCCTAGGACCCCTAACGGCGATGTCGGCCCTAACGGCAATCCCAGTGCGAACGGCGCTAACTGCACAACCGGCTCTAATCATGGTATTCTGCTCCTTGCATACGCCAAGCATCTACCTAACTAGAGATGCCACTACATAAGTCGTGACAAATTGTATGGAGGCACATACATATCGCATCACAACATACATCGCTGTCACATCAAACATCACAACACATAGATCGTCATACATCAACACAAGTGTACCACAATCGCCCCCCTAACTGGCGGTTAGGTAGAATCTTCTTTGAGTATGATTGGAGTTTTTTGCGTGGAGCAAGCGGTGGTTACCAATATAGATATTTGTGATACAACACAAAAGGTTACAGCTAGAGCAATATGAGTGGTTTACACTGAGATAGTGGAGCCTTGTATGAGAGAGCGGAAAAAGCTTGAGCAGACGCTCAAGAGATTATCGTTTAGCAACTAGATACTACGTCTTCTATAGCCATAGGGAGTTGATTGTCAAGAATTTTGGCGAGGAGTATTATTCTCAAGTTATAAACTTCCTAGTTCCGTTTGTAGTTCCGTTCATACTTAGACGGTTTTGAGTTGTCATTTTGACTCTTTATTAGTGGTAACTCATATTGTGTATATGATGGCTAAGTAGTGTGTTAAGGATAATTGTAAAGCTCTAAGTTAATATGGAGCTAATTTGGCCATACTAGAGGTCAAAATAACACTCTTCATTCTCATTGGTCTTGGAGTTTGGGCCAATGAGGGCACCTGGACAACTTCTTCGAGGTATTGAGGAGTTTTGGAGACTTTCTAGGAGGACATTTGAAGATTTGGGAACAGGGTTGGAGAGCTTATGGGAAGAGCTACAACGTGGTCTCAAGAATGGATGCATTTGAGGGGTTTGCCACTCTGATATGATGATTCAAAGATAGAGAGGAAAATTAAGACCTTTGAGTGTATTTGGGGTGTTTCTGAGAATCCTACGAGGGTTTTGAGAGATCTGATTCAAGTGAGATATAGTTTACGACTCAAGCTTGTGCTTGGATTGAAATTTCGACTCAAAGGTCTAACTACGGAGTGATAGGTTGAACTTTGTGTATATAGTCAGAGTTGCAGGATTGCATTGACTGTCAAGATCGATCATATCTTTTGCTATCACAAAATTTTGATCAATAAAACTTTCCACAGTTGAAGTTTGGATGATAAGGACCTTCTCATGAAATTTGAGAGCAATTGGAGTCAAGGATTGGGATGTGTGATGGTTTTAGTACACAGGGGTCTGCATATTACCTTGTGATACAGTGTGTAACTCGACAATTGTTCTAAGAGATCTAGAAAATAGAAACATATGAAACTTTTCCGAGAGAACAAAAAGGTTGTAAATAAATTTTCTATGAAGTTTAGGCGAGAGTTATTGGTCCAATCATTGGATATCATAATCTTCTTTTGCTAAAGTTTTACCGGTTGTAATGAACTCGAATGTGGAGTGTTGAGGAGAAGAAGAAGAGATTGTCAACTCATACGAAGTTCAGGAGGGTTCTTCTACAACCAAGTGCTCAGGCGTTCTCAGAGCAAAGAAATGTCCATGCGACACCATCTATCCAAGATTGAATGTGTGCAGAATCTGAGTTATGCCTTCGAGCAAAAAATGAACGAAACAGAAGCTCTTCCATCAGCTTTCAAACGCCGATCAGCTCTCTTCGTCACTATTGTCCAACAAGACTCCAGACTCCAGAATAAAGACTTCATTCACCGCTGCACGTCCCCGAACTCATCTTCCGTCAATAACTTCCTACGCTGCCACTTCTTGACCCCGATGGTTCCACCTCAGTTCAAAAAACCATGGCAACCACCTAAGAGCGCCCTCCCTCCCTATCAATTAGGGATCGAACCGCCCCTTGCCCTATTCCGGACTGCACCGGAGTACAAAGGGCGCTTTCCAAATTTGCGACATAAAAAGCTAAACATTCGGTCGCCATAACAGCCTACCAAAATCCATCCGCAACAAACTCAACGAATCAAAAACTACCAAAAAGCTCAAATCTCAGTGTTCACACCGCCCCATGGTTCTTATCAATTACATTTGCACGGCAAAATCAAACCCTGGCTCCAAACCAACCTACAAGCGCTCCATGTAGAAGAAAGCCTAGATGCCAACATCTCAACGATCCAAAATTACCGTCCATAACATGATATGCCCTTCGTGGGGCTAAGATCAGGAGGCCGGGTGCTACAATGCCCCATCGTTAGTCGCCTATCTGCAATCCATATCATGTAACGGTCAGACCTGCTTGCCTGCTAAACGCATCGAGGATATCTCCACTGCCCACTGGGCACCATATTGAGAGGAGGTGTCAAACATGACATATGCCATCCTCTCGAACAAGAATCACAAATCAACATACTAGTTGCTCCACCAGTTGATCCACATAACATACATCTCAAGCTTGCACGTACAACTATCAGGCTTGGATCCATAGTACCATCAATGTTTGGAAGGTGACATGGCGCACAATTACGCGCATGATCCTTCCAAATCACACCATCACGACCCTCCAATACCAAAACTCCAAAAGGTAAAACCTCACGTACTTGTAGAATCGTGCGACCAGCCGTAACATCTAATTTGGTCGGTGCACTCTGTTGCAAGTAAACGTAATCACCAACATGAAATTTGCTAATTGAAGGTCGATATCCACCTCCTCGAATGGTAGCATAACACAAAGTATCTCTATGCTGAGCAAAAGCCATGTTCTCAAATGCCATGGGCATGACTCTACAGAAGAGTTCTGCCCTTTGAGAACACACCCTAACCCAAACATCAGGGTTATCCAAGTCGAAGATTTCACCTGACTCTCGACGGATAGCTGCAAATAAGTCTGGATCTCTACCATATAATAAAAAGTACGATGAGAATGACGCTAGAGATGCTTGCCGGATAAATCGATAACCCATGGCCAACCATGGTAGCTGGATGTCCCAGTCTCCCATATGATCTTGAGGTGGTACGATGATCGATCAACGCTCGATCACATAAAGCCTGAAACTCGCCCAAAAACTCGGTACCCTGATCACTCAACACTTCTGTTGGTACACTAAATCGCTAAAAACGCATAAATTGTTCCCTCACTTGACTTGTCGGGCAAGGCCACCAACTCAATCCACTTGGAGAAATGTTCCACCATGACCAACACATATCGATGATGTCGTATAGTCAATGGCAAAGGTCCTGCAAAATCCAAGCTACAACGATAACCAAGTCCCATAATCGGTAGAGGATGTAGTTGTGGTGTAGGGGCATTGAATGATGCTCGAACACGATCACATACCATACATCTCGCCACAAACTGCTGCACCTTAGTTTGCATACCTCTCCACCAATAGTGACTTTGAAGTAAGCTATATGTCCACTTTATTCCAAAATGACCTAACTCCTCATGAGCATGTATGACCAACTGTGCTCTTTGAGATGGAAGTGGCATAACACGAACGATGTCATCTCCCCATACTCGAAGAAGGTGTCTACCTTCCCATCTGAACCGTCGAGCTCTCTGTAAAACTTGATCCCGCTCCTTTGCACTCAAGGTGCCCAACAAAGCACATGTACGAAGATACTCCAACACCAGCATGTCATCATGGATGTCTCGGTTTACCATCAAACCGCCCCGCCTCAAAGATCCAAGGCTAACATATACGCTCTCTGACCCAAGAGAGATATCATATAGCTCTCAAGCACCAACATACTCAAAAAGGCAGATTCATGCCAACCCAGCATCATCTCTTCATCTGTATCACCGTGCCATCGAGACCCGTTTTTGTCAACTTGACTTGTACATGGGTTTCGACTTAACCCATATGCATCACGGTTCATCACTCCAGGTCTATGAACAACCGTGAAATCATACTCTTGTAGGATAAGAGCCCATCGTGCAAGCTTTCCTATAAGCTTGTCTGATTCCATCAACCATTTCAATGGTTGATGATCAGTGATGAGAGTGAAGGAGTTTCCAAACAAATAACATCTAAAATGTGCCACCGCCCAAACAGCTACCAAACATTATCCTTCATAAGAACTATACTTCGACTCCGCTGCATTGTTGGAACGACTTGCATAAGCCACTACAAACTTCTTCCCCTCATCATCATGTTGGGTAAGCACTGCTCCCAAATCCAACATACTCCATTCAGTATGTACTTGAAACGGACGACCTTTCACAGGTCTCCTCAAAATAGGGGCAGATGTCAACCTTCCCTTGAGCTCAACAAAAGCTCTCTCTTGTTCATCTCCCCAACTCCACTCTTGATCTAGCTTTGTCAGCTTTGTCAAGGCTTTGGCAATAGTGCTAAATCCTCGCACATATCGACGATAGAAGTTTGCAAGTCCAAGGAAAGCTCTAACCCTACTCACATATGAGGGTTGTGGAATACGCAAGATTGTCTCCACCTTGGTTTGTTGAACTCCTAATCCTCCTAGGTATATGGTATGACCCAAGTACTCTACCTACTCCTGAAAGAACTTACACTTTCCAGGATGCAACTTGAGGCCATGAGCAATCAGTCGCTCAAATACCTCCTGCAAATGTATCTCATGCTCCCTCATTGTAAAGATCAGACACTAGAATATCATCGATGTAGGCTCTGGCACAATCAAGTCCGACTAGGATCCTATCCATCACTCTTTGGAACTCAGCAGGTGCATTCTTCAACCCAAATGGTAAGAACCTCCAATGATACAACACATCCTTGTCATGCGAATCAATTGCCCAAAAGGCTGTCTTGGCCTTATCCTCATCTCAAATCCGCAAATGATGATATCCCGTTCCTAAATCCAATGTACTAAAAACCTTTGCATGCCCAATTGCATCAAAGATCTCCTCACGTGTAGGCATAGCATATTGATCAGATTTTGTCTGTCGGTTGATAGATCGGTAGTCACCACACATGCGTCTATCTGTATAATTGCCATGTATATCCTTCTTGACTGGCATCACCACAGCAGAGTCATACTCTCCATATGATATCTCCACTAATCCAGCCTCAAGAAGGTCTTGACACCTACTTTGGATCAGATCTCTCTCCATATCACTATATCGATAGGGACGACGGAAGACTGGTGCATCTGTTGTCAAGTCAATCCGTCTGCCAGGTCCCTTCAAACAGCCTAAATCCTTCATATTGAAGACAAAACAGTTTCTGAAACTCATCAAAAACCTCCACACCCTACGTCTTTCTTCTCCTGTCACTTTGGGACCAATCTCAATATCCCAAATCTCCTCTCCATCGACACTAGAGATAGAAGACGTAGTATCTGGTTGCTAAATGACAACCTCTTGAACAGAGCTTTTTCTGCTCTCTCATACCATGTTCCACTATCTCAGTGTGAACAACTTCTGTTGCTGTAGCTATAACCTCTTGTGTTGTATCACAAAGGTCAAAAGTGGTAACCACTGCCTGCTCCGCGCAAAAAACTCCAACGATACTCAAAGAATACCCTACCTCTCCTTCTCTAACATCCCCATAAGACCAAGGATGAGATCTTGGGCACTTCTTGCCCCCAGCTTTTGCCTCCACCGTCTCGGTAGGCAAAGAGCTTACTAATGGTCTTGCAGTCATACATGTGGATCTCATGCGTCTCTGCTCAGCCAATCCAAGGCTCACAATCCATGTCAAACAGTTTAGGTCCATAGCTTGACCCAACACATGACGTCGTGATACCTCTGACAATGTAGGTACTACTGTAGTACCGGTACAAAATCCCATAGCTCATTCTCTCTCTTCAGCGTTGGGTTCCACCAACCGCCGCAAGCGAGAATCCCATACAACTCGTGTCCTCCCCTCTCTCAGAACCATGGGAAGCTGGGTAACTCAACAACGTGGGTAATGCAGCTCTTGGCTAACCCACAAGGTTCATCACTGCCATGGGTGACCTGTCAGCATAGACCACTGCCTAGGAGTGTCTACCCACATCCAAAATACTCTCCACTGTGAGATGTGAGGGCCTCTCCACTCCGTCATATGCTCGCAATAAAACCTCCCTTGGAAGAAGGTTTGTCCACCACAAACGTGGACAGTGTGCACGAGATCCTACTCTCGTTGCATCTAGCAATACCGTTGGTCCAATCCATGACCGCACCTCATGTGCACTCGTCATCACCCGTGCACGTGGATCACCCAACAAGGGAACATTCTCCAAAATGTATGCTGGAGAATAGGTCTGCTATGACTAGAGAGAACGTAACACACGTAACGTCTCCCAAAACATGCCAAAACGTGAATCCTGTAGCCCATGATCATTACCATCACGTGTGTGTCCCTGACATGGCCATCTAGCAATAACCAAATGTATGTTGCCATGCTGAGCAAGGTCTTGCGTCCCCAACAACAAAATATCTGACGGCAAGGCCTGCTGATATCCTTGAACTGCCAACACTGGTAGAAGATCTGGATATCTCCGCACCAATTGTGCCACATGGCGTAATGAGACGAGCCTTGCAATCTCATCTCGCTCCACATACAAGTATCGATGTACGCGTATACCATATACCGTATACTGTAAACCTGTGCTAATCCCTCCAAACAGATCCAGCACACATATACCCTCCTCTGGATACTGCCAAGCAATAGGCGTTGTATCTAAAAGGGACAACATAGTGGAAGTGGGAATAACTTCCTTCGTCTCCTCCCTCTCCAGAGCAAAAGACTCACTCCAAGTCTGATGTATGAGCTGATCAACCATCTGTTGTAGCTGCATACATGAAGTACCTAGTGTTTCATCCAACGTGGATGACACTACTCCACTAAGACTTGGCATGATAGTCACATCCTCTCGACCATGACTATCATGAGCATCCATGTTACCCTCCAACAAATCACCAGGCCAAGTAACACAAGTACTGAAGGTTGCAACATACGCCAAACCCCCACTTGGTAAAGGCCTAGAACCGGTGATGAATCGCATGCGTGTCGACTCACTCGGCCCTCGCCAGATTGCCAACCTGGCCGATAAGAGGTTGTCTCCTCCCAATAATCAATGCTAAACCCCATCGGGTATAACACTGACGCATCCACCAATACATCATAGGACTCTGCAAATGTAACCACATCATGTGCTCGTGTTGTAGAGCTATCTGTGACATGATCCGGTTGAACTTGCACAATCAATGCCATCCGGGTGATGTATGGTGTCGGGGCATCACTAGAACCTCCAAGAGATGTATGAATCTGGAATGGACATCTCTCCACATCGGTCTTTCGCAAACCAAGACCAAGCAGTGCATCCTTACCCAACATAAAGGGTTGTGCACCAGAATCCAACAACACGCATTGAGGTCGATAAACCTTTCCTGAAGGTTCGACCAAACAGAACACACCACTTTTGTTATCCAACATCACCGAACTCGGTGACACCATGGTACGCTCGTATGCCGGCCTCACTGATAACTCCATCATTCGAGCGACAGCAACTTGCCAAGTTCCACTAGTAGCTATCCTGATCCCAGGATCAACACTACTAATGCTCACACAACTAGAAGCAACCAACACATCCTCTTTGCTTTTCGCAAAGTGTGGTCGCCAATTGTAGTATATGGGATGATGACACCCCCAACGCCAATAAATCCTTGGTCGAAAAAAACAGAGACCGAACAAGAGTCCTTGACGCCCCCCAACATTGCTTATTTGGATGCTACGTCAGACGACGTTGATGGCTGGTCCCTACTTGCTCCATCTCCAAGCACATCCACATTGGCTTGCACCCTCATCTCTCCAATAGATCGTCTAGGAGCCATGGATGAGGTGTTCAATGCCTCAGACAATGTGAAAGACTGAGGAAGTCTAACCTGTTGGCTAGCCTCCCCTCTTTGTGGATCCAACTCCACGGATGCTCCTCTAGACTCAGTAGTATGTGTTGCACTACGAGTCATAGCAACTGCGCATGGTTGTGCCGCCATGCAAGACATGTACTCCACAACATCTACTTCGTATGATGTAAAGGCACCAGCTCCAGAATCTGATCTTTGTTGGGCTATAGCCATACTTTGCTATCTTCTGCTCCAACTGCTCAAGTCGAGATGTCATGTTCACCTCATGACTAGCCTCATGGGCTAACACTTGAGTAGGGGCTGGTCCTCTACCACCACCCCTGCCACCTTGAACTCCTTGTCCTCTTCCAGGAACTGCCATGGCAACTCTTGTTGATCGTAATTCTGGATGGAGATCAAAACATCGATTCATCATGTGACCATGTCTGTGACAATGCTCACATGATTTTACTCCAACAGGATCCATCCTTTGACCTTGAAGGCAATCCTTCTTGTGATGAGGTCCACCACATGTCCAACATACCATCCTAACAACTGATTGTTGACATGAAAAGGATGTCAATGGTCTGGATGTTGCACCTTCACCACTGTCCAGATGGTCGAGACTGTCCCACACATGTCTACAACACAAACCCAGAGTGGTTATGGTAGATGTACCATAACCACTCTGGGTTTGTGTTGTAGACTAGTAACGTGAAGACGTTGATGAAGATGGTGAATCCTTGCTGAACCCAACAGTTACTACCCTCTCTTCTTGCATGTTGAGCTCAATATGCTCAGCAAGACAAAACACAATGGCCAACGTAGGTGATGTCTCTTGTAGTAAGGTAGCATCTCTCACTCTACGTCTCAACTCCTATCCAATATCCCATACCAATATTGGACAGCTTGTGCCTCTGTCACCCATGGTTAACACTGATCAACCGATGCATTTGGGTATAAGCCTCTCGAAGACTCTCCTCAGTCTTCCGTTGAAACTCCTGCAAGCCTCGTAGCTTGTCAGTTCTCACCCCTTGGTAGTCTCTTCTCAACCGTGCAAGGAACTCCAGAATATGGTTGAAGGTTGGGACCTCTAAACTCTTCCCAACTCTACTAGCTCCAACTGTATCATCATGCCATGTATAGAGGATGAACTCGCACCTCCAAACACCCTCCAAATGTTGGAATAATCCCTTCCAAGCCATAAACGGATTTGAACAACAACGAGTTGCACATCCGTCAGAAATCACACCATGAGTCAAACTCATGGATGAAGTCATCCAACTCAATAGTGCCAACTGTACCTGAATATCGTCTAGGATCCTTGGTGGCCCCATAGATATCGTCCATGTCCCACAACGGTGTGGGTACACATTCCAAGATATCATCAAGCTCAGCTCCGTCACTCTCTAAAACCAAATCAGAATCTTCTGTGAACCTCAAAGGCCAAGGTTGGTACCGCACTCCTCTACGGGTGCACCCAATGCTAACCTGAGCAGTCTTTCCTCCGGAACCTCCAAAGAACTCCACCGTGACACTAAAGTATCACCTCCGCAACCGGTCCCCAACCGAACCAAAAACAAAGAATCGAACCGTAAACCGCAAATGAAAGGTATTCGAGGCACCACAAGGTGCTAACACAAGGCAACCTCGAAACCCGCCATCACCACAGGCACTCACCCAGTCTACAGGTTTGCAAGTCCTGTTTCACTAGGGAGAAACATGGATAGTCTGACTGGTCCGCAAATCCAGTCTCACTATCGGCAGCACACATGAGCCCCAACGCTCCAAACAACAAAGAACCAACACAAACAAACGTGATGCACAAACAGGAAGCAGAGATGGAGGTATATCAATCACAAGAAACATAAAGCACAATACTCCATCTCAAAAACATCCATCAAAGGGGTCAAACCAACCCAACCCGGACTAACATAGCCTCATAAGGGCATTTAAAAACACAAAAACTCAATTTCGGAGGTCTTCTGCTCTCCAAATTGATAAATTGAGATGGGTAATCCGGCTGTATAAGGCAACGCCTTATACACCCACAATTTTTTTTGGGTAAATGGACACCGTTTGAAACTTCTGCACGACTCTGAAAATCTTCAACTTCGATTTCAGACCCCTAAACCTCAAAATTTTGCAATTCTGATATTGTCTGCCTTGGGCCTGACATCTCTAACCCTACGCGACAAACTTTACATAATCTATCACCCCACCAAATTTCAGATTAAACGGACATTGTATGATAATCTGATAGTCTGCTGCTCCTATTTTCGACCCGAAAACTTCGAAAAACCAAATCTTGGACTTCTAGCACTTCTGTCCGAAATATTTTTTGGCCAATCTCAAATTAATGCTCCAAGACAACTATAAGCATCGATCGACTTCGTCAATTTCCAGCAGCGCTTCCGCCCTCGAAAATTTCCGATTCGGATTTACATTAAAACAGAAAATACAGAAATTCGAAATCGATAAGATCCACCTCAAATCAACTCTACTTCTAGATCACCACCACGGGCTGCACTCTAGCAACGCCCTACATGCTCAACAGTCAATGGATCGAAGCTACCATCGATCCAAACTCGCCAAAACACTTTCAACACTCCAAGAACTCCTAGTTCTCACCACAGAATCCAATTTGAGTTTTCAAAGTAATCTTTTCTACTCTCAAAACGTCCACAAGGACACTCCGCTCATAACCATAGCATAAAAGAGAGATTACAGTCAAGCCAAACCCACTTTGTGCTTCAAAGACTCCAAGTTCCCGCACTAGCTACTATCCACCATAGCCACACTCTCAAAGGCTCAACTTCAAAAATTGGCCTCCAAGGAGCCCTAATTCGAACTCTACCCCTTGAGCCCTAGGACCCCTAACGGCGATGTCGTCCCTAACGGCAATCCCAGTGCGAACGGCGCTAATCGCACAACCGGCTCTAATCTGTTGTATTCTGCTCCCGCATACGCCGCACCTACCTAACTAGAGATGCCACTACATAAGTCGTGACAGAGAGCTTGTTGAACTCACGGAAAGTTTGACATCTAACTCTATTTTAAGAAGATCAGTGCGAACGGCGCTAACTGCACAACCGGCTCTAACTGTTGTATCTGCTCCTTCATACGCGCACCTACCTAACTAGAGATGCCACTACATAAGTCGTGACAGAGAGCTTGTTGAACTCACGGAAAGTTTGACATCTAACTCTATTTTAAGAATATCAGTGAGAGGGCATACTTTTCAAATACATACTAATTGGAGTATATTGGATTTGGTAGCAGTGCTTATCCAACATGATGATGAGAGGAAGGAGTTTGTAGTAGCTTATGTAAGTCGTTCTAACAATGCAGCAAAGTTAAAGTATAGTTCTTATGAAGGAGAATGTTTGGCAATTGTTTGGGCATTGGCACATTTCAGATGTTATTTGTTTGGAAACTCCTTCACTCTCATCACCGATCATCAACCATTGAAATGGTTCATGGAATTAGAAAAACTTACATGAATGCTTGCATGATGGGCTCTTATCCTACAAGAGTATGATTTCACTGTTGTACACAGACCTAGAATGGTAAACCGTGATACGGATGGGTTAAGTCAAAACCCATGTACAAATCAAATTGACAAAATTGGGATTTGATGGCACAATGATACTTGTGAGAAGATGGTGCCGGGTTGGCATGCATCTGCCTTTTTGAGTGTGTTGACATTTGAAAGCTATGTGATATCTCTCTTGGTTCAGAAAGTGGATATGACCCTTGGACAATGAGACCGAGGCTACAAAGTTTTACAAGAGCTCAACATATGGGAAGGTATACACTTTCTTTGAGTACGGGGAAATGACAGCATTCGTGTAGTGCCACTTCTATCTTAAAGAGTACAGTTGGTTAGACATGCTCATGAGGAATTAGGTCATTTTGGAGTGAAACGAACATATCGCTTACTTCAAAGTCATTATTGGGTGAGAGATATGCAGACCAAGGTGCAAAAGTTTATGGCCAGATGTATGGTATGTGATCGTGTTTGAGCATCATTCAATGCACATACACCACAGTGACATCCTTTATCGATTATGGGACTTGGTTATTGTTGGAGCTTGGATTTTGCAAGATCTCTACCATTAACTATACGACATCATTGATATGTGTTGATAATGGTGCAGCATTTCTCCAAGTGGATTGAGTTGGTGGCATTGCATGACAAGTCAAGTGAGGGAACAGCTTATACGATCTTAACTTCGGTGCTTAGTGCATCAGCAGAGCTGATGATTGATCAGGATAGTGAGTTTTTAGACAAGTTTCATGAACTCCTCGAACAAGAATCATAAATCAACATATTGGTTGTTCCACCAAATGATCCACATAACATACATCTCAATCTTGTCTCCACAACTGTCAAACTTGGATCCATGGTACCATCAACGTTTGGAAGGGGACATGACGCATAATTACGCACATGATCCTTTCAAATCACACCATCATTACCCTATAATACCAAAAATACAGAAGATAAAAACTCACATACTTGTAGAATCATGCGATCAGTTGTAACATCCAATGTGATCGGTGCACTCTGTTGCAAGTAAATGTATCACCAACATGAAATCTATAAATTGAAGGTCGATATCCACCTCCTCGAATGGTAGCATAACACAAAGTATCACTATGATGAGCAATAGCCAAGTTTTCAAATGCCAAGGTCATCATCCTATGAAAGAGTTATGCCCTTTGAGAACACACCAAAATCCGAACATCAAGGTTATCCAAGTCCAAGACTTCATATGACTCGCTACGAATAGCTGCACGTAAGTCTAAATCTCTACCATATAATAAAAAGTACGGTGAGAATGACGCTAGAGATGCTTGCTAGCTAAATCGATAATCCATGGCCAACCATGGTAGCTGGATGTTCTAGTCTCCCATACAACCTTTCTACAAGCCAAATTTTCTTAGTCTGCTCTTCAGTATGAACAAATCTCTCTGCTAGACCATCAATCTCATGATGATTTCTTGAGATGGTACCATGATTGATGAACATGTCATGTTTGACAGCTCCTCTCAATGTGATGTCCAATGGGTGAGGGAGATGTCCTCGATGCAATTAGCATACAAGCATGGTATGGATTGCGGATAGAAGACTAACGATGGGACATTGTAGCATCCATCCTCTTGATCTTAGTCCCACGAAGGGCATTTCATGTTAATGGACTAGATGGCTACATGGTGTTAGATGGACCTAAGTGCCGGTTAGATGGACGATTGTGATACATTTGTGTTGGTGTATGACGATCTATGTATTGTGATGTTTGATGTGAGAGTGATGTATGTTGTGATGCGATAGGTATGTGCACGACAGCTGTCACGACTTATGTAGCAACATCTCTAGTTAGGTAGGTGCATGCAAGAGCATATACATCAATTAGAGCCGACAGTGCAGTTAGCACCATTCACAATGGAACTACCATTAGGGCATATAGAACCGTTAGTAGACTTAGGGCTCAAGGGGTAGAGTTCAAAGTAGGTCTCATTGGGATACATTTTTTGAAATTGAGACTTTGAAAATATGGCTATGGTGGATAATTGCTAATGCGGGAACCTGAAATTTTTGAAACACAAAGTGAATTTAACTCAATTGTAATATCTTTTTTATATTATGATTATAAATGAAATGTTAACATTTTAAATATATTATTATGATACATTATACATTGTATTGATGTATGTATTGTGATATTTAATATAACAGAAATATACAATATATATATATATATATATATATAACATATATTTTGATATTTTATTAATATTAAAATTTATATAATAATATATATTGTTTAGACTATGGTACCATTGGAAATAAACATGAAATTACTACAAATATTTTAGTTGATTCGTAATAATTATATACAATATTACTAAGAAAATAAAATGTAGTACACAAATATAATTCGTTGTCCAGAACTTGAGTACATAAATTTAGAGGAGACAAGAATCAAAGGGCTAAATTTGAAATACTGGATGCTTGTGATGATGAGGGAACAGTGAGGATAGCGTACTTTGACTGTCCTGAGCTGAACCAGCGCAGTACTGTTCTGAGGAAACTTGCTGCTGGGCCTGGCGTTAGCGCGCACATGTCACATGTGAAGCAAACGTTGGGATGGAGCCCGATGGACCTCGTACGTGCAAAACTACAATTTCACGCTCTGCTAATTTAGCATTCTTGACACCTTTGGCCGTTTCGCGCGTGGGGTGGGAACTAACGCAAAAACTCGCAAGTGCAGTTGGGCATGATTATGTCACCAACCCGTACCTGTGTACATGTAAGCTTTTGATCACCTTTCCTTCTCTGAAGCCCACGATAGTTGAGAAGGCAGTCTTGGACGAGGACATGAAGGGTCTGATCAGAGTCCCAAACAGCATCATTATGTGCGGCTGCTGTCTCCCAAGGGCAAAGTCACACTGCTGCTGCTGTCGAGGAGGAAGGAGACGAACCACACTACAACTCCAAGTGTACTAGATAAATGCGCAGCGAAAAGTGCCCATGGGCAAGCCGAGCAGCTTTTGGCGACACTTTAGCAAGTGTTATCCGACTTCTGGAAGAGACATGTGCTTTTCTGTCTTGCTTGCTGTGGAGGCCCGTTCATGAAGCCGAGTTCATTGGCTCACAAACGCTCCAGGTGACAACGGATCCAGTCAAGGTTACATAGTAACATAGTGATCCTGGAATAGTGGATTGAAATGAGCCTCGAAAAGGCAGACATGGACGGTACAGTGGTTACAGATCTTCATTGGGTTGCTCTCTACTGGGATACAATGATTAATTATCTTCCTTTGTCATCGTATCATTTCCAACCAAGACCCAAATCATTACCTGACAGTTGGAACGAGGCCAAAGTCCCCGGGCTCGTTCGTTCTTCAGCGAAAAGAGAGAGTACGTATTTTCAGTCTTGCAGCCGAAGATGTATCCAAAGTCGTGAAATTCAAGTCCTGCATGATGAAATAGTGAGATGTTGAGCTCGGTTTCACTCTGCGGTTATGTAAGTCACAACCCGAATAATCATCACCTGACAGTTGGAACGACGGCCAAGTCTGAAACAGATTCTTCTATTCTGGAGAAGAAGCATACAAGCATTCATTGGAATGAAAGAAGCCCAACTGTGGGCAACGTAAGAGAGTCGAACGTAACAAGCCCTGCATGAGGAAGAAGTGTTATGTATGACTCAGTTTCGTTCCACTGGATGTTAGGCCAAGGTGACATGGTAAGCTTTCACAAAATTCCATACGAGCCATCTGATCGAACTTGTTTTCAGTCAGTTGACACGGTATTCAGAACAATGGAACAAAATTTACAGAAATATATACCATCCATCACACTGAACCTTACGGAAGAAAAGGTAGTAAATTCATGAGGCCTCTCGCGCCTCTCTCTACTTCATGGTTGTCCCAGAGAAACGGCCTGTTGCAAAGTATGTGCGTCCTACCATCACAGAACTGTAGCTTAAAAGCCACAATGGGATCTGCTGATGATACGTTGCTGACACGTAAAGTAATTTGCATGCACCAAGCTGTGGGAAAGAGCAAACGTTTCGGGATGTTCCCCTTTAGGCAATAACGATGTCGATGGACTGTGGGCAGGTGCCCGCCTCGCGGCCCCGAAAGCTTTTCCTAAAGGTGAGAATCTGTGATATTTGACGTTAGTTTGAGATTTACATGAACCAAGATCCCAGAGCCATGACGAAGCAAACCTATAAAAATCGTCGTCCTTACCCACTTCTCACATTCGTATCTCGTGCACTGATGACGATCTCCTTCTTGCATTCAGCGAAAATTCCAAAAATTCTCAGGTGGACAGCTCACTCCAAACGAAGAAAAGTTTGCTCTTTCCACGTTGATAATCTCACCGTTCAACGAAAGATGCCGATCTGCTTTGTCTATTAATACACAAAATCTCAGTACATCTCTAGACAACTTTCATTCAGTTCGCAACGAGGTCATTGCAGTATACCTGAGCGGGGCCGACTTGTGGCCGGGACGAACCTGCATGCAGACCACAATGGAACCGACTTAACCAGAGTCAACGAAGTCAAGAAAACTCCCTACATTATTTGAACCAGGCATAATCTCAGTGATCTCACCACCAGGAACCAAACACTCAGAGCCCGGGCATGACGGTAGATCAATGTTCCAGTTTTCCCTCCACTCTGCACTTTAAGACCCAGGTCAACAACACACTGTTGCCAAAAGGACCGCCTTCATTGTTTCTATAAACGGGCAGATACATACAGCCAGGGTTAAAATCATCAGCGTCTGCCCTGCCTGATTATGGGACAAAAGGAAGTGCTCCGGCATTTCCCAACACTTTTTCCTCCTTCACACAACCCCATATCGATCACACTGATGGCTTCGGCCGCGACCCTTTCCTGCTAGCTGGCTGCCTTGCATTCGGTGCAGGAGGATTGCAAATAGCATCCGATGAGGATTGGGTTCCGGTTCCGGCTGCAGTTATGGAAAAGACGCCAATATTCTGGATCCACTTGTGTGATGTTTCTCCCCGCTTTCTGCAGCAGCGCTTTTCGAACCATGGATCAAGGTACAGCAACTTGTTTCTGTACACTCCCGTTTTCCTTGTGCGTGCAGTTTACTTGGGGTTGGAAGTGAACATGATCAACGCTTTCTCGACAAGCGCATGCAGAGTAGTCCACGGGGCCGTTGATCCACTCCTTTGCGTGTACAGCTCCCAGGAAGGGAATCGCGTTTATGCATCTTTGAATTTTACTTGCTTCTACTTGATTCATCAATCCTCAAACACATGGACGTAAACCCGCGCCGAGAGACTACATGACCGAACCTGCGTCCACGAAATGTATGAGGCTGTCGTCACCTTCATTAGCCGGTGAGTCTCACAAAGAACATCTCGGCCATGTCTCTTCTCTTCCTGCAGGAAATTTCAATACTCCACCTACTCCACGGGCTTCCCATAATTCATCACTTAATGCTCTTGCCGCACAAGGGCTGGTCACTTGCATCTGGTTGCAACTGCACTCACCAGACGCACAATGCAATGTCGTGGACTACATGAGAAGTAAACAATCCTATATCACGACTCCATCATTCTATCAGCAGATATCATATTCTCCAAGGTCACATCTGCAACTTCAGGTTCACTCGTACGCTGTATTAACGACTTACAGTAAATTCTCATTATGCCAAAGTGAATGCAGATAAAGTTACCGAACCTACCCTAACCAACAAGTGCGCATTAACAGATTCTACACCCCGAATACGATCTGGTACTCAAAGAGAAGGCACCTCGATTACTTCAGCTGCTGACTTAAAGAGTCATCACCGTGGCTGTCTTAGAACCCTCATACCAGAGCCCGTTAATATTCTCAGGCCACAGGACGCAGTCATGGATTCAAACTGAACTTGAGAGGTGACGGTGGGCGTTAAAGAAAAGTCGGGAACACGCGATCAAATACTTTTCATTCAATTTGTCATCTTTAAAACAACCCAAGATAGAGGTCCTAGTAAATACATTGAAAGCACAGCTGCAAGACCCTAGAACTGAGGCCGGCGCAGACATCAAGGCCTTATTTCGATTCGAAACGCCTCTGCCCAGCGCAGGCCGACGAAGATTAATACGCGGCCATGCCGTGGAATGTCGAGAACTAATTTTCATGACAATGTTGGGTTGCAAATGTACAAGTTTCTCCTAAACGCTACTTTCTCCACTCAAGCCCAAGAATCTGTGCCCATGGAGGTCGTTAGCTAGCTCAATCTCCCAATCTTTCTCTTTCTCTCTCCCTCGAGTTTGTAATAAACTCAACAATGAATGGCCCACGGCTCTAAACGGGGTTAAGATTATTGAAAGCCAACATTAGTCAGCACCAACGCAATGAGCGTTAACAGCTACCTACTAATCCTAAAGACTCGTGGGAAAAGACTCCTGCCAGTTGATGACAATCGGGCTTTGCACCACATGTACACCGTCGGTCCAGGCCATGAATCCGAACGCCGACCCTATCGTCCCCGGAGGCAATTTCACCGGGGGAGCAGAAACCTTCATAGTAAAATGCAATTTCTGATTCACCTCCGTGAACTCAAGAACCGACGGCGACACAGTAATCTTCACATTCTTAGGGCCAACCACATCCACAGTGTAGGTCGAATTCGCAGGCCCGACATTCGTCAACGTCCTGGCGAACGTGGTCTCGAGCAGAGCGGACGTGCTGCCCGTCTGGTCGAAGAGGGTAGAAAAGGAAGGATAATTCAGCTCGCTCGGACTGCCGATCTTCGTCGGGCAACCGCCCACATCCGGATCGATGACGCGAATTGCAGCCTGCGAGTAGTTGAGCGCGCAAAGAAACTTGATATAATCTCCGACCTCGAGGTCGTAAACGAGCCCGGGGTTTATGGCCCGCTGCGGGTCCACATGCCCGGCCCCGTACGCGAACGGGGTGCTGACATTGCCCGTCGCCTCGTCCGCCAGGGCGCTCCCGGTGTTGTCGGCCACGTAGGCCGACGTCATGATGGCGGATTTGATCATCGCAGGGCTCCATCCGGGGCGCGCGCCTTTCAGGAGCGCGGCAATTCCGCTGATGTGCGGGCAGGACATGGACGTCCCGGAGATTATGTTGAAATCCACCGTCCTATTATCGCCCTCCAGGCCCGTGGGTGCTGCGGCCCCGGTCCAGGCCGCAAGAATGTTCACCCCGGGGGCAGTGATGTCGGGCTTCAAGATCTCGGGCGTCTCGGGGTTGGGGCCGCGCGACGAGAAGGAGGAAATCACCGGTGCCGGTTGCACGCCGTAGACAGTTCCTCGGAACAAAATGTTGGCCTTGGGCTCTTTGGACGCCAGAATGTAGGACTTAATCTTGGCCCCGGCGCCAGCACCGATGGCAGTCGCAGGCAGGACGTGACTGTCGGCCACCAGGCCCTCGCCATCGACCGGCAAGTTCGTGAGAATCATGCCCAGCGCGCCCGCGGCCTTGACGACCTGGCCCTTGGCAACTCGCGCGTTGCTGCCCCGATCGCAGAGAACGATTTTGCCCTTTACCTTCGCGGGGTCCAGAGTCCCGTCGAGGCACAGGCTCGCGCTGTAAGCGTTCACTCCCGCTCGGCTCGCGTTCACGGCGTAGATCAACGAATGGAGAGATTCCCCGAGGCTCGGCCCGCTGTACAGGGACGTTCCTTGGAAGGATTCCCCGTTGCTCAGCTTCACGATGGCGGGGAAGCTGCGGTCGATGGTGCTGGCGGCGACGGTGGTGATCCAGGGCGCGACGTTCGTCACCGTGAGGCTGCCGGGCCCGCTGTTCCCCGCGGAGCACGAGACGAAGACGCCCTTCTTCATGGCGCCGTATGCGCCGATGGCGATCGGGTCCAGGTAGTAGGGAACGACCCCGCCCCCGACCGAGAGCGAGATCACGTCCACACCGTCCGCCACCGCTTCGTCGAAAGCCGCCAGAATGTCCGAGTCGTAGCACCCGCTCTCCCAGCACACCTTGTACACGGCCAATCGCGCCTTGGACGCCATGCCGCGGGCAATTCCCTCTGCGAAGCCCAGCAGGCTGGCCTTGCTGACCAATCTGCCCCCCGCCGTGGACGCGGTGTGCGTGCCATGGCCTTCCCCGTCGCGCGCGCTCTTGAACTCCACGGACGTGTTGACAGGCCCCGTCGCAGCCTCGTAGCCCTTGGCGAAGTACTTCGCGCCTATGAGTTTTTTGTTGCACAACGAGGCGCTGAACGATGGCTCGTCCGCGCAAGCCCCCATCCACCTCGAGGGAATAGGCCCCATTTTGTGATCGAGGAACGACGCCCTCTCGGGCCAGACCCCCGTGTCTAGGACTCCGATGATCACATCCTCCCCGTACCTGGCCTCCTCGGTCAAATCCGAGGCTGCCGACGAATTCAGCCCCAAAAACTCCGGAGTGTGGGTCGTGTGAAGCTGCCTCACCTGCTCGGGGTAGGCTGCCATCACTCCCGGCCTGAGCCTCATGGCTTCGGCCTCCGCTTCCGTGAGGCGAGCGGAAAATCCCTGGAACACAGTCGAGTAAGTGTGCAGAATGTCGTCGAGCTCGTTCACGAACACCGTCTGCGTGTGGCGGATTTGCTTCACGGCGTGGAAGGTTGATTCGTACCACGATTTGTGGGTGTTGAAAACCGCGGGCTTTTGCGTTTGCGCCATTTGCACGATGTACGTCCGGACTCCCAAATCCGAGGTCGCTGCTGCGGAGCTCCATAGGCACGAGCTCGTAATGGTCAAGAGAAAGAATAATAAAATGGTGCCCGTCAGGGGCTCCTCCTTGCGGTACCCCATGTCGGCCCCGTCTCTACGTGCCCCCCTTGGCGCCTGCTGCGACTGCTCAGCAGAAGGAGGAGGAGGAGGTGACGGACGAGACGAGCTCGAATGTCAATCCGCGCTGCGCATTAAAGAAATACTGGTGCTTCTTCTTGGGGGCACGAGCAGCTCTTATAACAGACCGGGGCAGGGGCGCAGGCAGAGTCTGTCCGTCGAGCCTCTGAGCTCTTCCTTCCTTCCAGCTGAGAGAGAGGTCTCGACTCTCGACGTCCCAAGATCAGCCTTCGCGAGTAAGGTGATCCAACCACCTTCGACCTTCCGCTGAAATTCAACGCAGGCAGGTCGTGCGACAACGAAAGCGCAGAAGTTGTGCACCACCGGCTTCTTCTGATGATCCCGTTTCAGACCCGGCCTTCTGCGCCACTTTGCGCTCAGAAGGACTTCGCTTCGCCCAGGTGCAATGCAAGGAATGTTGGCATCCTGGGAGTGTGATCTGCTTCACCAGCAGCAGCTCATTAACGGTTCAGTTCCAGAGCCGTGAAGCAAACTCCAACTCCCGAAGGTAGCTCTCGGAGATGGAGATGGTAGACTCGCTTGCTGCTGCTTGTTGCTTGATGTGAAAGAGAATGAAGAAGTGAAAAAATATGAAAAGAGGAAGGGCTCTTTACGCAAATAAGTCGAACCTGGCTTGCTTGCAGCTTCGAATTGGATGCAGAGGGATGCCCCACGAGGGCGGTCCTCGACCCCTCCCGCCGAGCTCACACTGGTCACACGAGCGAGGAGGGAGTAGACTGACTCGGATTGATTCTCTTAGACTCGGATCCTTCTCAACCCCTTTTGGGTAGCAGAGGCTTGGGAGTCAAACCAACTCAGTGTCGGTATCGCCTCTCTCCTCTGCTCTCGTCTCTTCTCGTCTGCTCTGTCCAGCACCTCACTCTCTCTTCTCTCTGAGTCCCTAGCTCACCTCACGACGCATCCATGCCATACCATAGAAGGATGGAAGAGCTGGCAGCTCGAGCTTCCTTCCTTCTCTACTCCACTCCCTCCCACTCCACGCCACTCCCTTCCTCTACTCCAGCACCACTGATTCGAATGATTGGAGAAAAAGGGATTTCCACCTCACCCTGGCCTTAAAAACCCGCTGCAGATAGTTGTAGGTGTGAGTGAGCGAGCAGAGTGAGAAGGCAAGAAGCGTAATTATAATAACCTCGAAGCTGGGCAGATCACAGCAGCATGCCTACGAGACTCTACTACTACTACTCCGGCTGCTACGAGAAAGTCATGGGCCCACGGGCAGCGAGCGAGAGAGAGAGAGAGCGACACACTTGCACTGGAGCTGCGCAAGACACGTTCATAAAAAGTCACCTCGTGGTACCCTTCCGGATGCAGCTGCCTCTGCTGCAGTTTGCGCAGGAGAACGGCTCGGGATTACCGTTGCCTTCCGGATATCATGAACCGGACGCACAACCCATCAAACCTCTGGAGTCTGGACTGGAGTCACTGGACTCCGAGAACTTGATTGTTGGTGCGAGTGAGGGGGAGTAGAACTGTGGGGGGAACGAGGAGGGGTTCTTAACGTCTTTCCTAAGGCCCACCACCTCCCCAGGGCAGCCAGGGAGACTCTACCATTCGCCGGCGCCACCGCCACAATAGTCCCACCGGAGGAACTATCCCACGACTCACGCAGCCATTCCACCGGCTCCATGGGCTTCTGCTAGCGGGAGAGGTGTTGGGCCGCAGCAGCGAGCACGCGAGGAGGTTGCAGCAGATGATTGCTCTGCTGTGTTTGTACAACATATTTCACGCTGAACGGATGTGCGAAACTGTCCGCCACTGAACGTCCTACGGTCGAGACGTAGACAGCCCCATCCCGCATACGGCCACCTCATTTAGTCCCAGAATCTGGCCCGGCACCATCACCACGCCCCTGCAGATTTAGCTCTGCTCCCTCCCTTCTTCCTTAGCCCTCCAACTTCCGTGGGAGTTCTAATTTCAGCCTACCCGGTTGCTGGGGAACATCGGGAACGAACAGTCCCAAACGCACACGCTGCTTCCCGGCCAGCGTTCTATTGCAGACTGTTGTCATCAACCCGGTCCATGGTCCAAGTCTAGATTCTAGAATCCTTTACCATTCAACGATCATTTTCCTGTCGTGGACGACCGTGTTGGTCGCCTTCCATCCTTTCGTCCAATCCTGCATGCGGTAAATTAGATGCTTGTTCACGGTTTTCCTTCAGAACCCCCCGGGCCGTATATGGGAATAGTTTCTATACGAAGAGACTGATGCCGGGACGTTCATTCTAAATCCGGACAAAAACGAGTCCATTAGGTTCCCACGAAGCGGTCTACCCAATGCACAGAAAGAAGGAAAGACGAAGTAAAATATCAAAAGGGATGGGAAGACCCCATCAAATCGTACAAGGAAGGAACCAAACCCGTAACATGGGGCTAGGCCCCAATAGTATCACACCGGGAAATATGTCCTACAGCACCTAGGATATATGAACTATCCAAGTCAAAAGGTCTACAAACAACAGAGCATCCGAAGAATCATCACCTAACGTGATTGCTCTCCTATGGATTGCACCAGCTAATACTCTCTGTAGAACAATGGAAACACGTTGCCTAAAATAGGCTATACAGTAAGCTAAAGAGAGTGATACCCCATGTCGCCTAGTATGGTAGGCTCTCGCGCACTCCTTCACAAACATGTCAAAGTCGGTGTCCATAGCTCCATATAACTCCAAAGCTAGAGGAACAAAGAGGTGACCTCTCTGCATACCTCTATACTTGGAGACCTTGGCTGCTGCCGCTCCACTCGCCGCCCCCATCCCGGAGGATGGGTGATCACCCCCTCTCAAATCTGTGTCTCTAGTAGGATCGGTAACCACCACATCGCCCACAAGTGACCTGGTCCTCCCGAACCAAGTGCAGTGTCCGCCTCTAACCCTAGTCGATTGCAAGGCATACCAACGCTCTCTCCATGTGAGGTATCCACCCTCCCGCCATAGCAAACACCACATCCCTAATGGCATCATGGGTAGCTATCCTCCGCCTCCGAATGGACAACGAGTCATATGAACACCGCCGCATCTAAAGTGATACCACACTCACATGTGAGTAATGAAGATGTAGATGGATGGACCAAGCCAAGACGGAACCTCATCGCCGTGGAGAAAGTAGATGGTGTGAGTCGGAAAGCCCCTCGATGCATGGTTGAGCCAAGATCCACGAGCCTGCACCCTTGCCCGAGCAAGAGCGTAGACGAGCTCTAGTAGTACGAGGGATGGCCGGATCCACTAAGAGTGAATGTAGAGCCTCCCTAAATCGCAAGTTTGGTCCATCAAGATAGACTCAGAGACCCCTAGTCCAATCGGTAGCCAAAGAGGAAAAAGATGGGAACTCATGTCGTACCTCCCGTGGTAAAGCGTCTCGTATGTCATAATAATACCTGTAAGGGAAATGATCCTGTATCGACGTCCCTCGTATATATCTCCAAAATAGGTCTATCTGCGATCACAAATCGAGAAGATAACAAAGGTGCAACAAGTCTTTAACTCGCCAAGAACGCCGCAGTGCCGCTCCCTCCATCGATAAAAAGCCTACCCCTCCACACGAGATTGGCAAAGATGTCTGTCTCCTTGCCAAATCTCCGATCACACACACTCGAATGTCCCCGGTCCGATGATGTCACCAAAGACGCCCATGATCCTCCTATCAAAGGTCAAAACGTGATATGAATGTAGGTGAAGGAGGAACAAAGGAAGAAGATAGGTGGGTCGACGAGCAATACTAGATGATAGTATACCAAACGCCACATGCGGATCCCCTAGTAGAGGAAGGTCGCCTACATGCAAAACATCCTCGCCAATGCAACGTCAAGGTAGCGTGAAACAAAATCCTCGCATCCTACTAACACTCCTACAATACGTAGCCATCCGTCGATATCATACATCCCTCCGAAAGTCAAGATGAGGCGAATGCCCAAAGGAGACCAAGCCCTACACTTTGACACCTTGACTCTCAAGCCTACAAGATGAAGCCTCGGTAGTCAAGTAATCAAAGGCCGCTTAATGTTGCCTACATGGCCCACAATGTGTGTATCATCCGCCAAGGTGGGAAACACACAACCGGCACGGCCAAAGCAAGAGACACAAGAGCTCAGAATGAGCCATGGCAAATAAGGGTCCCCCAAAAGGATCTCCATGCCGAAAGTGCCGTGTAGATCAGAAACGATGACTCCCTCCTCAGAAAAGCCATGGTGATAAAATAAAGAAGAATGAGAACCGTAGAAAGATCGTACAAAAGGAATGAGGCTTAATAGGGGTCCACCAAATTCTCTAAGCTCTCTAAAATGGATGCACGCGAGACGCCATTTGTTAAAAAGCGTTCTCAACGCCTACCCGCAAGACAACCCAATCCGGATGGATATCTAGAAGTGCTCTAATGCCCAACGATACGCCTCACAACCTCCCCGGTGGCGACTCAAACCGATGTGGACAAAGATGCTCCCGAAGTGTGAGCGTCTTTGCAAGACAACGGTACGGCTGACTAATCGCAATAAGACCTCTCCAATAGCAATCGGTCGAATGCCCCGTGTGTCCTTCTCCATCGCAAGAAGCCGACTAGCACCAACAGCCTGACTAACTGACAACGGAATCTCCCCTCTACTCGCAAATCGCCGCAGCCCACTGAACAACTCCGTGAAACCACTAGGAGGATCGTCCGCCTGAAAGTAATCTCGAAAGCAATCTCGAAGATGCTCATATACCATCCCCGACAAACCCCCCGAGGATAAACATGGGGTTGTGCATAGAGAATGAGCAAATAATGATCTGTCAAGACATAATGGCTCCTCTGGCTGATATTCCAAGACCTCTAATGGTATCTCCTCGCCCATGGGTGGATGTAGAAGGCGTAAAGAGGAAATCGTCTACTCAGTAGGACTAGCCATGGACAAAGGATGAAGGGTAGGATGCACAGAAAGCGTAGGAAATTGTAGAACAGCCCCGAAGAACATAAAAGCCCTGGATCAAAACGCAACGTGTAATGCAGGTGTCCATGTCGAACCATTTTATGAGAATATTGTATCTTGATGTGAGCCTTATCCTCCAAGATATCACATTTCCGTGTGTGGTCCTCTTTGAGGCCTGAGCGTTGGTTGGAAAGTTAGATATTCTATTATCTATGGTCATGGACACTTAAAGTATAATCTGGATACAAAGACAGAACATTTGCTAGACGGGTGAAAGCTGCGTGACACCTCCGACATAAGAAAAGGAGAGTGACAGATGGGATTAAAACGCAAGCTCCAAAACCATGGAACTTGTGGGGAATGTACGAATCACGGAGAGAACTACTGTTTGGTAGAGAAGTCTTCAGGGGTCTTGGAAGACATGTGATCGAAAACGAAGCGTCGCAGGCCCTTTAGTTGCTGCGCTGGAAACAAAACCTCTCTGGGCTTACTCAAGATCAGTGAAGAATTTAAAACGCCCTTCGGTGTAGGAACTTTCCAGGAAACTTATCCGCTATCCATAAGACTCTTCTTTTTCAAGAAAAATAAAACATTTCAAGGCCATAGGAATATAGAGAATGTATGCGTTAGCTTCCTCAATTGATAAAATGGAAAACTAAGACGGGGGAACCTTCTAATTCTCGAAAGTTGCTTGTCCTTGAAAGAATACCATCTACTTCATATAGAGAAGGAAAAACCCCTAGTTTTAAGATTCCACACGTATTACGTTCCTGTCCCACACCACCTCATCTCATCACAATAGACACTACAATGCGCTGGATGTAATATTGCAGGACTTTACAATTTTGTCTCATCAAAACTTCAACATATCTACATAAATTCTACTTCCAGAATATTAACTATTTCAGTAAACTAAATAACATGATATAATAACTTCACTACACTGTATGGATTTCTCTGACAAGCAAAAAAAATTCCTACCAAAAAAAAAAATCCTATGAAGACATTTTCCATACTTTATCACAGAATCACTCGAAAATAAAATAGGTCAAATGTATAAAAAAAATTAGTTAAAACGCTGGGAGAAAGCAAATTAAACTATAACTGCAATAAAAATTGAATGAACTCAAGAAATATATCTAGAGGAATCAGATTTAAATTCAGAAATCAACAGTAAAATATATTTCTCTAAAATATAATTATTTTGTAACATGTAAGCATATCTGAATATCTTTGAAATAGAAGCGATGCATAAAGTTTTTTGCTTAACCCTTCATGCAATTAATTTCCATTCCAAAAAATAGATGACTTAAAATATGACTTACACATCATATTACTATTGGAAAAAGACTCTTATATTTTTAGTTTGGTTTTCTGTGCATTTGATTCTCTAAACAACAAAGATCAGTACTTAATGATACAAGTTCTGAAAAAATGAAAAAAAAATTACATTCATAAATAATTGAAAAGTTAATAACTGAATGTAATATATGGTTTTAAATATAACTATGGATTATTTTTCTGTCATTTGAAATGTATAAACAAACAAATGTATTTCTTTTTTCAGATTCTTTACATCTTTGATTCAGTAATTAGAGTTACCTTTCTTGCATAAGTTAAATAAAGTTCATATGCAAATTTTAAAAATTCAAATGTATTCCAAATTACATCCAGGATGAGAATCATTCTTATTGAAATTTCAGATTTGCATTAGCCTCTTCTTACATTTCAAGCATGGAAAAAATAGTTTGATATTTTGGATTTATAAGACAAGAATTGCGCACATTCATTTTTCTCGAATGATCTATGAATTTTGAAACAGTTGTATTGATGTGACTCACATCCGATCCCACATGTTGGCTGGATAAGAAGAGAGAGACACAATAGACGCGATGGTGAATTGCTATTATTATGAAAACATACTATTTAATTCATAAGGTCAGAAGATTTTAAGACTTATATTGTAAGTTTGAATGCATCTTACCTACTTGGAAAGATCAAGGGGCCGAGAAAAATAAAATAGAGAAATTGGTGGGAGACCATCATGTATACAAGCCCGGACAAAGCCGGAAACCCCACCAGAAGGTAAAGATTAATAACTTATTCTGTTTCTGGATGAAATCTGTTGTGGACTGTGGTACTCTCACAAGGTACTTTCTCCAAAATATTCCTCAGCCTGTATGGATCATATCAAACATATTTGGATCCTAACCATGTAGATCCGAATACTGTATAATGAAACTCAAAATGACTAAGGTTCGTGTAAAAATATTTTCAGAGTATATCATTCAAAACTAATAAATGAGTACAATGAATATCGGTAAAGAAGTAAGGTTTTATACTTATGGAGACATATAGATACTAAGAGCAAGAATTAATATAGATGACCTCAAACAACCAGCATTAATATAATCAAAATGCCAAGAAGATATTTCTATTCAAGGGCTATTGTTTGCAAGCTAGGCCAAATCCGGATAATTGAACATTACTGACCCATGATCCAAAAGTAGGTAGTAAACAAAGTAAATTAACAAAAACGATGGGACGATCCAACAAGACTTAACATGACCCCACTCCACGTGAGACCCCGCTTGCCCGTGAACGGTCCCTGCCCCAAGCTAGAGCTCGGGATATGGGAGCAATCCTCTTTAATCCAATCAAAACTGGTGAAGTGTTGAACGCGGTGAAATCGATCGTACAGTAATTCACTGTGAGATTCAAGTGATTTTTCATTCTCTGACAGTGCCAAACATGACACATTTTAATTAGATTATTTATGATGGGTGCCTCAACGTGAAGGTGTTAGATGGGAGATCTTGAGAAAGAAAATAGGTTTCTTCTGACAAGTGGAAAAGACACCAAGTAAAGTCGTACAAGGTTTCTTGGTTTCTTCTCACAAGTACGAAGGTTAGATTCTTCATTTCCTTTGAATTTATTCCCGCGTTAGCTTTCTTTTCCTATTTCTTGCTTATAGCAATGGAGAGGAAAGCTATACTAAATCTTGAAATCTATAGTGAAGCTTGTTGTTTTCCCAATTGATTTTTCTTGACGACAGGTGCAGGTTGGATCACAATAACAGTTTAGGATTACAAACATTTTACCTGTGGAGATCAAACTGTGGTAGAAGTTCCCACACGGTTACACAAGCAAGAAACTCAAAATGATTCATATAATCGATATTTATAGCTATAGCTAGATTGAGTTAGTCAAAGTATATATCTTATTGTATATCACAATTTAATTTATAGTTGTTTTATCTTTCTTGGGTTGATATGTTTGGAAATGAGGATTTTTTCTCTTCATTTAATAAATTTGATGAAAAAAGTTTCAACAATAAACCTCTATGGCATATTGTTATGAATGATGATCCAAATTAGAATATTGTATCAAAGTTTAAAATCATGATAATAATTTGTTTCATTGCGAGTTAGAAATATAAACGGAGAAAAAAATAACAGAAAATTTCCATCAAATGAGACAATTTCAAGCAAGAATTTATATTTCAACAAATATCAAAATCTGTAATTTTGACTAATTACATATTACAATATTTTATATGATTGCAATAATTTTAACATTGCATGTCAAATTTTGTAGCAATCTGAAATAGAGCAACAGAGTTGTGGGTGTGTTTTATTTATCTCATATCATTCATAAATGTATCATTTCATACACAACATTTTCATAAAACGTATATTTTGAATGGTGTGATAAAATATTAGCATGTGCATCAAGTTGTGTTGATCTCTTTATCTGATACATGCACAATCAAGGTGCCTAATGATGTCATTTCATTCAATCAGTTTCCTTCCGAGAGTAACACTCAAGACATAATAAATTTTTAGGGGGTAAAAACATTTCTAGAGAAGTTATTAACCTCAAAAAGATGAATATTCACAACCAATACATTTGAGGATTTGGCACATTCAAAAGCTTGAAAGTCCAGAAAGAGAATATGATGAGTTAGTTAATTTTTTGATAAATCTATCAAAACTAGGATTATACAAACATTATAGCAACTAAACTCTATCAAACAAAAATGTGTAATGTAAATTTTGATGTATTAAAAACTTCTTGATCTTTAAGATATCATATGATAATGAGTGAAAAATGATGTCTTATTGTTGTCACATTGAATGGACTATCATATAAGTATAATGATTTTCAAACTTTTATTGTTATAATTCATGGGTTTACTAAAAATTAGACACTATAATCTATATTTGTAGTTAAAAAATAAAGAATAGATTAATATGCTCTTATAAGACACAACCAAACTTCTAAATTTCATAAGCATTAATAAGAGTAATAAGCAAATCCCAAATTGAATCGCACTTATTAAACTTACAAATTATATCATTCAAAATTTATGCATTGTAAAAAATCTTTTTTTTATGTAATATGCATGTACAAATATTATAATTATCAAAATAAAAATCTCCAACTAAGGTTATTTTACTTCAAATGTTACAAAATATGACATGTATAAGATTGGAATTAAATGAAATTTTTAGAAAATAAAAATAATCCTCAAATTTATTTTTTAATTTTAAAATAAAAATAAATCTATTTCTATTTTTGATAATTACTAAGGTAAAATAACTTAAGATAAATTTAAAATTTGAGTCAAAAGATATGATAACTCAAACATATTAATTCTAGAAAAGTAAAACAACCGTGAAGGTTTCATAAATAATGAAGGTAATAAATTATTTATATGTCATTTCCAAGATAAATTTACTTACTCTAATAATATATTGTTACATCTATATACAACAAATACATTCATAATTTGAGTATTTTGGTACCACAAGAAGATATGATAAAATCAAATGTAATGGTAAAAAATTGATGCATATAATCTTTTTGACTGTATATAATGCATACATGATTAAGCATAGTTGAGGGGAATGAACCATCAGATTTGGTAGGAAGTTGTGAAGAATACTTAACATCAACAATCTATGCCCATGTAGATTGGAATACTGCTATATAACAAACATGAAAATTACTTGAATTTTCAAACAATGAAAGTATTATTTATTGCAAATAAATGTAAAACATCAAAGTAACTTCAATAGATATGTAATCAGGTACAAGATCACACTTGTATCAAAGTTTATTTTCAAGAGTATGAGATTGATTATAAGAGATATTTAATCATGTTGCCAAGATGTTTAAAATTTTGTGTTAATGCTGCAATTGCTACATAGTAAAATTAAAAGATACATTAAATAAATATTTGAATCAAAATTTAAGAAAATATGTATAAATGAAGTTTTATGAATATGATGATTCAAGCCGCCTTGATTGAATATGTTAGTGATTTTGTAAGCTTGTGTCATTCCATCAATCATTTCAATGGTTAGTGATTGGTGATGAGAGTGAAAGAGTTTCCAAACAAATAACATATTGAATGTGCCACCGCCCAAACAACACCCAAACATTCTCCTTCATAAGAACTATACTTTGACTCTATTGTAATAACATTGAATGCAATGACTCATGAATGGCTTGTACATGTTCATTAAAGATAGTTGCAAAAATTATATATTTTTATTTTCTGGATGACTTTATCATTTCTTATCACACAATCTAAAAAACATAACATACAAAGTTCAAGATGAACTATGAGATATCCATCTGACTTTTTCTTTAAAATTAAAATTATTTAAATCACAAAATATATTTAGAGATTTATTAAAACTTCCACCATATCTAGATGGAGTTCATGTAGATCCAAATATATTGAACTAGATGGTATGAAGTTTGATATATGTTGAGCTATTTGACATAGTTAGAGTCATTTAATTGGTCTTGTTAGTTAATTTATGCAGACTACAAAAAAATATCGTTTATTATTGTGAGTATTACTTTGATTTAAGTATATACTTCAGTTTGAATTTTTTTTCATATTATTATTATTTTCAAATCGTTACACACTTGTTTGATATTCCATGATTTTTTAACTACTTGAAGATAAAAAAAAATTTAATTTTTGTTTAAAATATTACAACCATGTCATTCTAAAACAATAATCAACAAATATATATCTCCAAATTTCAAATCCATTTAAATGAATAATTTTGTTCAAAACTTTTCAAAAATAAAATTATAAATTTGATAAGATATATTTTTTATTATAAAATTGTATTATTTAAAAAATACACATGAAATTTCAGTGAAGAGAATGAGGATAAGGTAAAAAATTGATGTCTCGATTCTTGAATGATTAGAAATTTGAGGGATTTTTTTTGCACATATTGCATAATGATTATAATAGTACTAGCAGCAAGATGTGTTAAGGTTGATAGATAAAAAAAATTAAAATTTTTGAAAAATATTATTCCCTACCATTATATGGGTTAAAATTGATAGTTTGTTAAATAACTCTTAGTCACATCAAATGAAGTACATTTTCAAACATGAAGGTCAAAGTCCTTGGTGTAATAAGTATGAGGTATTGTAAATCTAATGTTGTCACTACAATTAACATAGAGTTTGTTCTATCTTCTTTTCTGTTTAGTTTTTGTGGTATGAAGTACCAAAAATATAAAATAGCTATCCATTGTAGTGAAAGCCTGGCATGAAAGATACAACATGTTTTTTTAAAATCTATGCCACCTAGAGATAAATATTTAAAATAAAAAATTCGAATTATTTATAAATTTAAAATTTTAATATTTCAACATTAGACTCTCATATCATATCTTGCTATAATCTTATGCACAATCTATTAAGTATATTCAAATTTAAAAATATTTTTAAAAATTATTATTTCATGAAAAATTATATATTTTAATAAATATTTCACATTTTAATTAAAAACATAACATGTATACTCCCGTACAAACACCCTTAAGTTTTGTTAATATTCATTAAACTTTTGATCTTAAGAGATCACATTCAATGATCATTCATAAAAATGCTTATGTGAATGAAACTACAAAACTTATATAAACTTGACATTCAAAAATCATATTTTTTATCATGAATATAATCATAATTTGATGATCTCTATAATTTTTTTTATTGAATTTATGTTAAAAATGAAACCAATTAAAGATTTAAATAAGATCCAAAATAAATTTATAAATAAAAAAAAATTGAAAAACTTGTTAAGCATTATTTTCATCAATAGATGCATATCTTTTTTTTAGATAATTAAAGATAGTATAGTTTTTGATAGATTTTAAATATCTTAAGTTTATTCAAAGTCATATAAATAGCTTTAGTTACCAATTTGTATAATCTACAAATATAATCTAAATATTGAGTCAATCATATTTTGTCATTTGATTTATAATTATATGTGAGCTAAATAGAGTTGAACTAGTTCAAATGTAAAACTATTTATAAATGTCTTTTGTCTTAAAATTAGATTTTAGAATCATTTTCTGGAATAAATTTCATATATTCAAAAAAAAATGTTCATGATTTCAACTTATTGGTTTGAAGTAGCCATGATGAAGCATCCAAATTAATTTTTATTGATAAATTATTTTTATGACATACCAAGGATAAAATATTGTGATGTTTTTCATCTACAAATAAGCTACACATAATATTTGCTAAGTATTCATTATTAATTTGTATGTTTTATATAATTTATTAGAAAATATATATTAATTATGATATTTATGCTTATTATAAATTTAGTGACATATACACTAGTTAAGTATCATTTGATTCTTGAAAATTTTTTATTCAAAGTTTAACATTGTTAGTGATATATTTTACTAGTATATAAAATTTAGCTAAATTTGTTTAACTTCCATTCACATCTTGATGGTATACAATAATCAGAATATTTTTATGATTATATATTTTTTCTATTTGTGTTAAAGAATCATATTAAGACTTGTGATAGAGCAATTATTTGAATAAAAAAATGGTAGGATGTGACTTGTTCAAAATTTATGATATAAAAATCACACCTAGGTCTATAAGTTGAATTCTATCTCTTCCAAACCTCAAAATAAAACCCTTATGGAGTATATCATAAGTAAAAAAAACATATTTTGAACATTAATGAATTATTTAGGAATTTTTACGAAAACCTTCATTCTTTAATTTTAATTAGTGTATATAACACTAGTGAGCATTACTTCGGATCCACATTAATTACAAAATTGTGGGAAGATCCATCTTCCACTATACTTGAGAAAAAAATTCAAAGAAAGCAAGTAATAGTATTACATAAGCTCAAATTTATGTATACAAAACAACTAGATTCTAAGAAGAATTAGGTCTTGGTATATTTCCAAAAGAACCTCATGCATGCAAACTGAACGTAGAAAGCAATAGTAATAGTGTAAAAGAAGTGTGACTCTTTAATTCCTATTGTTTCCCACTTGAGTTGATTATCTATGCGCCATAACTCTTATAGTTATGAAAGAAAGAAATACGTTGACATGTGTATGGAGACTCGCGAGGGTGTCAAATGTCCTTCACGACACTCTCTCGTCTTACTGCAGTGTCTACTTGTCCGGGTTTGAGGCTGGGTGCATCGATTTATTCCAAACCACATCAAGTGTTGAGAGTTGAAACAACTTCTCGATGCCCATAAACTACTACGTTCCTGTCAGCTTTTGACGTTCTTATTTATTTAACTGTCAGCTTTCTTTTGAACAAATGTTTTAACTATTTGACATACTTGTTGGTCAACGAGTGAAACGAAAGAAAGCTTTCTGCTACATTGAATGCCTGGGAATGGATGGTCTTTGACCAGCGGAGAGTCAAGATGCAAATCAATGCTTCGCTGCCCCTCAACTGTCCCTAAAGTAACGGTCTGAAATCTGGTGAGTCCAGAATCAAAGCTGAGCAGAGTTGGCTAAGAAGCTGTCAGCGGCCATCTTCATTCAGATTTCTGCCAAGCCGTCAAGACTGTACATCAATCGAAATATTTGAAGATGGAGGTGAACTACTAGTAAAACAAACCCATCAATGTCTCATCGAGGTCGAACCTTCGAGCCCATCTACATTCTATTTAAACGAAGAGAGATATGCAACAACCATCGTAATTTTTTTACTTGTCAAAGAATCTTTGGTCCAATGACCTGCCATGTCCCGCAATAGAAGGCAACATCCAAAGTACAGATTTGTCAAGTATATTATTGTGCATCCAAGACAGAAGACACAGTAAAATAACAAAAAGGATGGGAAGACCCCATCAAGTCGTACATTGTGCGTCTATTATACAATTAAAAACCGAGAGACACATAATGGTTGCAAGAATCTGGACCATATATGCTGAGGACTTGTCCAAAATACATTACTAAATTTTGTTGCTGCAATGGAAACCGGTTACATGGGATGCTGCTGCTTAGGAGAATCAATATACTCATTCTGTTACTCGAGAAGCTTAAGTAGCTTCTAAGCTTGCTCATTTCATCTTATTACAAAAAACTTTATATTCTCTGTTTTATGTGTACAAAAAATTCGCTTTATCTACCCATGGGAAGCATCGAAGTGAAGGCTGTACCTCAGCAGCGTAGATATATATCATGCGCTGGTTTATCTGAATGTTGTGAGGCCTCTGTCGGTGGACCTCCAAGCCTGCTGGCATGTGAGAATAATTAGAATGTTTGGAGAAAAAGCCCTTCCATCATTTGATGAAAAGCTCTGAATGGGGATCACATGAATCTCGCACAAATGTTGAGTTTTCCTAAAGGATTCTCAATTTCAGTTGCTGTAACTACCTAAACTTTACTCTAGTTGTTCGTAAGGTCATGCTCTGGCTCACATCAGTGTACGTCGAATTTAGCCTCTTTGAAAATGCCGAAAGACCCAACATTTCTTGGCTGAACAGAACATCGCAGAATTGTCAAAGCCCATTCACAGAACTTGCAGTGACTAGCGCACATGAAAAGGTAAATATTGTGGTAATGACTAATGGACTTCACAATCACAAGTCAAATCACAGTCATAAGCTTACAATTTAATTCAAAAACAGGTTTAGCAAAGGATCTCTCCCGGTTCATATATTTTGAAGCCACAACTTGGAACAGTTAAAAATTTGTATGTGGAATAGATGCGGAAAGCATTTTCACAAAATTCACTAAGTACATGTATGATACTAAAGGGTGGAGTAAATATGGAGTGCTTGAAGCATGGGAGGAAGATTTTCAGATTGAAAGCATTACTAACAATAATGATGGTGGTTTATTTGCTCCAGTAGAGGTTCCCAATGAGAAAGTTCTTTTTACAGTTGGAGAGAACGAGTTCTATGGAGACAAACGCTTAGATGATATCTTCAAAGATAATAGTCAGTTCTACTTAGCAAATTTTGAAGTTAATTCTGAAGGTTACTTAGCTTCTTGGTCAAGGTGGTTTTCTGAATCATGCATGTAACATATTATATTTCATTCTTGGAGTGCTTAGACGCTAGAAAAGTTCAATGAATTTAAAATTGTTTCTTCTTGACTTAAGGTATTTCAGTGTAATTTCTATTTGGTTACAAGTAAAGAAATCTACTTAATTAATGTCCAAGTACATTGATTGAGTTTAACTTTACATTGTTGCTATACAGTGTACTCTTATCTTCCAGCAGCTGTAGGAAACGGCTTCATGTGCAGAGAAACTCATGATTCAAGTCACATGTGTGCAGACGGCTCGCTCAATGAACGTGTAAAAACGGATTAGAGATACACATCGCCTTGCACAGAAAACCTTACTCCATCTGACCCTTTGCAGCAATCACATTCAATTGAAGCATGAAATCAACGAAAGATGTTGATTGCTGATTTGCAAGAATTCTACACGTACTACTCTTCAAAGTTCCTGTACACACTTTCGCTAGGACGAACCCTTCGTGAAAGTCCCACTACTTCCAAAGTCGCTGAAAGTGAAGAGATGTAAACAAATTTTCTCATTCTACTGTACACCTTTATTGTGCCTTTGTTGCAGGAGTAACGAAGATGGCCAAGTTTGAGTACCTGACCAGAATCAAGGCAACAAACTGACGACCATTATAACAACAGTGCACATGCAATTTTAATCCCGATTTTCAAGCTCTGTCAACACGCGACAGAGGTTAGGCCTCTTTTTTCCAGCTTATCCTCTATTAAGTTGTCTTGCCTCATTCATTCCTACAATCCGTAATTGACTTTGCCATTGACCTTCTGATACGGCCGTTGAAGTGCAAGGTGTAAGGTGGCAGAGTGAAAGGTGTGCTGGGTTGGATACAGACAGGAACCTTGTACTGAGGGACATACGATCAATTGAGCGTGCTTTTAACTCTGACAGCAATCAATAGACCAGACTTCTCTCAACGAGAAAGCATCCTTGATTACAATCTACCATTGTTAAAGCTCACCTATCCAAAGGTTTCAGGCGCAATACCTTAAGCTCTTAACCCCGCAAGTCGAGAAGAAACAATTATAAATTTATTACAAAATTGCTATTCTGCTGCTTTCTCCTGTCCAACCACTTATTGGGCGACATAGATCAAATACACTGTATGCTTCTACTGAAACCCCCCATAAGATCGAGGATAAATGGTACCGAATGTATTACAGAACAATATAGTATAACAATGATAACTTAACGGTCATGATGTTCCCTAGTTCCTGTGTGATGCTATTGGGGCCTAGGCCCATGTTACCTGTTTGGTCCATCCTTGTACGAATTGATGGGTTCATCCCATCCCTTTTGTTATTTTACTGTGTCTCTCTCGTTCCTGTAGATCGTCAGTTTTCTGTAAGCTCTCCCATTCATCTGACTTCCATGTACCTTACGAATAAGTCAACCTGACAAACAAGAGGTCTCCAATATCGTCATTATTGGGATCACTACTATTTTCTCCGGGCTTTTCGGTGTGCATATGGATCTAGTGTTCTCAGTACATTATATATTTTCATTAGTCGGCCTTTCTCCACAATATCCATTGTTTTGAAGCCGCCTAATATAGACCGCCATCAAACCATTTGTCGAAGAAAAGATCTGCCACTGAATCATTCAATGAACAATCTTCTCGACGCTCTTTCAAGGCCTGTGGCTCTAGTGCGAACGTAGTGCATGATGCCACAGATTAAGTTTCGATCAAGGAAAGCACTACAGACGTATAAACTACATTTGTATTTGGGAGAACCAAAGGGTTCCGACATGACCTTCTACTCGAGGCATCTTTCTCCCCGATCACCATCAAGCGCATTCGTGATGCATTCAAGACATATTCCTCAATCAACATGCCCACCCTCTACTTTTTTTCCGTAAGTGACATCGCGAAAGCCGCAAACCAGGACATATACGAAAAATGAAACAAGGACATGCCAGTAAATGAATGTGTGAAGTATGAACCAAATGGAGCCCCACAATAAACTTACGAAAAATGAAACATGCCCACCCTCTACTTTTTTTCCGTAAGTGACATCGCGAAAGCCGCAAACCAGGACATATACGAAAAATGAAACAAGGACATGCCAGTAAATGAATGTGTGAAGTATGAACCAAATGGAGCCCCACAATAAACTTACGAAAAATGAAACAAGGACATCCCAGTAAATGAATGTGTGAAGTATGAACCAAATGGAGCCCCGCAATAAACTGATAACTGTGTATATGTACTGACGAGAGAGAGAGAGAGAGAGAACTTCAAAGGAACAACAACCATTTGCAAGCAATGCTCATTGACAGGATATAAAATACCAGGGACCTGTTAGTTACCATAAAGTAACGAGCAAAGCTTACATTCCCAACAATGGACGACCATTCTTGAGAACAGAATACGACAAATGCATAACAAAACAGACTGAAAAAATGGGAGTAACCTGTTGTTTCATTATGTAGCCGGTAACAAAACAAGAAGAATATGACACGCAAAGCCTTTGTCTAGGAAGGTCTTTGGCATGCGCTGAAAAGTCGCCATGTAACGAAGGCCATTGCTAGAGAAGCGGCGAGTTCAAAGCCCACAACTTTGGAGAAATCCCAGTGCAGTCCCCGACGCAAGTAACTGTAATTCATACAACAAACCTCATCAGGAATCAGCTCTCACATGCATTACCCTCTTCAAAGTAGTTCAACAATTAAAGCATCAAACTAACTCAGCTCCAAGTTCAAGAATTTGTGAGGAAGTCCGAACAAAGAATTTCAATATCGAAATAGGAAGGACTAGAATGACCTGGTGATTGAAGGCATCGTCGCAACAAGACCAGCACTTGCATATATGATGGGAACCAGAGTCGCGGGCTTGTTTTTCCTCAGCCACATCAAAGAGCCTAGTGCTGCCAAACATACTGTGAAAACCTGCACCAGGTCATCCAAATGTAAGATTGAATCGTGATAACATACAACAAGTAATTTATACTCAATTGGAAATGATGAGAACAACGTTGCTGCGCATGATAGAGCGAGATTTGGCTCAGCAAATATAAGTGGAAATTGAAGAATTTACCAGGTTAGCATTTGACTCAAGTCCTTTCAAGAGATAGTCCCAGGTGAACTCCAAACCCCTTGCGCCTACCCACAGGGGAGCTAATCTATGTACCAACGAGTCTGCAAATGCCCATCCTTCAAGACGAAAAGAAAATTACCGAGTGTTAGCCGGACAAAAGAAAATAAAACCAAGCAACAGAATGTGTCGAGTTAGCGACAGATGGACAACGTTACAGACGAATATAAGAACACAACAAGCATTCCGTGTGCATCTCAATCAACCTTCTTATGCACATAAAGGAGAGAGTCAGCAGGAGAATAAATAAAACATCCCCCACCAGTAGGTGAATAACACACCACAGGAGTCTACAAAGAAGAAATTCTTCATCCAAAAGGAAAGAGATGTATGTGGGTTTCCATCATATATGTATCTGAGGAGCAAGCTCAGCAGTGGACTTTAGGTGACCAGGAGATAGCTCCGTGTGGAGGAGGCATATACATACTTGCGACTGGAATCTCAAAATATGGTCTATGGGGATCCCACATACAAAAAGACTTTGAGAAGAGGCACAAACGGGTAATGGTCAAACTAAGTTCTTCCGGTGTTGGGATATACGACTGAAACCAAACGTTCAACTGCACTTCACAATCTAAAATCCATAATTAATTATGTACCACCGGTCACCGAGTTAGGTTCAGCACAGCTGAGATGCTTTTCGCACTATGGTCGCAGACACCGCACGAACAGCCCGGGTAGGAGTGAGATCCGCGTTCAGAGTGACTTCTCCAAGAATTCGTACAGAATCTGCGAAGATGAATTGACAAGAATTTTGCGCCATATGCCATCTCACCGGTAAGCCCAGGTTTTTTCCATGCTATCTGCACTAGCAAAGGCAGGAGAGACCTGCTGACCCTTATTTGGGTCAGGTACAGGATATACTGGAGGCCGAAAAACTACTCTCGGCACCAGATCTGTGGCAGAAAGAGGTAGGACTCTTGTAGTTTCGGAAGGGATAACTGAGTCTCGGGAAAGAGATTAGGGAGGAAGCAAATTAAAATTCTGACCTCTCCATGTCCACGATGTAACCTAAACGCGTGGCCTTCAGGCAAAATCTTCAGGCGTCCTATGCCTAGGCACCAGGCTGAAGTTGAATGGGATGTACCACAAGAAGAACAAAATCGGGAACCAGCCCGCTACTTGAACAATGTGTGGTATAGAGGACAAAACCATAGTCCATAATCTGGTTGCATGCAGCACTTATGACAGCATAAGAGTGACATTATCCACAACCTCGTTCAGCTGAAGGCACTAGAAACATACACAGCATTCTAACCCTTGATTCACAGCCCAAAGCTGCAGGTCGTTTGGGTGGAAACCTTTGGGGCAAATGATCCCATGTAAAGGACCCTTCTTGGGTTCGTTGGCCCCAAAGGACTGGGTTCTTGGTTGCTCTCTAGAAGCTCCCAACGAACCTGATTTATAAGGGAGAAATCCTACTACAAGAGAGAAACTCTTCACTCTTAAATGGCCTCCCCTCTTCCGCCTGTCCCTTCATCCTATCTCAATTCTTCTTCTCCCAAGTCTGCTACTACTAGCAACGCTGAGCCATGGTCTTCAAACTATGAGAGGCAAATACTAATGAGTATAGTTTCTAGCAAGAACGCAAATCTGAAGGTGGGAAACTACTGCTTTTGTAAGATACTTAACTTGCCCAGTTGTAAGTAAGCGGCGTATTGTCCAGGTGAATATGTTCAAGAGGGCAGACTACAAACATGATTGAAAGTTACCAGAAGAAACAAAACTTGCAACTTACCGAGACCAATTGCTTGAAACTTATGAGTTTGAGATATATTTCTGTAAGTAAGTTGTGTAAGGGCAAAGTATAGTCCAGCCACATCCAAGAAGCCAATAAGTGCCTTCAGAATCTCCTGCAAAAAAACCAACATATTACACAACATAATAAAACGGCTACTCTATGAGCCAGGATAAGAGGATACATCCACGCAGAATGTGCTATACACCATAAATAGACGACTTACATTCACGCTCCAATAAATGGCACACAAGTATAGAAATCAAATACATACCTGCGTAAAATCAAAGCCTTCGCTGTCCGTGCCGTGCAAAAACGTTGCCAAACATACCAACTGTAACATAATTATAAACAAAAGCCAGCAATTGAAACGAGGTAGTTTAGCAGCAAAGTTAAATGTCCAGGATCGAATGCACACTCAGAACAGCTTAAGTCGTAAGCTGTGCTCACAACCTTCATACGATGTAACAAACAAATGCCGCCTAACTTTGCTCTACCAATGCAAGGTGTAACATATCAATTTCTCAGCTCCCCAAAAAAGAGACGATACAAAAAGCATTTTTTGCTCTGGAACTCCTACTCTGTGAATACATGCATTCCACTCTCCGCAGCTGAGAAGGATATAAGAATCTACAGATCGTGTCGATCAGAAACCAGATCTGCTATGTTATACTGACGCGGCATTCCAAAGTAGGAGAGCGGATATACCTTGATAAGAGTGGTCCCTAGGTACACGATGGCCGCTTTAATGCATGATCCCACAGTGTCATACTCCGACCTGCACAAATCCCAAATTTCAACATCTTTCCTCACATCTCTAGCAATGCAACCGAGGTAATGGCCGCAAATATAAAAACGTTCAGCTACATCCTGCAACGTCCAGTTCAGACTGTGGCCGGGTAAAAGCTTAAATTGACACTTCCCACCATCCGTTTTTTGCAATTTCATTCAATAGACAATCTCCTTGCGGCCACTCACGCCCAAAGATAATTACAGAATGAAGTTTCTGTGCGAAGTACGACGAGTACAGACACTTTTTACGAGCCAGACTCAACCCTAAGCTTCAAATTCAGATCTAATCCTGTAATTCTTGATGAAGACTCCCGGGTTGAACAAGCCCCAGCTGACGACTCCGAAAGTGCAAAACAGCAAACAAAATCTTCACCCAAAGAATTCAAATTCAGCGGTCCGCATATTATAAAAAACTCACAACGGAGTGGCCTGGTAGTACACGGCGTGGGGCCCAAACGTCAGGGCCGCACAATTGAAAAAGTGGAAAAGTGTCATCTCTTCCCTCCCTCCTGATCTTGCTGTTTCTACGAGCAATGTACCGATCGGGAGATCGATCGATGTATCGATCGATCGTGTTCACATGAAAAAGAACGGATCTGTGATCAGACGTGTCGAGGACAGAAGAGAGCAAACTTACGGCAGCCATGTCCAAGTACTCTTGCTTTGGTGTGTGGCTTTCAACGACGGCCGACGGGCCGACGCTTCCGCCGTCGACGGTACGCAGTACTGTTGGGGCTGTAGGACATCACAAGGTAAACGACAAAGACGTTCGTGATTGTGAAATGCTATAGTTTCTTTCCAAATCCTTCTTGCAGTTTAGGGACAAACTTGAATGAAGCAGCCAACTTCAGATGCCAATTCCATTGAACTAAAGATAATTAACTCTTTAACAGGTTATCTGTGAACAGTTACAGTGAACTTAATACTTTGTATATGCACCGGTGGGTGACTTAACCATAAAAGATTTAGTTTAAGAAATTAAATGCTTCTTATGTATTCAATCAATGTTATTTCAATGTGTGAATTTCTGTTTATGATCACAAGCCACAGAGAGCAACAAACCTTCATACATTTTTTTTGTAGAAAACAAATAAATTTACATTATCATTTTTTTTATTTATAAATTTCTCAGTTCAGTCGCCTAATAAAAATGTTTATGTAATTCTTAAAGTATGCACAAACAATAATTTCAACAAAATTCCCAAAAAAAAAAACCTCATTCATTGTTCAAAACTTATGCATAAATTTATTTTCCTTACATCATGTCATTACAAAAAAACTTATGATGTCATAAATATACTTATTTTTTTATTTAACATCATTAATTTAATTATATTAATTTTAAAGTGATATTTTAATATATTAAGTAACAATCATAACAAAATTTAATGATTGTCATTAAAATGAATAATTATGAATTGTAATTTATAACATATTATTTATAAAATATTATTCAATAAATTTTATAATAATATGTATATAAAATAATTATTATATGTTTTAAATCATAAAATATTTTTTTATTTTAAAAATCCATGATTATCCAATTTTAATAAAGTTATTTCATCATTAATGAGAAACATGCCCTGTCTCAAATCAATGTAGATTAAATCTAACCTTTTTGAATGTTCTAAAGTATCTAACATTTATTGGTTGAACATAACACTAAGTAATTGTCAAAGCCTATTCATAGAATTTGCACTGATCAGCAAATAATGATATTTTCATAATGTACTAATTATTTCAAAATCATTTTATTTTATTTTATTTTATTTTTTTCAAATCATAAATTTTTATTTTGATTATATGTTTATAAGCATGATATTGAATAAATTTTATTCAATTATGATTTAATTTATATAACATGTTTATATTATTATTTATAATTTTATATATCAAGTTATATTGTATAATTGTTGACATAATGTATTTCATATGTTTGTATTTATAACCCATTGTATTTTATCTTAAGTAGAATGCATGTTATTTATTGTTAAAACATTGATGACATTATCATAAGATTTTTTATCATACACCTAAATGACAAAAATACTACCATTGTTGAGCATTGTATCAAAAATCAATATTATTGAATGGGATGGACAAAAAGTGATGAAATTGGACAAATTTGTTGTATCGGTGCATAAGCACTTATACCAATAGTCTAAGATTGAATGAAAAGAATCAACATGTCTAGCCCAGAAAAGGAGTTGGTATAGCACTAAGCTTTTAACTTAAAGTTGATACAATTAAACATCATAATATACCAAGATGAAGGACATTTTATTAAATGAAAAGGATAATGGTTAAAAAAAGACTTAAAGATTAAATAAAATCATTGAATTTAAAAAACACACATTGCATCACTATCAAAATATATACCTACCATGTAGATATTATATTTAACGTTTTAACTATTGCAGGGTTAGACATCGAACCTGATAGTAGGAGCAGACCTTGCTATGTTCACTGGTCCTTGACCGACAATATTTTGATTTTGTGGTATCCAACAACACAGAGTATGAGGCCCTTTCTTATACAAATTAATTAATGGTCTTCACTCCCGCCCCCCTCCTTCGATGTGCAATGGTCTTGGACCCCAAGACCCCATGTTTAGCAAAAGCGTAGAATTCTAATCAATTTTGATTAAGTGTGGATTATCATATTTTGCATCTGAAACTGAAAAGCTTATAAAATATTTAAAAACATAAATACCTATTAATATTTTTTTAAAAAAAATTATAAATATATCGAACATATAGATGTTATATGTAAGATTTTTTTAATATAAATCAGTATTTTTCAAAATAAAATTATAAATATATCTCATGTGTCTATTTCTAGATACATTTTTTAGTTCATTTACACCAAGAAAATATTTACAATTTTTGTTGTTATACTATAAAAAAATTATTTTTTTCCTCATCTCCATCTTCTCATATTTGCTATCAAATTCATCAAAAATCATAATTTTGAGACTCTCACCTTAATCCATCCCAATATGTAATTGATGTCATTTTACCAGCAATAATTGATAGCTCTATTTACAAGATCACCTTTAATAACGGCTTATCTATCCCAACCCTCCCACCCCTACCCATTTATTCAAGTCCGATGTGCACCTTTGTCCAACTCGCCCTCTCAATATAATGAACAACCTAATTCATATGATCCTCCAATTGTTATAGATCTCATATGACGATATGGTGATAATATTTTTATCCTTTATGCCCCTTCATGTGCCTCGCCCTTTAGATGGCAAATGGAACAACTCCAATCCATGCAATCCATCGTCATTTTCAGATTGTGATGGATCTAATCATAATATATACGACTAGAGTTTTTCTCTCTCTCTAGCAAGAAAATTCCAAGTAGGATGATAGTGGAACATTACAGTTTAAGCAAAGATTTTTCTATAGACTAATTCTTCAAAGTTAATAATGAACAAATCTTGATATGTGGCTTTGGGTTAACAAAATACTATAATTCCACATGAAAAAGTAAAATTATAATGAGGAATGTGATTCAAGTTGATATCCTTTATGTACAACATTACCATTCACTATGCTTTGTATTTTATTACTAACCATACCACAAGCATTGACAAATCTTGGATTTCAGTGGTAAAAATATGTTCAAACATTGTTACAAAAACCTATGTATATATTAAATCTTTCAAATATATTTGTCACAAAACACAAATCACATGGTTGTCAAGATGATATTAATTATCATCAATAATTATTTTTCATCTAAACATAATGATATCTAAATCAGAGGTGGTGAAGGTGTAATTTCACTCATAAGGTTAATTTAAGAAAATCCTCATGAAAGATTTCAATAATCTTTCAAATATCTTAATAGCTAGTCTATAATTCAATGTTAAGATTAAAATTTAAATTAACATCACCTCAAATGTATGTGTAAATTTTTTTAACGAATAATTTAATAATTCGAAAATAATAACATTATATTAAATAAATAAATTAATTTATTTATTTAATAGTTTGTATTTAAACTTTGGTTTAATAAAATTCTTTAAGATTTCACCCATCTTTATTATTTTAATAGGAATTGTTTTAAAAAAATTTTATCATCAAATAAATTATGTAGCATGATGAAATATCACGAGCATGTCATACAAAAAATTACCATGCCTTAAAATATCACTCTCAAAAGTTAAACTTCATTTAAAAATAACTTTACTTTCAAGGAGGAGGAAGATAAATTGTAACCTAATCCATGTAGCTTTTGTTGATGATAATTTATTTCTTACAACTTTATCAAAATCACCAAATTCTCTTATCCATGCACTTCTTAAGCATCAACATATGAATCATCAAGCAATTTTTTAAAACTCTATCATCTCTATGAAGCTTCATCATAAAATTTCAATTTCATATAAGTAAAAATACCCATTCAAATGATTAATCATCTCAATATGACTATCTCATATAGTTTTATTCATTCTTTAATCAAAAAATAAATTTTAGGATCTCATAATGAACTTATCTGAACTTCAAATGTCACAAAATTTAATTTTTCCTCCAATTTCTTGTTAAATTTTTTTTCAATACTATTCCTCATTTCCATATATTTTATCCTTAATATACCTCTTAATATTTTTCCAACTTCAAAACAAAAATTTTAACTTCTTTTTTTTTAAATAAATAAATTTTCAAAATCAACTCTATATGTCATATAATTATAATATATAATAAAAAATATCAAATTTGAAGAAAAAAAACTCACCTATCTTTTTTATATGTTTCAACAAATCTTTATACAATGGATTCAAACATGTCATGAAATATCTTTTTCTTTATTTTATCATTTTTTAATCTTTTTTATATTAAATTAAATTTTATAATTTTTTTCATTGCTCATACAACATCTTCTTTTTTTATGATCTAATGATCTCTATAACTATTTTATCCCTTTACTTTTTGTCTTCTTTCATGTATGAACCATAAATTGATCAATTTAGATTGCTATGTCATAACTTCATCCCTTTGAAGTGTAAGCTCTAACATTCAAATCACAAAACTAATCAATGATAAGAGATCTAGATGATTTTATTTCATTTTTTGAAATATTTCATTATTTCTTAAGCAATGTATTATTTCTTAAGCAATTATTTCTCTACTACAATGTATAATTGAGACTTTGGAGATACACATTGAGACTTTGGAGATTTGTGTGAATCATTTTGGAAAATAAATCAAACTTTGATACTTCCAATGAACCATGATTATTTTTTTAAAACTTATAGTAAATGGACAATGATATCACCAATAATATATTTCTAAAGATATATATTGGATCAAACATGGACTTAATTTATTAATATTTGGTAGATCCAACTTATACATTGATTGATTGGAGATTGTAAGTTGTGCATTTCAAAGTAGATAGATTTTTTCATCATTTAAATAGAGAAGATACCATATTTTTTCTTTGTAGTATAGGATTTTTATTATAAATTTTGATTATTTAATTATCCTAAAAATTTTGATTCTTGAATTTGTGAGTTTATATATCACGAACATGAGGTTAAATAAAGATTTAAAGATGATAGAATGTTGAAATAAGATTAAAATGGAATTAAAGGAGTTAAAACAAACAAAACAAGATAAAAAATATATATTGCAAGAAACACATTGACTGATTATATGTTTAATGTGACCAACTTCTTGTTTCTTATATCATAAAAAAAATTAATCCAAAAAAAATTTCGTACAAAGTATATATTTCAGATTTAAATTTTTGATCCATTTTCAAAAGAACATGTCATTCAACAAGCACAATGGAGCCCACATGTAATCATTGATTTGAAAAACTTATAAGTGATACATTTATCATTTCTTTTGGATTCGTAAGTAAGATTTAATAAATTAGTGGTAAATTAAAAAAAATAAAATTGTATAAAATTTGGTTCATTAGCAAACATGATAACTTGTCATGATTAAATTAGAAGATATCATGTTATGATAGATGCAATATAACTAACACTTAACCCATAGTAATAAATTTTTTCAAAATATAATCAGAAAAAAATTGATTATTTTTTTTTTTTTAATTTTTTGGGTCAAATATTCAGTCCCATAAATAAAACTATTTGGTTACAATTGTTTAAAAATTCATGCATAATTATATAAATGCAAAATATTGCAAAAAATAATATCAAGGAACATGAGAATGGTTGGCTCAACCAATCAATAACATGTGCAATCACACTTAATAGAACAGAAAATACATGATAAGAAAAAAATGTTTGAATGAAACTTGGTTTGACAAACATGAGAGCTCTCATCATGATTACAAGAGTAACAAAGGAAATATTTTTTGGATTAATATTAATGAAAGGATATTATGTTTAATAAATAAAATCATTGTCAATATCTATTATCTCTTTTGAGAAATGAATGCAAGCAAGACAACACCCTTTGATCTAGTTATAGAGCAGATATCATGTAAAAAAAGTGAAAATATTTTTTCAATTAATATTTATGAAAGTACATTATTTTTGATAAATAAAATCATTATTAATATTTATAAACTCTTATCAAGAGATGATTGCAAGCAAGATAATACCTTTTGATTTGTTTAAAAAGTAAACATCATGTAAAGAGAAATGATATCATTGTTATTTCTTCCAACGCTCATGTTGGGAGATAAATAATTGAAGAATTATGAAGGTAAATTGTTAAAAAAATCAATGATATAACAAATTTTGACCTCTTTAACAAAAGAGGAGTACATTCATAAAATTTTTATTTGAGAAAAAGTGATATATATATCATTAATTAATGTTCATTTATCAAAAGATGATTATAATTGTAAGAATCTCATTTGAGAAGTTTAGACATCATAAAAAAAATGATACTAGTTAAATCTTTTTGGATGCTCTTGTCAAGAGATGTGTATAATGAAATAAATTTTATTCAGAATTCAAAGTTGATTTCATGGGTAGGTAATTCAAAATTAATTTCATCAAGTAGCATTCATAACAAAAAATATGTGTGCAAAGTAAAACAAACATGATGTTTGAATAAATTTTGAGAAAATTAAAAATTACATTTGATATGAAAAACATGTCATGTATTTGATAACTATAGAAAAATCATTGACCATTGTCAAACAAATGATTATAACTTGAAGAATTTTTCATTTTATAATAATGAAAAATTATATCCCTAAAAGTAATAAGAATATGATTACACACAAATCTTTGTGTTACTTTTATGGAGTTTCAGCTCTTCAAATAATTTTTCTTGAATGAGAATGTTTCTTTAATAATTTGAATAGAATATGTGCTACCTCCTAGTTTACTTCCACATAGACTTAGCTTCGATGACTTTTTGAAAGCTTATCATAAATGAAGGAAAGTATTTTGAATGCTAATGCTGATAGTCATGTTGCATCGTCTTATGAAATCTCTCAACATCAAAAGTTCACAAAGGATTATCTTAACAACTTTTTTATTTAACAATGATCACAAAGAACATATATTTAGAATTTAGATTATCAAAATTATTTATTGATGTTCAAAAGATTAAAAAAAGGTTTAAAATATAGTTTTCAAGCTCAAATTTTTTATTTATATTACATAGAATTTACTCTAGTGATTAAAAGTAACTCATATTCAACTTTTGTTTATCAAGTTTAATCAATTAATCAAACTTCAAGTTGTTATATGACATAATAGCGGAAGTTGCTTCTGTTGGTACATCATTTTTCTCTACTTTTCTTTGAGGCCAACAAAAATCCACCTCTTTGTATTGTCCTTGCTCATAAAGTTTTTCAAAGTATGCTTGAAGTCAAAAAAATTCTCCCAAGCACACAACATATTTTTTTCCAAAGTATGTGCGTCTTGCTTCAACTATGATTTTTTGAACTAAGAAGTACTTTCCCAATGTTATTAGCATCACTTGATCTCTAAGGTAGCAAACATGAAGCTTTGAGTAACATAGTTCAAGAACCTCACACTTTCCCTCCACATGCATGTTTCACCATTTGCTTCATACTTCTTTATGCAGAATTATTTATAGGAAATAATGTTGTTCAAGTCTATGATTGCGGAAGGTGAGTTTTTTATAATGAATCCTCGGAAATCCAATGTGCCTTCTAAAACTCTGCAATGTCATAGGTGTGTAATGCTTAGGTAGACGAACACAAATTTGTTCTTGTTCTCCCTTGCAATGTTGTCTAGTTGTATCTACAACAGCTCAAAAAATTGCTCGAGTCAGAAACACTTCGTGAATATGTTGTCCAAAATGGTGACTATAAAATTGGAGTCATTGTGTGTATTCGGATAAGAATGGTATACTACCGTTTGAAGCATCTCATGAAATTTTAAGCAACCAACAATGTGAATCGAGTAATCATCAATAAACGATATATAGTACCACTTCCCAGAATGTGAGGCTTTAGGAGAGGGTTCCCACACGACACTATGTACATACTCAAGTAACTCTTTGGAACTATGAGTTCCAACGCCAAAGGCTTTTCTATGTTGCTTGCCCATAACACAATGCTCACAAAATTCCATGTCAACTTTACCTAAACTAGGTAACAAGCCCCTATCTTGAAGGAAGATCAAGTACCTGTTACTCATGTGTCCCATTCTAGAATGTCAAACATGAGCCATCTTAGGCCGAGATCTGGTAAGATTGACTTCACCACAAATGGTATTGCCCTCTACCACATGAAGGAATGCATAGTTGGTTGGATTATTATCTCCTTTCACATGTATTTCATGACCTTATCTTTTTGTAGCTTGTATGTTTTGATTCAAATTCACGAATTTGAAATATTTGTCTAAAGAGGCAATCAAAGATATTTTTATTACAAAATTATCAATGCAAAGACGATGATCAATAAAACGAATGTTTTTTTTATGACATGGGGAAAATAATGATACATGTATTATTTCCAAACTACACAATACTATTCAAGACAATGAACTTATAGTTTATTTTGCTTGGATATAGTGGTACAACTATGTGCTCACCTTCATTAGTATGCATATATTTCACATACAGTTATAGTCAAACCTCTATTCTAAGCCACAATATGCTTAATTCTTTACCATAGTCTAATATTTTGTGAGGAGGGTTTTTACTCTTTCTTCAAGTAAGAATATTTTGCCACGTTTGGCTTTTAATTGAATACGAGTTGTGCATGAGAAAAATTAATTTTCTGCAAGAATTTTCACTTTTTGAAGTGTCATTTTTAGATGAGACAAAAATACAAATATGAGTGCAACCCTGCAATGTCTACCCCTCCACTCTCTTGGACATAGAAATCATAAATATTTTCCTTTTTTTAATTATCAGATAAATGAAAATATGCTATGTTTGGAAGCCATTTCATGTTCTTTTGGAAGAAAATTTGAAATCACTCTTTTGTAAACAACATGATTTCGTGGACATATGCGTCACATGGTCCATGAAAACCCTTAGATCATCAAATGACAAAAGTCTTGATAATTGAGTATTTCCCAAGTTATTCAATGTCTGGAAGTAACCAACTTGGTACAAAAATGATTATACAATGATAAATTAATTCCCCCAAAAACTATTTCTAAGAATGTGAGTCAATCAACTTGAATATTCATTGCCGTATGTACAACTAAGAAACTACTGAAACCCGAGGCGGAGCCCCTCCCTTCATTGCAGAGCACAAAGGCCACCTGCTGCTCTCTGACCCGAAAAAAAACCAGTCGTAGGCCTGACTATTTATCCCCAAAAAATAAATTTTAAAAGAATAAAAATTGTATGCACACTTTACAAATCAATGTCCGAGACCTGGTTCTATCAGATGGTGTTCACTGCACGACAACTTCTGCGAATCTCGCCTACGGATTTGACTCCCACAGCTCCCATAGCGCGCATGGCCTGTCCGAATTCCTTCTGAAAACATCCCTCATTTGTTAGAGCTCTTACAGACCTCTTAGTTTGAGCATTCTCGAAGAGAGTCTGGTCGGAAGTAAACAGTCCCTTGCGTTCCGTAAGAGTGTTGAAGTATTTGGAATCAAACTCACGAGGAGTGAAGGCATCCATGGACACCGTGGTGCTTGCGTCAAAATTCTGAGGGCATTGTGTTTTCAGCTCCTCCGCATAAGCAGAGTCGATTGAGGGGTCCGTGGAGTGAGAGGAATTGAAATTGTAGAGTCGGCCTACAAACTTGTCGCAGTGTCCAACTCCCACGGTGTGCGATCCCGAAAGTACAACCATCTGCCTTGCAGATAGTCCTCGCCTGACAAAAGCGCTTATGAGCTGCGAAGCACTGTCGGTTGGCAGTGGTAAGTTGGCTGCAGCAGTGGCGGCTTTGGAAACGCGGCCATCCTTTCGACCAGCTTGCACCTCCCATCTTAATCCATTTAACTGAAATAAACATATCACCATGTCTTGGATGTTAGACTTCCACCTCGGATCCTGCTAGAAACGCATTCAGACTGAGTCTAATCTAAGCCCACGATCTGCCTGTACCCAAGCATTATCGTACATTCTAGCGATTTCTACACAGCAGTAACTGATTCACATAATACTGCATAATATCATAAGACAGTACGTCAATATAGTGATGTATCTGATCGTGATGAAATATTTACCTTGACGGTCCCATCACGAGCTGCATACTGAACGATGTCGGCGCAAGAAACAACACCGGGACAGATTTCTTCCACGGCAGCTTTAGCTGCGTCGATTACCTCGAACCCTTTAAGATTTGCGTTTAGAGTGGCAGTCTTTTCTGTATCAGATCCCTCGAGTAGTATAGAACCGTCGCAGCCCTGTCAGAATCATATATAACTTGTAAGTCTTTCATATCAAACCAACGAAAGAAAATTACTAAAATTCAGCGCACCAAATATTGATATGCTAATCGTTCAACATTCTACTAACAGTCTTAATTCGTGCAATAAGGTTTAAGCAGAGATGTTTATACAAACTGATACATTTCAAGATGATGTAATTGGCAACATACTTCAACAAAGCAATCGTGGTACGCCATGCGAATGAGACCAGCTGCAGCTGCAATATCCTTGTCGAGCTCGGTGTTAATGGCCTTCTGTATCACTGACTCCGCGTCTTTGCATGACGTGCGGTAATAGTTGTCCTCCAACTGACCATATGTATATGAGCAATTACCGAGGTCACCAGACAACAAAAGGACTGAAATAAGGAGCAAATAACCGACTTTTGTCATTTTTCTCTCGGATCTCTCAGATGTACTTTATTGTTTTCCTCTACTGTGAAATATAGATCTGGATTAGCTACACCGTCCTCCCTTCGTTAGAGGCGAGCAAGAAGATTTACGTCAAAATCTCAGTGGCTTTAAGAAATCTATCCTGTCAACTTTGAAATCTTACGTGACAGGAGGAGCAATTTGGTCACCGATAAAGTCTTGAAATAATCCTTGATGACTGATCAGAAGAGGAGTGCAGAGATTGCTGGTTAGCAGGTATGTTCGTATACGTTCAGATGATATATGACTGGTCTATATATACAGGGAGTGTTTACATGCAGCCTACAAAAACGTGTGAGTCCATATCCGAAGACCGCGTCACATGCCTGGTGGTGGACGACAACCGATTGATAGTTTTGGGCATTACAAATAGAAGTATATACACCATCCATGTGTTTACATCCGAAACTATGATATATCGACCCTATTACAATTTAATATTGTTTGGGGGTGTCTTTTATTAGAAGGCGAAAACGATGTCTATAACTTTCCTGAGTAGCAAGATTGATTTAGGGGGCATCAATATAATTGAAACTTGAGGGAATGGGTCAAGACAAGCATGATCGAGAACCAAGCTGCTCATCGATGTCCTTGACAAATTCTAAAGGACGTCATAACTGAGCATGCAACTGATGGATAATCCACAATTAGACGCGATACTGACCGTTTCAGCGTATTGACGTTGGCAACTATAGCCCTACAAGTCAACCAATGGGGAAAGTGTTGACTGAGTCTGAGGACTATGCACTGTTGACAGTTTCAAGTTTTACAGTAACAGCTCCCCTCGCATATTCTGCTGTACATTGAATTCTTTGAAGTTCTCGTCGTCCCGTAAAGAGTTCTGTACATGAATGTCTTAGGCAGAGAATATTTATTTGTCAGTGATCCTCAAGGTTCATGCAAGCAAGCTCGAGCTTGCGGCTTCTGCGTCTGGACTGGAGAAGAAGTCTGCATAAGTCTGCTAAACATATTTGACTAAAACAAGCCGACCTTGTTTCAACATATTTCTGATGAAGGCAGAAATGGCGCAGGTGTGATCTGGATTTGACTAAGTCCATCAAACTTAATGCGCGAGGGACACAGGAAGTGAACTTAGGCTTTGCGACAGACAGCGAGCTGCATCACAACTCCAGCTGTTTAACGTGTCAAAGTATTACACTGAGTGTCGACAAATTGCCAAATAAAGATAAACGATCCGTGATTAGAAACACAGAATGAGCACGTAATGCGAAGATATGGAAGAAAACATACCCGCAAGGGGTATCACAGGGTAAGTTTGGAGGTGAGTGTGAAAATAAGATTTCTCATGGTCAGTTCACGTAAGGGAGCTAAGTTGCAAACTTCCACGTGAGTTTAGAGCCTAGGGCTCTTAGAAAGTTGATTAAATCTAATCCTGACTGTTTGGAATTGTAGCTATTAGAAATCATGCATGTGAAATTGGTTGATGCTTCAGTCTCTAGAGTGGAGATTCTTTTGTGGGTTAGGTGGGTGCTAGGTGCTACTGGTTTCTCGGGATTGGAAAGTACATTGGTGATTAGACTGATTTCTATTGGGGAGTTCTTATTGCGCGTTAGTCCTACCATTGGACTTCAACATCTTTCCCACTTTCAATATCACCTTTGTCCACACCAGTTTCGAGTTGCCATAGGAAGAGATTGTGAGGCGGTATAGTTGAGCATTAGAGCACTTCTAAATATCCATCCAGATTAGATGATCTTGCATGTGAACATGAAGAACACTTTTAATAGCATTCATCTTTATAGAGGTTAGGAAGGCCGGAGGATCTTTGGCGAGACTCATTTTTTTTGTAAGGTTATTCTATGGTTCACCTTTATCTTTCTTCTATCAGCATGGCTTCTCTCATAAAGGAGTCACTGTTCTAAAGTATGGTGCTGATAGTCTAAAAACATATCCTTTGGAATGAAACTATTTGTCATGGCTCATTATAGAGCTCTTACGTCTATTGCTTTGATTGTGCAAAGTTGTGTTTTTCACTCTTTAGCGGATGATACACACATTGTGGGCCTTGTAGAACAAATGAGGTAGGTCTTTGAATATTTGACTACCAAGCTTCATCTTGTAGGTTTGTGACTGTGTCAAAGTGTAGGGCATGGTCTTTTTTGGGCATTCCTTCTAATCTCCAAATTCCAAAGGGATGTATACATCCCTCTAGAAGCTCAAGATCAAACAAACATCTTATGCATTCTTGGTATGCAAGTAGTATATGAGGACTTTGTCTCACCCTAACTAGACACAGCTCTTGTCAAGTATATAATGCATGTAGATGACATTCATCTACTAGGGGATATGCAAGTGACGTTTGGTATACTCTCCTCTAGTATTGCTCATCCATCCATCTATATTCATATCATATATGAGGATAATGGACGTCTTTGGTGACATCATAAGACCAAAGACCTTCGAGTGTGTGATAGGAGATTTGACATGGAGATAGACATATTTGCCAATTTAGGTGTGGAGGAGTGGCTTATGATTGATGGAGGAGACAACATCTTTAACATTTTTTGGTAGTTTGGCACTCTTGGCACCTTTGCTATCCTCCTAGTTTGTGATTACGGATAGACCTATTCTTGAAATGTATGTGAGGGATGTGGAAGAGGGCTCATTTCTCTACATGTACTATTACATAGGACAAGAGATACTTTGTCCCCGAAGACACGACATGAACTCTTGTCCTTTTTCTCTTTGCCCACTAATTGGACTAGAGGCCCTCATTCTACCTTGATGGACCGACCGTTTCAACATGTTTTACACTCTCTCTTATAGGATTCAGTTATTCCTTGTACTACTAGGATTTGTTTATGCTCTTGCTTTGGTAAGGATACATGTTCATGGATTTTGGCTCCACCATGCATCAAATCATTCCTACTCGTAACAACTATCTTCTCTACGTCGATGAAATTTCACCTTGGCTTGATCCATTCATCTGCGCCTTCATTACTCACATCTTAGTGTGCTACTAGCTTAAATGCAATAAGGGTTCATATGACTCAATGTTCATTTGGAGGATAGATGATAGTTATCCATGATGTCATTAGCGATGTGGTGTAATCTACGGCACGAGAGGGTGGATACCTCATATGAAAAGAGTATTGATATGCTTTGCAATTGACTCGATTAAGATAGATCTATATTGATTCGGGAGGACCATATTACTATTACAGATATTGTGATTATAGATCATATACATGACATAATTTTGGAGGGGTGATTATCCATTCTTTAGGATGGACAGGGAGTGGAGCGACAACAGCCAAGGTCTCGAAGTATAAAGATATGCAAAGATACCATCTCTTTGTTCCTCTAGCCTTGGAGTTATATGAAGCTATCGATGCCAACTTTGACACTTTCAAGAGTGTTCGAGAGCCTACCATACTAGACAACAAAGGTATAAATTTTTTACCATATTGTGTAGTCTATTTTAGATAATATGTATCTAGTGATATATAAATATTACTGACCGATGTAATCCATATGATCAACAATCATGTTAGGTGATACTTATTGGGATGCTCCGTAGTATGTAGATCTTTGGATTTAGGTAGTTTGCATATTTTAGATGCATTAGGATATATTTTCCATTGTGTTGATATTGGGATCTAGCCCCCACCCTACCCCCTTGGTTTATTTCTTGTATGATTTGATATAATTTTTCCATCTCTTTTGCTATCTTAGTCTCTCCTTTTACATGTCAATAAACATGGTCAAAAGGTATTGATATTTTGGATTGGTTGAAGGATTATGCAACAAAATTATGGATTAGTTTATTAGGGTTGATAATATAAATATCATTTCTTTTTATATACTTAATATTCTTGAAGACCTTGTGATGTGAAGTGCAAGGTAGACTTTATTGAGAGGGAGGAGAATCCAAGAATTTTAGCCAACCTAAAGTCTTTAGTTGTGACCATAGGCTTATTAATACGCGTGCATTCACTACATGATTTAGATGCTTCAATAACAATCTCAGTCAAAAGATAATTCCTTCTTTGGCCATGTCTACAATTTCATTACAAGATTTTTTTAATGATTTCAGATGGAAAAATACTTAATTTTTTTTATATTTTTTTAAAAAATCTACATAGAAACTTTGCATAATATTTGTAGGGTTTGGGAAGCTGTTAGGAAGAGTGAAAGTGATCCCAAAGTAAGTAAGGATTTAAAAAAAAGGGTATGTCTAGTGGGAAAACCCTTATTTGGAATGTGTGATGCATGGTTCAAATATCCATAACCAGCCTTGCTTCTCATTCTTCTTGCAAAAGAAACCAAAGGAGAAAAGAAAAATAAAGACAAATATAACTTTAAAAAATTATGTAATTATTGTATACAACATTATTTGCAGTTGAAATTTTTAAGTCTTCAATCATGTATAGTATATTAAAATCATACTTATTAAAATATAATACATACTAATTAGAGATATAGTGACATGCACATTAATTAAGGTACATTTGATCATTGTATCTACACTAATCAAGTGTACATGCTATGGCATGATGGGTTTAGCCCTTTCCTTGTAAGGATAAATGTAAAGGTCAAAAATGTTTAATTCTTTTTTTTAGCATTTTATTGTTTGAAATTTTGTGATAAATGATAATTTTAGGAATGTTCAATTCGACTAAAAATAAATATTTGGTGAAATCAAATTTGTTGGTTGAAAAATATGCAAAAGTAAAAAATTCGGTATGGACAATTTAGATTGTCCATAGAAAGTATTTTTCTTTTGTATATTATATATACGAGTAATTTTGGTAATTTTTGAGTGGAAAAGTTATTACACCAATGAAATATAAAAACAAACAACTTGCCCAAGATTATATAATTAAGATATATCAAACCATTCATTACATTTCGATGAATGTATCATATTTGATGATTAGACACATCCAAAATGGTATAATTTGCAAGAGTATTGAATCAGCTAAGTTGTTTAATACATATATTAAGAGGGATATAATTATTACAATAAATAAATTCTATGAGGTAAAGATCTTATGATATCAATGACTATGTATGTTAGATCAAACATTTGATGAACAATTAGATTGCATAGAAGTAAAGATAAAAAATAATATGAATATCATGTTCATGTTGAATGGACTAGGAGATAAGTTGTTGAGTGTCTACAACTATTGAGTCCTCATTGTAGTAGAATTCACTCTAGTGTAGGTTGTGGGTTAATACCAACCTGCAAGATCACACATTTGAAGGTTAACGTCAGGGTCTAGGTTTTATTTGGTTATGGTTATCATGATTTATTTCTTTCTCTTAATCTTCATTTAACATGGTACTTCATAACCCTAACATGAGCAAATCATTTGATGACTTGAACCGGATTTTCCCTTTGGTCGAGAGTTCTTACCATGGATTTATTTCTTTAGCAATCTAATTCTCCATGATGTTTTTTTACATCTTGATATGGCTCATAGGCCTATGAGGATTTTGAGTTTAGTCATAGGATCTTCAATCCGTGGTTGAGCCTCTTAGATACTCCTATGTTCCTTGGATTGGAATGAGACTCTTATGTTTTGTGTCATCCCTTATGTCCAATGATTAGATCTTATGTCCAACCTCTTGTTCTTATATCCATCCATGGAGCTTAGATCTAGGGGACCCCTACGTGTCTTGGATTCAGATTTGCATCCAAATGCTCCCAAACGACAACCTAGTCATCATCCCATGCCCCAAGGTTGATACCGATCCAACATTGGATGAGAGAGGCGCTACGACTACTAAGCTCACTCATAGATATAACTCCGCTTATATATACTTCTAAGATTTGCTTGAATTGCCCTACTCCTTGTATCTAAATATTATACCCCAATCCATTTTATGGTGGTAAGATTAGAGACACCAAACGGATCATAACTTTCAGGACTAAAGGGCGTTTGTCCCAATCTTGATGACGTTGGAAACGTCTTATCAAGAAATGTTTCATGCTAAATTCAATATCACCAACACAACTTGGACATAACCAAGGCAAGACCAAATGTTGTTTTTGGTCTTGACATTTCAAATTTTTTTGGATTTTTGTTTTAGATACTCGAGCCTCACCAACGATAATGTCTTATTTGCAAATGCATTTGTCAAGGTTGATCACTTTGATAAAGGTCTCACCAGGATTGAGTTTACCGTCAATCTTGACTAGCTTAATCATTTTGTCGACATAGCTTGTCTAAGAAAATGGTACCTTATGTCGATGTGCTTCACTTTATTGTCCATCACCTAAATTATAGCTAGATGTAAAACACTCTGATAGTCACAATGAAGATTCATAATATCATGTGTCAATCCCATCTATGTGACAAGTCTATCGAACCAAATTGCTTCCTTCGGTGTTTCTGTTGCCGTTACATAGTCAGCTTCTGTGGTAGACTCAGCTATGCACTTCTGCAATGTAGATCTCCAACTTATGCATACATCTCTAAGTGTGAACACATATCCAATCGTAGATTTTCTCCCATCCATATCTTATCCATAGTCAGCAGGTACATATTGAATTAGTGATTTGGCATTGTAGAATTTAGCATCAAACGTACCCTTGAGATATATGAGAATCCACTTCATAGCTTCCCAATGTATCTTCTCTAGATTTGACATGTATCTACTAGTCTTGTTAGGTCCCTCTAACACCAGGTAGCCATCATACTCCTATAGGATAAGAGCCCATCGTGCAAGCTTTCCTATAAGCTTGTATGATATCATCAACCATTTTAATGCTTGATGATTAGTGATGAGACCGAAGGAATTTCCAAACAAATAACATCTAAAATGTGCCACCGCCCAAATAACTACCAAATATTTTCCTTCATTAGAATTAAATTTTGACTTCGCTGCATTGTTGGAGCGACTTTCATCAGCTATTACAAACTCTTTCTCCTCCTCATTATGTTGGGTAAGCACTGCTCCCAAACCCAATATACTCGAATTAGTATGTACTTGAAAGAGACAACCTCTCACATGTCTTCTCAAAATAGGGACAAATGTCAACCTTCCCTTGAGCTCAACAAAAGCTCTCTCCTGTTCATCTCCCCAATGCCACTCTTGATCTAGCTTTGTCAACTTTGTCAAGGCTTTGGCAAAGTGCTAAATCGTCACACATATCCACGATAGAAGTTTGCAAGTCCAAGGAAGTCTCACATCCTACTCACATATGAGGGTTATGGAATACGCAAGATTGCCTCTATCTTGGTTTGCTGAACTCCAAATCCTCCTGGGTATATGGTATGACCCAAGTACTCTACCTGCTCCTAAAAGAACTTGCACAATCAAGTCCAGCTATGATCCTATCCATCTGTCGTGCACATACATATCGCATCATAACATACATCGCTGTCACATCAAACATCTCAATACATAGATTGTCATACACCAACACAAGTATACCACAATAATCTTTTCTACTCTCAAAACATCCACAAGGACACTCTGCTCATAACCATAGCATAAAAGAAAGATTACAATCAAGCCAAACCCACTTTGTGTTTCAAAGATTCCATGTTCCTACACTAGCTACTATCCACCATAGCCACACTCTCAAAAGCTCAACTTCGTAAACTGCCCTCCAAGAAATCCTAATTCAAACTCTACCCCTTGAGCCCTAAGACGCCTAACAGCGTTATCGGCCCTAACTGCAGTTCATGTTTGAACGACACTAACTGCACAGCCGGCTCTATTTGTTGTATCTGCTCCTGCATATGCAAACCTACCTTACTAGAGATGCCACTACATAAGTTGTGACAACTGTCGTGCACATACATATCGCATCACAACATACATCGTTGTCACATCAAACATCACAATACATAGATCGTCATACACCAACACAAGTATACCACAATCCCCCTAACTTGCGGTTAGGTCACTCTAACATCAAGTAGTCCATAACATGATATGCCCTTCATGGGGCTAAGATCAAGAGGCCGAGTGCTACAATGCCCCATCCTTAGTCACCTATTTGCAATCCATACCATGTAACGGTTAGACCTGCTTGCTTGCTAAATGCATCGAGGACATCTCCACCACCCACCGGATACCGCATTGAGAGGAGGTGTCAAACTTGACATATGGCATCCTCTCAAACAAGATTCACAAATCAACATATTTGCTTCTCCACGAGCTGATCCACATAACATACATCTCAAGCCTACACGCACAACTCCCAGGCTTGGATCCAGAGTAACATCAATGTTTAGAAGGTGACATGGCGCAAAATTACCCACATGATCCTTCCAAATCACACCATCATGACCCTCCAATACCAAAACTCCAAAAGCTAAAACCTCACGTACTCGTAGAATCGTGCAACCAGCCGTAACATCCAATGTGGTCAGTGCACTCTACTGCAAATAAACGTAATCACTAACATGAAATCTACAAATTGAAGGTTGATATCCATCCCCTTGGATGGTAGCATAACGCAAAGTATCTCTATGTTGAACAATAGCTAGGTTCCAAAACTTTAGTTGACTCTCAACGAATAGTTGCAGGTAAGTTTGGATCTCTATCATATGATAAAAAGTACGGTGAGAATGACGCTAGAGATGCTTGCTGGCTAAATCGATAATCCAACCATGATAGCTAGATGTCCTAGTTTCCCAAATGATCTTCTCCAAGCCAAACTTTTGTAGTCCTCTTTTCACAGTCTCAACAACTCTCTCTACTAGACCATCAGCCTTGGGATGATCTCTTGAGGTGGTACGATGATTGATCAAAACTTGATCACACAAAGCTTGAAACTTGTCCAAAAACTCAATACCCTGATTAGTCAACACTTCTGCTGATGCACCAAATTGGCTAAGCACCGAGCTAAGAACGCATAAGCTATTCCCTCACTTGACTTGTCAGGCAAGGCCACAAACTCAATCCACTTGGAGAAACACTCCACCCTGACCAACATATATCGATGATGTCGTATAGTCAATGACAAAGATCCTAGAAAATCCAAGCTCCAACGATAATCAATTCCCATAATTGGTAGAGGATGTAGTTGTGGTGTAGGGGCATTGAATGATGCTCGAACACTATCACATACCATACATACGGCCACAAACTGTTGCACCTCAGTTTGCATACCTCTCCATCAATAGTGACTTTGAAGTAAGCTATATGTTTGCTTAACTCCAAAATGACCTAACTCCTCATGAGCATGTTTAACCAACTGTGCTCTCTGAGATGGAAGTGGCACAACATGAACGTTGCCATCTCCCTATACTCGAAGAAGATGTTTACCTTCCCATTTGAACCGTTGAGCTCTCTGTAAAACTCGATCCCGCTCCTTTGCACTGAAAGTGCCCACCAAAGCACATGTACAAAGATACTCCAACTCCACCATTCATCATGGATGTCTCAGTTTACCATCAAACCGCCCTCAGTCTCAGCGTCCAAGACTAACATATTTGCTCTCTGATCCAAGAGAGATATCACATAGCTCTCAAGCGCCAACATACTCAAAAAGGCAAATGCATGTCAATCCGGCACCATCTCCTCATTAGTATCATTGTGTCATCGAGCCCCGGTTTTGTCAACTTGACTTACTCATGGGTTTCGACTTAATCCATCCGCATCACGGTTCACCACTCCAAGTCTATGAACAACCATGAAATCATACTCATGTAGGATAAGAGCTCATCGTGCAAGCTTTCATGTAAGCTTGTCTGATTCCATCAACCATTTCCATGCTTGATGATCAGTGATGAGGGTGAAGGAGTTTCCAAACAAATAACATATGAAATGTGCCACCGTCCAAACAGCTATCAAACATATTCCTTCACAAGAACTATACTTTGATTCCGTTGCCTTGTTGGAACAACTTGCATAAGCCATTACAAACTCCTTCCTCTCATCATCATGTTGGATGAATATTGTTCCCAAACCCAACATACTCCTATTAGTATATACTTGAAACATACAACCTCTCACATGTCTACTCAAAATAGGGGCAGATCTCAACCTTCCCTTGAGCTCAACAATAGCTCTCTCCTATTCATCTCCCCAACACCACTCTTGATCTAGCTTTCTCAACTTTGTCAAGGCTTTGGGAGTAGTGCTAAATCCTTGCACATATCAACGATAGAATTTTGCAAGTCCAAGGAAGTCTCGCACCCTATTCACATATGAGGGTTGTGGAATACGCAAGATTGCCTCCATCTTGGTTTGTTGAATCCTTCTGGGTATATCGTATGACCCAAGTACTCTACCTGCTCTTGAAAGAACTTGCACTTTCTAGGATGCAACTTCAGGCCATGAGCAATCAGTCGCTCAAATACCTCATGCAAATGTATCTCATACCCCCTCACTATAGCACTATACACTAGAATATCATCAATAAAGACTCATGCATAATCAAGTTCGGCTAAAATCCTATCCATCACCCTTTGGAACTCAACAAACGCATTCTTCAACCCAAATGGTAAGTACTTTCATTGATACAACACATTCTTGCCATGCGAATCAATTGCCCAAAAGGTTGTCTTGGCCTTATCCTCATCTCAAATCCCCAACTGACAATATCCTACTTGTAAATCCAATGTATTGAAAATCTTTGCATGCCCAACCTCATCAAATATCTCCTCAGGTTTAGGCATAGCATATCGATCAGATTTTGTCTGTTGATTGATAGATCGATAGTCATCACACATGTGTCTATCTGTATAATTGCCATGTATATCCTTCTTAACTAACATCACCATAGCAGAGTCATACTCTCCATATGATATCTCCACTAATCCAGCCTCAAGAAGGTCTTGACACCTACTTTGGATCAAATCTCTCTCCATATCACTATATCAATAGGGACGACAGAAAACTAGTGCATTAGTTGTCAAGTCAATCCGTATACCATATCACTTCAAACAGCCTAATCCTTCATACTGAAGGCAAAATAGTTTTTGGAACTCCTCAAAAATCTCCACGCCATACGCCTTTCTTCTCCTTTCACTTTGGGACCAATCTCAATATGCCAAATCTCCTCTCCATCGACACTAGAGATAGAATATGTAGTATCTGGTTGCTAAATGACAACCTCTTGAGCATAAAGCTTTTTCTACTCTCTCATACCAGGCTCCACAATTCATGTTGTTGTAGCTATAACCTCTTGTGTTGTATCACAAAAGTCTATAGTGGTATCCACCACTTGCTCCGCGCAAAAAACTCCAACCATATTCAAAGAAGATACTACCTCTCCTTCTCGAACATCCCCATAAGACCAAGGATGAGATCTTGGGCACTTCTCGTCCCCAGCTTTTGCCTCCACCATCTCGGTACGCAAAGAGCTTATCAATGGTCTTGTTGTCACACATGTGGACCGCATGCGTCTCAGCTCAGCCAATCCGAGACTCACAATCCATGTCAAACAATTTAGGTCTATAGCCTGATCCACAACCTGACGTCGTGATACCTCTGACAATGTACGTACTAATGTAGTACCGCTACAAAATCCCATAGCTCGTTCTCTCTCTTCAGCGTTGGGTTCCACCAACCGCTTTAAGTGAGAATCCTATACAAGGGTAACTCAACAATGTGGGTAATGCAGCTCTTAGCTGAACCACAAGGTTCACCACTGCCATGGATGACTTGTCAGCATAGACCATTGCCTTGGAGTGTCTACCCACATCCAAAATATTCTCCAGTATGAGATGTGAGGGACTCTCCACTTCGTCATATGCTCATAATAAAACCTCCCTTGGAAGAAGGTTTGTCCACCATAGACGTGGACGGTGTGCATAAAATCCTACTCTCGCTGCATCCAATAATACCGCTGGTCCAATCCATGACAGCACCTGATGTGCATTCGTCATCACCTTAGCACGTGGATCACCCAACAAGGGAACATTCTCCAAAATGTATGCTGGAGAATAGGTCTGATGTGACTGGAGAGAACATAACACATGTAACATCTCCCAAAACATGCTTGAATGTGAATCTTGTAACCTATGACCATTACTAACACATGTGTGTCCATGACATGACCATCCAACAATAACCAAATGTATGATGTCATGCCGAGCAAGATCTTTTGCCCCCAACAACAAAATATCTGATGGCAAGGCCTGCTAATATCCTTGAACCGCCAACAATGGTAGAAGATCTTGGTATCTCCGCACCTACTATGCCACATGGCGTAATGAGACGCGTCTTGCAATCTCATCTCGCTCCACATACAAGTATCGATGTACTCGTATGTTAGGTTTGTGATCTCTACTTCGATTAAACTTGATAAGAGAAGGTTACATGGTTATTACTTATATTTACTCAGGTAAGATTCTAAGTAGTATAAATAGAGAGGTTGAGAATCACCTCTCGAGTTAGTTTTGGGAGAAGTTAATTTTGTGATCTTAGTTTTGGAGAGACCTTGTTTTGAAAAGCTTGGCTCTTGGAGAAGTCATGTTCAGGTTGGAGCCTTGATTCAATGAAGACTTTGATCATCAAAATATCCCTTCCTTTTGAGTGATATCTTACTCATTGTGAGAATTTGCATCATGGAGTTAAGAATTTGAGAGTTTATGTAAGAGTGTGCATTAGGGTCATGGTCATAGGGTGGAAACAATTCCTTTTAGATCCATGATGGGCTTCCAAAAAGCCATTGGAGGTAAACCTAAGTGGGAGTCAGCTTGGAGGTCACAGTACCTGAGGCACCAGAAGGTGCTAACACAAGGGCAAACTAAAACATGCCATCACCATAAGCACTCACCTAGTCTACAGGTCCGCAAGTCTTGTCTCACTTGGGAGAAACATGGATATTTTGACTAGTTCACAAATCTAGCCTCACTATCGAAAGCACACATGAGCACTAACACTCCAAACAACAAAGCACCAACACAAACAAACGTGGTGCACAAACATGAAGCAGATATGGAGATATATCAATCACAAGAAACATAAATAACAATACTCCATCTCAAAAATATCCATCAAAGGGGTCAAACCAACCCAACCCGGACTGACATAGCCTCATAAGGGCATTTAAAAAGACAAAAAATGAGTTTTGGAGGTCTTCTGCTCTCCAAATCAATAAACTCACAATGGCTATCCAGCTATATAAAACATTGCCAAATATTTTTTCCGCAAACGCACACCGTTTGAAACTTTTGCATGACTTTGAAAATTTTCAACTCCAATCTCAGACCCCTAAACGTCAAAAATTTGCAATTTTGACATTGTTAGCCTTGTGCTCAACGATTCTATTCATGCACAAGAAACTTCACATCTTCTATCACCCATCAAGTTTCAAATCAAACAAACACTATATGATAATCTAATAGTCTGTGCCTCCTATTTTCGACCCAAAAATTTTGAAACACCAAATCTTGGACTTCCAGCACTTCTGTCAGAAATCTTTTTTGATCAATCTCGATTTATAGCCCGAAGATAACTATGAGTATTGACCTACTTCATCAATTTTTAGTAGTGTTTTTGCCCTCAAAAACTCTTGATTCGGATTTACACACTAAAATAAAAAAATACAAAATTTCTTAATCGATCACATCAATTTCAAATCGACTCTATTTCTAGATCATCACCACTGCCTTCCCTCCATCAACGTCCTACACACTCAATAGCCAACAAACCAAAGCTATCATCGATCCAAACTCACCAAAATAGCTTAAGCACTCCAAGAACTCACAGTTCTCACCACATAATAAATTTGAGTTTTTGAAGTAATCTTTTCTACACCCAAAATGTCCATAAGGACACTCCGCTCATAACCATAGCATAAAAGAGAGATTACAGTCGAGCCAAATCCACTTTGTGCTTCAAAGATTTTAGATTCTCGCACTAGCTACTATCCATCATAGCAACACTCTCAAAGGCTCAACCTCCAAAACTGCTTTCCAAGGAGCCCTAATTTGAACTCTATGCCTTGAGTCCTATAACTCCTAACTGCACTATCAGCCCTTATGGCAGTTTTAGTGCAAGCGGCGCTTACTGCACAATCGGCTTTAACTGATATATCTGCTCTTGCATACTCATACCTATTCGAGTAAAGATGTCGTGACACACGAGTCCAACGAAGAGTGCATCATGCAAAGCAAAAATTAGCCATTGCCCAAAATCAACAAAAATAGTATGCAAATGCTCATCGACGACATGTAGAGTTTCAAGAAGGAGATCATGTGTTGTTGTTTACCATCAATTTATCATTAAATAGGGTTCAAAAGTTAAGTTCACGATTTGTTGGACCCTTTTTAATTGTCCAACGGATTGGAGCAGTTGGCTACAAGTTAGAGTTGCCGGCACACATGAAAATACATACCCATAAACTAAACCCTAAACCCTGCACGTTCATCTGTCTCTCTTGCGGAAGTATATTCCACGATCTTCTTCCTTTGACAACCCACATCAACCACCTCCTTTACCAACAATAAGGATGTTGTGTCTTAAATGGGCGGAGGTTTGTAAACAATCTTGGTTAGCTATAGTTAGTATAGCCAAAGTTTAGATTGATCATTATATCGCAAAAGTACAAGATAGTGGTGTGAATGATCCAAAAAGCAAAAGGTAAACTTTGGCTTGTATGGATTAAATGATGAGGTGGCTATCATGCATTGGATCGGATTGTTTGTTATATGTCTTTTAAAAATTGATTAAGATAAGATAACAAAATATGCAACCTACGCATGTTAGCCATGTGACATAGTTTGGATTTCGGACATTCCTAGTCCTACAGTATATAAAACAAGGAGAGATCTTGAGGAGACAACTCATCTTGAAAGTCATTCCGGAGTCATTGACTTCAGTGTTACACCAGCAAGGGCGTGGTGTTCCCTGTTTTTGTGAGCCAGAATCCTAGGCACCATCAAAAATTACATCACAACAGACTGCAAGACTAAGTCTCTACTTCCAAGAAAGCTCGGAATGGCTTTGTGCCACACACAAATTGTTTTATTGATCTTAAGCTAGCTCTCTCTCTCACTCAAATTGGTCTCTAAGAATGAGCTCTAATGTGTCACATAGAGCTTCCGCAAGCCCTCTTATATAGAAGTGTAAACTAACCCTATTCAACATAACTAGACTAGCATTCTAACTAGAGTTAACCAATACCTAAGAGTAAACCCAACATAATTAACCTACATATGATTTGATTATGTTATATATTTGGATTATATACATTGATATCAATATCCTCTATTAGTGTGCAAATTTATTTACATATTATATTAAAACATGAGATAAAAGAAATATTTGATGTAGAATTTGTTGTGTCCAATCCAACTTAATTTTTTTAAATAAAATAAATTTTTCGGTTTCAAAAGTACAAAAATAATAATTTTTTACGAACAAATCAGATTGTGAAACGTGTTATAACAACAAAAATTTGAAAATATTATCATTTTACTTTTAAACTTCTTAAGCATTGATATCACTTTCTTTCTAATTTTTGCAATTGTTTAAAAAATTTTTAAAATACTTTATGAAAAAAAATAATTGTAGAGATATAACAAAACATTAAGATGTAACAATGGTAAAATATTATGATTTTAATTCCAATTAATGTAAAGTGATTTATTTTAAATTTTCATCCCTAATAAATATATATTACTTTTATATAAATGAAACATAATTATGAATCAATTAATATATACATAAACTATTTATGAAATTAAAAGTATGGCTTGAATTAAATTTATAATTTGCAATGATCGGTAGATGTTCTAGTTATCATAAGAACTAATTATTTACATAGTAGAGATAGTTGATTAGTATTCAACAAGATAACAAATTATGATGAGAAAGTTTGTTCATGACTTTCTTTTCTTCTTGTTATGGTTTTATTTTCCTAGCAACGATTTGATAATTTTTTATCTCATGTTTTGCACTTTAAAATTTGTATTCAAAAAATGATATCTATATAAATTTTAAAAATTTAATTGCATCAATTTTATTTTAACTTTATATATGTATTTGAAATTTGATCTTTTGATTATTATTTGAAACAATACAATGATGTTTAAAATTTTTATATAAGCAAAATACATACATCAGCAATCAGTATTTATATATATAATTTGAATAAAAATATAGAATTTAAATTTATAAAAAATATAAACTAAACTATATCATTAATCAAACTTGACATTTATAAAACTTATTTAATTTAAAAGATATAATATTTGTAACACAAAATAATGTTATTTTTATTAAATATATCAAAAAATAGTAATTTAAAATAATTTTAATAAAATATAAATTTTCAATTTATGATAAGATTTAAAAAACAATTTATTGGAAATATGATTAATTTAAAATATAATAATTACATATTGATTGAAATATTAAAATATATGATCTTTAATTTATTCACAAAAATAAATCATTTTTTATCATATTATATTAATAACATATTTGTATTTTATATCTCATTTAATAAAGCAAAATGAAAATATAAAATTATTTATATTTTTTAATAAAATTAATTTTGTATTTAAAATTACTTAAAATTATTAAATTTAAAAATTTAAAAATAAAAATATATTTCTTTATTTTTAACAATTTATTATATTTTTAAATTTAGATTCATGTTTTTCATACAAAATTTGAAGTTAAAAATATTATTATTTAATTTTTATTTAATTTTGTATAAATTACAAATTAAAAAATATATAATAATAATTAAAATCAAAATTTATCCATCATATATTCATATTGTTTGAAGTTGGATTCACAAAACTAAGTATAAATATAAAATATTTATAAATTAAAACTTTGAATTGTTAAATCAAAACCATGATAAAAAATCAAAGCTATTTCTTTATGTTTTTGCCAAAAAATGAATGTATTATATTTAAATATTTTTGTTAATTTAAATATTTTCGATTTATTTTAAATTGTCAGTGTAAAGCTAATTAATATTTGAAAAATCAATGAGTAAGTAGGATTTGTTCCCTTTAGGTTAATCCATAACATTAAATATGTATCCCTTTGATTCACATTTTATGATGTTATTTATATATCAATTAATTCGTTTACTTCATGCTTATTAATTTTTTCACCAATATAAATAATAAAGTTAGTAATGATGTCAATAAATCTCATCTCATATGTAGAAGTTAACCAAGTTGATTTTAATAACTTAAGTGGAAAATAACTTAAATGCTCAAAAAAATAAGTCTTACATTTTCAAATAATAGTATTACATGTGGAGAATTGACATGCAACAAATTACATATTTACATATATGACAAGAATAACTTTGTAAAAATAAATACATATGAAAAATGATGACAATAGTATAACCATGTAATTAGTAGGCATGCACATTCTCATACATTTACATGTATACCAACAAATTTAAATTTGTAAATTTTGCATATTAAAAATCTAATTATTTTAATACAATGAGAAATTTAGTTCTAAAATCAAGATTGGTAAAATTTCAAATTAAAATTTTTTTGTGTACTAAATAAAAGATATTTTACAGTCTAAAAATGTATAACATGTTGTAAGGTGATCCATTTTGAAACTTTTTTTTAAATGCTTCAAGTTGTTGATGGAATCACTAATTCACTCATGTAATCTACCCAAAGATCTTGAAGTGCTTATATGCAACTGTAATTGATAGGGTAACTCACAAGGAGTGATAGTTGGTATGCCTTGCAATCTACTAATCCTAGTAGAAGAGAAGGTCATGAAGACAAGTCCGAAAGGGTGATCACCCATCATATTGGATGGGCGGCGAGTGGAGCGGTATGAAGAGAGTTCACCTTTTTGTTATTCTAGCTTTGGAGTTATGTCAAGGTATGGACACCGAATTTGACATGTTTGTGAGGGAGTGCACAAGAGCATACATACTAGGCGACAGGGGGTGCCACTTTCTTTAATTTATTGTATAGTCTATATTATGCAACATATTTCCATTGCTCTACATAGAACACTAGCTGATGCAATCCATAGGAGAGCAATAACGTTAGGTGATGATTCTTGAGATGATCATTTGACCTAGATAGTTATTATATCTTCGGTGGATCAAGACATATTTCCCATTGCGACAGTATTGGGACTTAGCCCCATGTTACCCGTTTGGTTTCATCCATGTCCGACTTGATGGGGTCTTCCCATCCTTTTTGTTATTTTAATGTGTCCTCTCACTCTAGTTGATAGTCATCTAACATAGTAAAAGTTTGTCATCTATGATGAGGTTGTCTTTTAGAGTAATAGGTTTGGTGACAAGATTTTTGGATTTTAATGAGAATTGCAAGACTGGACATTCAACTTGTAAATTCGAGGAGTCCATGGATGACTTGAAGCTAATGAAGGTTTCCAGTTAGTTGGAATGCAGCTAGAGACAACACACTACCGTGTTATGCCACTTAGATGTTGTGTACATTCCTTGAGTTCGTTATATGTGCAATGGGTTAAACTCTGTTACAGAAATGTAAGACCTTATGTGTTGACCAATCGTGCATTCGCTTCATGCGGTTGTGAGTGGAGAGATTGGTTGGGTCGATGGAGCTCATTCCAATAGAATTGTAACCACAGTAGGTTCTACCGCAAGCAATTTCATGGCGAAGATATGGATTTGAACTTGATGTACAGTATTACGGTATTTGGGGCTAAAATTCCATAATATGCATTGGGTTTGGAATTATGATTTTATCGATCACTATTTTGTCTTTTGTTGAACTCTCGAATAGCTATGCAAATCCATGGCAACAATGAGCGTAAATGACATTCTAATTATTCGACATGGTGATCCCTCGACGGCTCAGAGAAAATCCACAGTCGAGTCACGGTGACCGACTGCGCAGTCGAATCGTCACTGGGAGGCAGCAGCTGAGTTAGGTTCCGAGTTAGGCTGTGACGTGCAGAGAGAGGAAAGAGGACGCAGAGTGCAGCTCGCGTTGCGTTCCGGTCCCCTTCCGTGTCCTGCAGTGCCCTCCTTGGCCTCCCATCATTCACAAAAGAACGAGCGGCTCTTTTCTACAGGCGAGGAAGGCAAGACCACATCGCCGGACCGCCAGAGAGCCGAGGGCACTTCTTCCTGCTTGGTTCGCCCTCGCGTTCCCCAGCCTTGCGTGACGGAAGCGCTCGAGAGAAATTTGCCGATGGGCGTCTTCGATTCTTCTTGGTGACTATTATTCAAAATCCTTGTAGACTGGAATTTGGTGCTTATCACAGTTCGCTTTTTAAAATTCACGAGGTGATCAGGGCATGTGGGGGAAAACCTGAACAGGTAGGGAGGGAAGGGTACACTGTGAAGGGCATCGGAGGTGGACCGGTGATCAGAGAGGAGGAGGAGGAGAAAGGGGAGAGAATAGATTCTTGAGGAAACATGGCACCCGACCCGAAGGAGAATGGCAGTAGTGTGGATCGGATGGACCACGACGAACAACCTGCCTCCACCAAAATGCCCGCAAACGCGAAGGATGCGAAGAAAAAGAAAGACGAGAAGAAGGACGAGGATCTGGTATGCTGGTTCTCAGGCCCTGTGGACAGTTGGATTTATACACACCTTGTTTAGGTTTCTCTAGCATCTTTTAGTTGTGATCAAATTACTGGGTCAATTCATTCTTTTGCAGACTGGAAACATCAATTGTTCACAAAAGTGTCCGCGAGAAATGATTGACGGTCTGTGCTTCCCTGGAAGAAGGCTTAGAAAAGTAGGATAATAATGAGGGCAGAGGACGGGTAGACAGCGCGAGGTCAGTGCCTGTCCGTCCGTCTGTCGGTGCCGTTTCTGGGTCCAGAGAACTGGCTTGTTGTTATCTTTATCCATTTTGTGCAGTTTTCTATCTCCGTGCGTTTGCTCGATCGTTTTCTCGCCTGCCTATCAGTGGAATGTCTGGCCTTCATTCGCTCATAGCAACGGCTATTTTTCCCCATTTACCATGGGCTTAGTTTTTGCCTGAAGGAGGTATTTTCTGCGTGTTCAAACCGTGTGCTGACTCTAAACCGGTACCCACTGGAAAATTTATTTACTTTGCTTCCGCTCGCTTATCGTGTCGTGCTTCTTTAGGGTTTCCAAGTGTAGTTTTCCTTGTTTCTTGCTCGTTGATAACAGTAGTACGCCCCGTTCACTTTTTGTCTTCTCGTCATTACATTGCAATAAATCTGAATGATCGTCGAAGCGGTTCAGGTGACAAGGTCTATTTACTTCGAGCTCACCACGAGCCTTTGATTGTATCTACCGAAGCTTCCTACTCAAGCCTGTTGTAAACGTAGAATTGGGCGTTAGAAGCATTTACCATTGTCAGACAATACTTGTGTAGCCATAATCTCCTGTTGCTGGACTTATTACGGACGGGTTACACTGTAGAATACGTTCAACTTTGAGTGCAGCTGGGCACTTGGAACAGCGGCTCAATTCTGCTTTCATTACCATATGTGTTTAGGGCACGTCATTGCAGATCATAAATTAGGGGATAATTCAAGTGTTGTTGATTTGTTTGTTAACTGATTATTACGTATGTTGCTTTTGATCACTACACTGTGAGATGTCGTTCGTCTAAGAGCCATGAACCTTTGTGAGTTTCAGTTCCATCTCTTAATTCGCAGGATCTTCTTACTTTATGAGTTCTTAAAGCCAGAACTGGGTATGAGTGTAGTTTATGGTGAATGTTGGCCTTAAGGGTTTAGGGTTTACAGATAATTTTTGCAAGAAATCTCCTGATCTGTCTGGTTCATCAACGGGCAAAAGTGGAATAGGGAGCTCAAGAATGGTCTCAAAAGGATATTACAAGTTGGGATAGAGGAACGGTGCTTAGTCAGGCCGTGTCTGCCAGGAGTTTGCCTCTTAGAGATGTGTACACGAAACACTAAATTTTGGCACGGGGCAAGGGGACTATTACATTATTCTCACGTGAGAACTTGTAGGGTACGCTTGGGTCAGTGTCGTGCAAGCAGAAGGTTTCGGTTTATCAGCTGATTTTCTTCCGAAATTCTGTTGCAGTCAAGTAGTATACGTTAAGGTTTTGTTGGTTTTTCATGTATGGATTCAGTCCGAGGAAGACGCAGCTTTGAAGGAGCAGCTGGAACTGTATGTGGAAAGAGTGAATGACTCTAATCCAGCAATTCAGAAGATGGCCTTGGAAAGCATGAGGTATTTACGTCAGGGCCATGATCTATGTCGAATTTCTGCCTTAACGATGAATAGTTGCTTCAGGTTATGGTCAATGTACATACTGACATGACTGAAAGGATTAATTGGCTGCGTTTTTGGTAGTAATTTTTCATGTACGCCTCGCTACCTGACGTCAAATTACTCATGTGATTGTATTCATGATTCGAGCACGAAGGTCATCTCCTAATTTTGTGGTCGTGCGTCAAATTCCAGACAAGAAATTCGTACCGCTACAAGTTCGATGACCTCCGTACCGAAACCTTTGAAGTTTTTAAGACCACACTATAAGACTCTAAAGGGATATTACGAGACTATGGAGACCCCAGAGCTGAAGGTTTGCATGTTCTCTTGCGTTTTAACGTGTTTGATGAAGTCATTTTGAAGGCAAACGTTTTCTGAATGTAATGCGAAAGAACTTGACAAAGTTTTCCTCTTTGTCTGTCAGATGTTCCTCGCTGATATCATTTCAGTGTTGGCGCTGACAATGTCGGAGGAGAATGAGAGGGTAAGTTCGTTGCGCCGTAATATTGATGTAAAGTAATGCCTCACGTCATATTTAAGTTTATCATCGTCTTGGACGTATGGTTTTGGATACGTCGATATCTCATTATCGAACTGTGGCTGAACAGGAAAGTCTGCACTACAGATTATTGGGTTCAGTTGGTGATATCGGCTCTTGGGGTCACGAATACGTACGGTAAGATTCTGTCTGTTTAACCTTTAATGCTAGACGGTGATGCACCTTTTAAGGCCGGAAAATTTATACAACGTTCCTTTTTGTCTTCATAAGCCCTATTTGAAATCTTATTTCACTTGCAAAGTAAGTGAAACAAGACAATTAAAATGAACTGGGGAAAGTTAAAGCTGCGTGTGTTACAATTCTGGCTATCTGGTAATACGGCTGATAGTATGTTTTCTGTCTGCTTAACAGGAATCTAGCCGGGGAGATTGGTCTTGAGTTTCAACAGCGGCAGGTGGTAATGCCTATTCAACTCTGAAAATCCCGTTGTGTCTCTTGTATCATCGAGTATAAGTACAAGTTTGCATAGTAGTATTACGAGTCGTGTTTCGGTGAGGTTATTTGCCACGAAATTACTCTGCCGATCATATGTCGGATGTTATTAACACCTGAACTGAACTGGCAGAACGAGAAACCAGTTGATGACCTTATGGACCTCGTCAAACAGATTGTGCCTTTTCATGTCAAGGTTAGTCGACCGTCTTACTGTTCAAGTGCTCTGGCTATTTGTAACACCGTTCATTTGATTCCAGGCATTTGAGTTGTCATCTAACTCAGCTTTCATTTCTCACTGGCAATCTTTTTGAAGTTGTTACGGACACCTTACGTTTCTCGAGAGTCAAAGTTAACGCTAACTTTTACTTCATGGCTGTAGCACAATGCCGAACCCGAAGCAGTCGATCTGCTTATGGAGGTGAGTGTTTCAACCGCTTTCTTTATCTTTCGGTGCCCAAACCTCCAAATTCAATTTTGAAAGTTTTTTTTTAACATTCGGAATGTTTAGCTTCTTATATCCTTCAACGTTAGCGGGCCTGTCTTTGAGGAGTTTTTTGATCTTCAGGTTGAAAGTCTTGAATTGTTGATCGGGCATATCGATAAGGGTAATTACAAGCGGACATGCTCATATTTGACAAGCTTCTCCAGGTTCGTGATTTACAGCATCTGCTTACTTTTTGGAAGTTTCGATTCATATGCATTTTGTTAATTTATGAATGTGGTTGTTAAAAGAAAGTGACTGAGTCTCAAGATGTTTTTAGCCTACCTGTCCCTTTCGTTTTGAATGACTTGGTTTCAAGTCGCTAAATAGGAGTCCAACATGTATAATTATGTCTTTAAGTAGTCTCTTGAGCGGAGTCTGAAAGTGCTAACGATTTAGATTGCAAACTGTTAATTATTACATTCCCTAACTTCAAACTGTGCGCTAACCCTGCAGCTACATGCCGGAGCCAGATGACATGCTAGTGTTGGATGTTGCTTATCAAATCTACCGCAAGTTTGAAAAGTACCCCGACGCGATGCGGGTGGCACTGCGGATGGACAACTCTCAGGTTCAAATGAAATCTCTCTAGTAGATTGCACATGCTAGAAATGCTATGCATCCGGACTCATGAGTTGTTCCTGGGCTTATTTGAGTCTCTTTCTGTCACGGGATGAATGTAGAGGCCTGGCTACTTGCTTACGGAAGCGTGTGTGATCTGTTCAGTATGTAAAGGCCACATTCAAGGACTGCAAGGACTTCCTAGAGAAACAGCAGCTGTGCTACATATTGGCTCGTCAGGTATGTCTTAATTGTGGAGTATATTTGAAGTCAAGAGAGTGCTCTTATCGTCAGTTACATATTTCTATCTTTGTTTTGAAATATATGGAACTGTCGCTCTTATGTGGTATCTTTAACTGAAGCTTTAGAATAGTATGTCCCTTTGTTTTATCTCTTACGTCCTTTGTAACTGCAGGGAGTATCACTTGATCTGGACGATGGTTCTTTGGCCTCAGAGGATCAAAAGGAGACATTGCAAGAGATAATCAGTAACAGCAAACTTAGTGAGGGTTACCTTACACTTGCTCGTGATCTCGATGTGATGGAACCGAAGACCCCAGAGGACATCTACAAGGTAAATGTAATTTTCCGGAGTTTAGGACATCTTTTGCATGTCTATTTTGCATGAAGTCTCTCCTCCCTTCCGCGTGCACTTGTGCGTTCAGAAGCAAACGCCACTTTATGAGTTGTTTTTGGCTTTTCAGCTGAGGGTACTCAGTAGACGTTTGTGGTTTTACTTCGAGTTTCTTTACCTGCTGCAGGCTCACCTTGTTGATGGAAGGGCTGGTGCTGGTGCGAGTGTGGATTCTGCGCGACAAAATCTGGCCGCTACTTTTGTGAATGCATTCGTCAACGCTGGTTTTGGCCAGGTAATGTCGTAAACGTGGTGTGTAGGCAGTTTTCAAAATCGACAACTGTAAGCTTTTCATGTCGATTGTTGTTGACGTTGTTGTCTTCAGCGTTAACTTGACATACCATGGGAGCCTGGTGTTTTGAGCTTGTCGTAGTAATCAAATCTCCGTGGATTATCAATGGACTGCTTATTGTTTTGTCATTTTTTCAGGATAAATTGATGACTGCTCCAAATGTTGAATCATCAAGTGGAAGCAACGCAAGCAGCTGGCTTTTTAAGAACAAGGAGCACGGTAAAGCCAGTGCCGCAGCAAGTTTGGTATGTAAATGCTTACATGCTTCAAGTTCACGATGTGACTGATTACGACCATTTGCATTGCATGCCCTTTTGATATTCTGGGCTTTTATGACTTCACCACTTGACACTTTTTTTTAGTACAAAGTAGAAGGTGCGTTCTGATTCTTTTGTGTTTGCTGGACGTTGCAGGGTCTCATTCTTCTGTGGGATGTCGATGATGGATTACCCCAAATTGACAAGTACTTTTACAGTAGCGATAATCATGTCATCGCTGGTGCACTGTTGGCTGTTGGAATAGTTAACTGTGGTGTGCGGAACGAGTGTGATCCGGTATAGATTTTGTCATAGTTTTTGTTCTAAGTTTCAAGAGACAGGTTACGTATATTTCAGGCTTTGACAGGCAAACAGCCGAATAGATTCCATGGGTACTTCGATGAGCATTCGATTCTTTGTGGATCTGCTCTTGTCACATTTCGTTATGCCTCTGTCAGAATGTCATTCTTAGCCGTGTTATCATTTCAATCAAAACCTATGGTGGTTCGCAGGCATATGCTCTGCTCTATGAGTCTGTAAACAAGGAAGATTCAACCATACGCATCGGTGCGATCATGGGACTCGGTTTGGCTTATGCTGGTTCTCAAAAAGAAGAGGTATGACTTAAATCTCTGTTAATCCATCTTGTCTTTAGGATGTTAGCTTTTGCGTTGGATATATGAAGAAGGGCAGTTCATGAGGATGTTTTTGCTTTTATGTTCTGGACATGTGAATAGCTGTTCGCTGGGGCGAAGTGTCTCTAAGTTTATATCTGTATTTGCTATGGTTGTCACAGATAATGTTGATTATCTACTTGGAAGTCTTTGCTTAGAATCATGAGGCGGTCTTAAATAGAAGTTCTATGGTTTAAAACACTATATTTATTCTACTCATGAAATTTCTCTAATTACACATATGGACCATGCCGTACAGGTGCTAGAGCTCTTGACACCTATCGTCACGGACGCCAAGGTCGGGATTGACGTCGCTGGTTTTGCTGCGATGTCACTGGGACTCATCTACGTGGGTTCTTGCAATGAAGAAGTTGCGCAGTCAATATTACATGCATTGATGGAAAGGAGTGAAAGCGAACTCGGAGAGCCAATGGGGCGTTTCCTTTGTCATGGACTTGGACTCTTATACCTGGGAAAGCAGGTAAATACGGAGCGTTCGTTTTATTCAAAATTCTTATGAAGACCTTATGTTCACTGGTGTCGGTGTACACTATCATATCCGGTTCCAGTGGTAGATCAAAGGTTGAGCACGATTCCTAGTTTTGTCTGGAAGCTTTGTCGCGACGTGAAGTTTTTTCCATCGAATGTTTCGTTCTTTCAAAGTCGGGTGTAGGTGAAGTCGTTGATGGGTCATGGTGGCGTGGGAAAAGATGATCTTCACATCAGAAGAGCCCAGTGGCTACGTTTTCTTCTTACTACCCTCAAAAGTTTTACGAGATACGCCTTATTACGTCGTCAAGGAACTTATGGGTCTAACTTGTCCACTATGTTTCGGTTAGTGTTCAGTTGGCTCGCAACACTCCTTAAGTCCAAGATCACGTGTTATGAAACAGGATGATGTAGATGCAACCATGGAGGTGGCGAAGACCCTGAATCCGAAGATATCGCAGTACTGTCAAGTTACGCTGGACTCGTGTGCCTATGCTGGAACGGGCAACGTACTGAAGGTGAGTCCTTGGATTTATTTAACCTGTAACGAAGATTAAAACGTCGAAGACGTTTTAATCTTGGGATGTGTCCTATTTGTGAGACACGTGACTATCAATGGTTTAGGACGTATGGTATCTAGCTTATGATGATGCAGATTCTGTGGAAGGCTCACCAGAGCAGAGCACAAAAAAATTAAAATGATGATAGATATTCCAGGTTCGGAAGCCCAATGCCTGTCCATTAAGTTCAGATTTCATGAACTTAAATCGACTGAGTTTGCAGAGAAGTAGTTGATAGCTGAATCATGCTAAGTAATATAAAGAAAACCCGTGTCCTGTCTTCTTCTCTTCGTTCTTTACAACTTCCAGATCGAACCGCCGACTGAACCTCTGCAGGTTCAAGCAAGAGCAGCTAGTAAAGCACAGGAATGGAAATATGTAGAAGTAAGTGAACCGGTCGCTTCAGGAAGATTTGTAGCTGGACGGTTACTGAAGTGCAAATTTTGCCACAAGACTTTTGTGGGTGGTTTGAAACGATTACGGCATCATCTTGGCGATGTGCCCGGTGGAGATGTCTCTGGCTGCAAGTCAGCTTCTATTTATGTACAAAGTTTAGCCAGAAATGGGCTAAGAAAGTGTAGTTTTCAGCAATCTGTGCATCCGAAGGTTAGTACCAGCAGTCTCTGCGGGCTCCTCTAGAGTGGTGCGTATCGTCACCTACAGAAGAACAAACATATAATCGATGCTAATTAAGTGCCAATACCCGAGGAAAGTGCCTCCAGTTTCGGTTCTTCCATCTGTGACGTCAGGAATGTTGCATATGGAACCCTCAACGGGAAAGGGGGCTGAATACACATACAAGACTAAGTAATGCGGTTGCAAAACTCGAGAATGAGCGTCTGTAGACTTCACCTCTGTACAATGGTATAAGCGTGTATTGTGTAGGTTATGGATTACACGTCTAGTATGAAGGATCTGGACTGAAATGTTACGACTGTACAGGTGTTTATGCGAGTAGATAACTGACTATAAAATACTTATGTTGATCTGTCTACAGGTCCAACGCCTTCTCGGCTTATGTGCAGATCACCTTGACAAGGGAGAGAGTCACCAAGCACCTGCTGTTCTTGGTATCGCGTTAGTGGCCATGGCCGAAGAACTTGGGCTGGAAATGGCCATTCGCTCCTTGGAGCACCTTCTGCAGTATGGAGAACAGAATATAAGACGTGCTGTTCCCTTGGCCCTAGGAATATTATCTATTTCCAATCCTAAAGTAAGTTTTCTTCGTTTTAAAAGTCCTTGGTTCTTAGAGATGAAGATAAGGAAAACATGGTTGACTTTCCCGTTTAAAACAATGCCACATTTCCAAGTAATTTTTTGCGTTCATTAGATATCTTTGTTTGCAATTACGCTTCTAGATTTATCGTACTAATAGCGTGATCTCTTTCCGGTTACCTGAGTGTTTCAGATAGCTGTGATGGATACTCTTAGCCGACTAAGTCATGACAGCGACTCAGAAGTTGCCATGGTAAAGCGCGACGTTGACCATTGCCCTATCGTTCAGTTGGTTGCAATATGTTGTAGCATCCCCGTGTCCCGGTGAAGACCAGTGTGTTTTGAACAATTTTGAGTCTGTACAAATGAAAGCATTTTTCAAAGCCAAGAGGGAAGCAAAATTGAATTTTAGCTTTCTCACGTCCTCATCTTTCAATTGGATATTTACCCGAGTTATCGTGTTTTGCAGGCCGCTACTATGTCTCTTGGTCTTATTGGTGCCGGAACCAACAATGCTCGTATTGCTGGCATGCTTAGAAATCTTTCTAGCTATTACTACAAAGACCCCAGCCTGCTATTTTGTGTAAGAACATTCACATTTATCTGCCTTGTCATCAGCGCTACGTGTCGCGGAAAACATTAATTAGCCAGTGGCTTTTGATGTAGGCGTTGTGAAGAACGATCCAAGTCATACGGGTTGTTTCAGTTTTAACTCGATATTCTAAGGTTTTACCAGAAAGATCTTATAATACATAGTGAATGCTCGAGCGGTTTGTTATTTGTAATTAGTTATTTATATGACTTACGGTCTAGCGGCTTCTTTGTGTAGTGTAGAGTCTCAGTTGGTAAGAGGCTATGCAGTCTACTCTTTCGTTCTGAGGTTGATGATGAAGATAGTGAATTGTACCTGGACATTGAATTTAGTTAGCTTCTAATAATAAATGGCGATGTTTGCTGCAGGTTCGAATTGCTCAAGGTTTGGTGCACATGGGGAAAGGATTGCTTACTTTGAATCCATATCATTCTGACAGATTCTTGCTGTCCAAGTACGTTCCCGCCGTTTATGGACTTAGTACATGTGGTTAAGCAGTGCGGAGTCTTGCTTTGTACGTTTATTGCAATTTACTAGCTTATCTTTTCAAACATATCATGCCCGCAAGATTATTTATAAATTCAAGTCTCAACCTTGATTCGCCTAACTTTTGGAGTGATGATTCAGCAAAATCAATTTTTTTATGTTGTGCAGTGTCGCTCTTGCGGGCTTGATGACTTTCTTGCACGGATGTCTGGACATGAAGTCAGTGATCCTCGGAAAGTACCATTACGTGTTGTACTACCTAGTGTTGGCAATGCAGGTATGTGAGCTTTCTATATATATATATATATATATATATCTTACGAGGCATGAGTTCCACACATTTACTAGCCTTGTATGAAAGTCGCCTTGGCAGAGATACTTAGATATTGTTGCCGGATGGCTGCCGGTGTAAATTTGTGCATTTGATCTTTCTTGTGACTTTGGGTTCTTTTTTTGCAGCACTGCTCTTTTATGGTGCTGTACCTTTCTTTCTGACTTCTACTTGGTTTGTCTGCAGCCACGTATGCTCATTACACTAGATACGAATTTGAAACCTCTGTCAGTACCTGTGAGGGTGGGTCAAGCGGTGGATGTAGTGGGACAGGCCGGTCGTCCAAAGACCATCACCGGTTTCCAGACCCATACGACTCCTGTTCTTCTGGCAACCGGAGATAGAGCTGAACTGGCGACTGAGAAGTGAGTTTGAGACATGATTGTTTTCTTTCCTTTGCATTTTTGTATGATGGCCTTTCGTCTTCAAAATATGACATTCAGATTCTAATCAGAGCAGCCTGTATAATGCTTAGCGGTTTGCGTGTACATTTGTAATCTGATTGCGGAAAAGAAAATAGCGTCCATATTAATTTTTCTTGTATTGGTTTGTGCAGGTACTTACCCTTGTCATCTGTACTCGAGGGATTTGTTATTCTCAAGCCTAATCCTGATTATCAACACGATCATCTCAGCAGTTAGGTTCAGCTTCAAGTTTTGTAGGCAATTGGGAAAAATAAAGGTAGAAATCGTAGACTTCTTCTTCCCATTCTTTGTACATGCCCAATTTAATGTTATTGCATGGGCTGCCCCGTCCATGCACCGCCTTTTCTGGGACTGCAGAGTGAGAGGCAAGTTTGTAGAATTATTTAGAAATGATAGGTGGTACTATCCGTGGGGTAATGCCATTCTATTTGCAGTGAAAGGAAAGTTGGACACGATTCGAAAGTAGGTCTGGATCTATGTCCCACTGTTTTTCACATCTCACAAGCCAGGGTCCTGCTGTTGCATCATGTTTTTTGTGTGTCTGTTCTCTGTTCCCAGTCAGAAAGAAAGCTTAGGCGAGTTGCTGACCTTTTTCCCTGACATTGAGATCCATGTCCACTTTAGTCACCTGGAGCATGAAAGTGAACTATGTCAAGCATTTGCCTTCTTAATTGGGGACTCTTCAGTACCAAAGACTACTGCGGGCTCGCAACAGGCTAGGGAATCTTCAGCCAAAACCTTACTTGGGCGAGTGATTGTAACAGAGTTTTGTGAATCAGCATGAAATCAACTCTCCATCAGATTTGTCGACTGGAAGAAACTATCTTCTCCATCTTTCCTCAGTTGCATCTGTGATTTACGGACTTAGTCAATACCGTGTGTGGTTTATTCTAATTGGTTATTGGACAGATTTCTGTTAGTATGAAGGTTGTATGGGTCTTTGCCGGAGGTACTTGATCTAATCTCTCAGTGATTTTAATAAATGCATTCCCACCGGCATAACGTTCGCAAGATAGCGGGGCCTGTCTACAGACGCCTAAATATATAATTGAACACTTGTCTTTTGGTAGTATCTTTATTTCACGATTAAAGGCAAAGATGCGAAATCCCACAACTAACGGTAAGTCATGTCGTACAAAGCCGCTGACATCAGGTCTAAGAGGCGGCTACGGCTGATACCCACCTTTCTGAGGTCAGCTCGAAGCCATGATGTATGTACGTATGTGTACTTTCCTCTCCAGTTCTTCGCGGGATGTCAAATTTTCTAACTCTCCCCGCCGAGTTACCTCCAACACGAGTCTTTGCTTTGGAGATGGAGCTAAAAGTTAGTAGGGCAATTGAGATCCCATCAACGCTTGAACAGCACCGAGAATTTACCTATGAGAAATGACGTAACTATGAGTTCACCGACCATAATTATGGTCGATGTCACCCACCATATCAAATGCTTGTTTTTTTAAAATTTGTTGTGTGTTTTGAGAATAGTTTGTTTTAGTGTTTGATACAGATTATGGTAATATTTTAGTTTATCATTTAGGGCATATGGAGGTGTCATGGGACGAGTGATTAGCATTTCATCAGATTTTATTTTAGAATGATAAAATAGTATGGTATTTGTTTCTCATTTGTTTGTTATGATGTTTACACTATCCTACTGGGAACATGATCCATGGATAAATAATCATGATTTTGGTTTTTCATTTTGTTCTATGACGTATGGACATAGGGAATTGGTTGTTAGATTTCGAAATGATTGGATTGTATTGTCCGAAAAGTTTGTATGGACCATATAGATTAGGAGTCAAGTTTTTAGAGAGTATTTTAGATTTGGCTCTATTGTGATGGGTGTAGAATCTTGGGGTAGACTAAAAGGTGCAGAGGGTTGCACGAGCAATTGATCCTTTGTACGTGGCTAGTCATATTAAGGAGACTTTCACATCCACCCATGGGCAAACTAATAACATTAAAGGTTTTGGAGTATCAGTCAAAAGAAATATTATTTTTTGTCCATTCTTTATGTACAACTTGACATATATCTAAAGGGGCTTGTTGGGATGATTTATAAATCTTAAAGATTGATTTCAGTCATATAATCGCTCTAGTGGTTTCACAGAATTATTCTTAGGAGATTACATTAGTTGCAAGATGCAAGTTAGTTAGATGCAAGGTGCCAATCAATCTAATGCTCTTGTGTACTTCTCCATCTAGAGTATGCAACGACATTAGATTGATTATTCCTGGGGAAGTCTTATTGTGTTTTGATACTTGAACATTGTTCATACTTCTAACATTACCTTTGTCTACACCAGTTTGGACTTCCACACTAGGAGGTTGTGAGATAATATTGTTGGGCATTATAACACTCATAGAGATCAATCCATATTGGGTTATTCTGCAGATGGACATTGATAATGTTTTTAATAATGTCTCTTGTGCATCCATTTTTAAAGAGCTTAGAGAATATGGTGAAATTTTGTTGAGTTTCATTTATTTTGTCATTCTATAGTTCACTTTATTTTCTCTTTTATCAACATGCATTTTCATAGGAGTAAGTCACTATTCTACGGTATGTAGCTGACACTCGACAATAAGTTATGGGGACTTTATTAGCCATAGTTGATTATAAAAGTTATTTTGTCTACTGTTTCGGCTGTGTAAGGTTGTGTAGTCCATTCTTTAGAGAATGATACACACATAGTTGACATGCCTTTGACTAATTGACTATATAGCTTCATTTTGTAGACTTGAGAGTTAAATAGTATATATGGTCTTCTTGAGTCATTCCTCCTCATCTTGAACTGCCAGAGTTATGTATGACATAGACAAATAGTTTACATATTCTTGGAATGTCAATAGAGTATGAGTACTTTTTATTATATTACCTAATGCAAATGTTGTGCAAATGCTTCTTAAATATATGAAGTTATGTTTCCAACAATGTATCATGATAATATTAATTTTTTATGATTGAAAGATTGTTTGATTATAATAACGCATAAATTCTGGATTATTTTTTGATTTTATGATGAGATATTCTATGAACATCTTAAAAACATAATGAATTTTTTTTTTCATAATTTGAGATTGTGAATTACCTTGTTGTTATATACGAACATAAAATTAATCATCTCAAAAATAATAATTTGATCATATATAAAATAATTAAAATAAATTATATAAATTTAAATTTATTATAATAATATAGTGATATGCATATGTTTTATAATATTTTTTCAGGACTTGTGAATATTTTAATAAAATATAATTCAAATAATTAAATCAAAAAATTCAAAAAGTTAAATTTTTATTCAATTTTTTTAATAAAAAAATCTTGAAAAAGAATATTATAAGATGTTAAAAGTTGTATTTAAATTTTTCATGAAACCATGACATAAAATAATTTGAATATTTTTATTTTTTTGATCGAAACTCTAACCTCCAAGCAATACTACTATCTTTCTTCTCATGAAATTTCATTTTCTAACCTTGTCTAAGATACTCTATTAGAGTTTTGATATTGTTGCAAACTTATAGTTGATCATTCTTTGGCTCAAATGACTCTCAAGTTTGATTCTCATTTTTTATTGATTTTTTTTTTTGAATTCCATGATTATGTATATGCTGCAATTTGTTGAACACTAGGTCAAATAATATAGATCATTTTTTTGTGAAAAAATTAGCAATTAGTTTTTATTCAACATACACAACAATCTTCAACTAAGTTACAATTTAATACTAAATTATTTATCAATTATTATATTTCACTCCTTTACTGATTGTTAATGTTGTTATAACAAGTTCATATTTTAAATATCAATTATAAATATTTATCTTAATAATTAAAAATTCTAAATAAAATAAATTAAGGATGAAAATATTGCAGTTTATGTTGCATTTTAGTAACCAATCTACTTTGAAATTAACAGAATTATGAAGATGAATTGATAAATATTTATTGTTTTCATTTTTAAGCTTCAATTAATTTTTAATTTATCATGAATATTTAGATTTTTGAAAAATTAAAAAATATTTTTATGATTTATATGTTTATTTTAATTCAAGATTTTTTGTAGTAATTGATGAATCACCAATTTATTAATCATTTTCTAATGACGTATGTAATTTTTTTAATTTTTAATGAATATGAATATTTTTAACAAAATTTTTTTATGATTATTTATATAAATAACTGATCTGATTTAAAATGAAAGAAACACGAAAAAATCGAAAATAAATTTAAAAATATTTACAATTTTTCAATGATATTTAAAATTTAAATATTTTTACTTTTAAATATTTTTTATTTAAGAATTAAATTAAATATTTCATTCAGGAAATTTTATTTCAAATGCAGGATATGGCTATGTATTAAAATACATTCTTCTGGCAGACTGTAGTTAGTAAATTAAACTATAATACATTTTGAGATATCTCTTAAATTCTCAGCACGTGGAGCCATACTACTCTGAAACAATTTGAAGCAAGATATGCTACTCTAGCAAACACTAACACAATGTGCTGCCGATGTGGCTTTATGTCTTATTATTTGGGTGGAACCTCCCACAAGTAGGTACTTGACACCGATGTGGAATTCCTAAATCGATCTTGTCTTTCTTTTTTTACAGATTAAGTAAGATTAAATTCAAAGCTCTATGTAGATTATTTTCTCTCAAAATGAAAAGCATGATGTATCGCAAGACATTGTGAGTGACTGATTTTCCATGGAGCTATCCATGCTTCTAGAGAAACTATGTTCCTCTCATGTGATCTCCGTAAGATTGTATTGAAGAAATAGAGCGAGTTGAACTCGTCATAAAAAACATCCAAAAGCTGAAGTTCATTCCGATATAGGTTTGAGTCACGTGATATGGGTAATCAACACACATACTTCTCGATTTAATCGTTTGGTGTAATTTAAAGATATAGGAATGCACAAATAGAGACTTTTAGCTTCCTTAGGTGGTCAACACACATGCTTCTAGGTACTCAACACATATACTTCTCTATCTAATCGTTTGGTGTAATTTGAAGATATAGAAATGCAGAAATACAAATGCTTCTAGATGTAATTTGAGTTAAAAATAAGAGTAGATGTGTATTGAGAAAGTTGGCTTTCTCAAAGGCAAGCTGCAGGAAAAGGTTTAATAGCTTTCAAAATTGGGGCATTGCGAGAATCGAACTCGCGGCCTCTTGCACCCAAAGCAAGAATCATACCACTAGACCAAATGCCCTGAGTGGGAAGATTGAAATATAAAATTTATTTAAATTATAGTTTTTCTGTACTTGTAGAGAGAGCTAATTTCCTGTATTAGGCCACATGGATGACCCAGAGGTCAAGTCCAAGTGCTTTACCTGTTTGTTAAAATTGTTCAGCCTTATGATTCCCATCTTTTTACTCTGCATATGCACCATGTACGCCACCCGTTAGGAGAAAAAAAAAAGGAAAATAATTTTTTTGCTTTGCAAATAATGCTTTGTTGGAACCAGCCACCTCTCTGCAACACGAACCTCACACATTGATGGTTTCAGCCGAAACTCATCACTGAAATCAGAGTCAAGCAGTTGAACATTTGTCTTCTCTGTACGAGGGCCAGAAGAGCCATCAAATTATCAACTTCAGCAGAAGCGGCAGCCGTAATTTACTCAGATCGAACTGTCCTTCTTTAGAGATACTATGGGCTCTCTTGACTTGTGAACTTCCAACCCAGACACATTAAAATAACAAAAAGGAAGGGAAGACCCCATCAAAGATCAAACCAAAGGGGTAACATGGGACTAGGTCCCAATAGCATCACCGTGGGAAATAAATATGCATTAACGCATCTAATATATCCGAATAAACTAGGTCAAACGTATACCAACAAGAGAGCATCCTAAGAAACCGAGAGACACGTGAGTATCGTAACCTTTGGCGCACTTGTGAACTGACCAGCATGATTTTCATCTAGAGAATCTTTGCATGAATGACTTTTGTGAGCTCGATGGATCCCTACCGTGGCCAATATCCAGCAGAAATCAATTGCATGATCGTGGCCTCGACGGTACTCGCTATGGCCTTGCAGTGCTGATTCCACTGCAGAGGCAAAGCAGCGAGGAGGTCGGGGAGCAAGTCTGACTGCCAGATTAAGAGAGCTGGGAGCTTGGGAGGGTGAAGTGTGCCCGTGCTGCAAAGGAGGAGTTCAGCTATGAGAGCATTGCAAACTCTACGGAATTTCCGACCAGGCGTGGTGGGAGTGAACCCTTCAAACAAGTCTGCACAGTTGGTGCATTTGCAGCCCGTTTCTTCCATCTGTCAACAGAATTCAGCAGTCCAAAGAGACGAAGGAGACTCTTGTGCGGAAATGGTGACAGTTCAATTCAGGGGAAATGAAATCTCAGTTGCCAAAGGCTCCAAGCTGAGAACGGCTTTGCTCGAGAAAGGACTTTCTCCTCACAATGGACAAGCTCTACTGATCAATTGCAGGTCAGACCTCCACCTCCATCCACAACTTCATTCCTTCTTTCCGCAGCAACCATGACTGCTGAGCCTTCCGATTCTCCGATCCTCATTCGCATTATCATCAATCAGACAATTCAACACGATGATGTATATGTATAAAATATTGGAGGAGATACTCACTGCCCCTCTTTAGGTGCTCATATAGTTCCCCTATACAGACCACTCTGAAGCTGTCAAACCGAATTCTCTGACATGCGAGGGATGGGGTGCTTTTCTACGTTCTGAATCTGCAAATCATGATCTTCAGGGGAATGGGAACGTGCGGGACTTGTGCTGTGAAAATTGAAGGGAAAGTGGTACCGGAAGTTTGGACTACGAAGGAATCCATTCGCTTGAACCTCCCTCCACATGGACCACCTCAAAATGTCAACCTCCGGCTCGCTTGCTCGGTACAAGTTCAGGCATATTCAATAATAGTAACTTCATGTTTACCTGCTCAGGTTCGAAATTCGTCTCGCATTAAAAGAATTTGGTAAATGATGAATCATTCATTTTCTCAGGCTGAACTTTTCTGACAGTCCTAGCGTTAAGCAGGTGCAAGTAGATGGCGACTTGACAGTGACCAAGTTCAACAAATTTTGGGGCCAGGTGAGTTTACTGCCCACAAGCTGCCACTTACTCACTACAACCCACTCTGTCATAGATTTGCCCCGATAGAACCTATGTTTCTCAGACTTTCAGTAGTCATCTTCTCGGAATGCAGTGCACTAATGCACTAACATACTGCCACTCATGCCCTCATGGAAGCCTATGTCTCTCACTTCCACTAGTCATCTGCATAAACAATGATCTGATATTCTTGATTCTTGATTCTTATTCATCTCCTTTCTGTCAATTTGACTAGTAATATTGAGTCTGTTCACTTGACATACCTTGAAACCTGAGTTCTCGACGATTGTTTTTCTGAACGAGACTGTCTGACAAACGGGTCAGCCCCTTGGAGAACCGCCGGCGTACATTTCCATGAACTATCGGAATGTACCGTTCAGTCTCACACAGAGTCTGTTTCCCGAGAAGAGACGAGATCATGCTCTATAAGAAGAGTTCTTGCTTTGAGTGTAGCGTAGTAAAGATCAAGAGCTCCTCAACTGGATCATCTATGGGAACAGCTTAGGAAGTGCATTCAGAGAAGCTTCAGATCTATATGTATAGCGTTCTCATGACGGGATTAGCTTGGATGGGTAAACAGTTTCCCCGGTGGAGATTTTCAAGTCTGCTGGAGAATATACGACCTTGAACTTTCTTGTGGAAACGTACCTCGCTCCGTTTGTAAGATCGATGGAGATTTAGAAATGTACTGAAAGATTTAGAAATGCTACTCTACTGAGTAGCAAATAAAAGCATGATTTTCTACGCACAGAGGTCAGCAGTCTGCTTGTATTTCAGGACATTGCACGCATAGCTTATAGTCCTACCGCCCTTTGAGAACTTCAACTATCAAGAGAGGGGTAACCAAGAGTTGGACGAATCCCGAGTTCCTCAAAAGTCGGGAAAGGCTAGAAGAGTGTGGAGTCAGGAGCACTCGGATGGTATCCGTTTTCAGCAGCTAGCAGGAGAGATGTGAACACACCGCAGGCTGTGAGGCAGTGAACCTGAAATAAGCTGTCGTCTTCTGATCGATTTGCACTCTGTACCTCCTCACGAGCCATTTTCGTCTGCTTTTACCTCTCGGGAAGAAATCCTCGCCTTGTGAGCTTGGGTGACAGTGTACATTTTGTCCTCATCCATCATTACCCACTCTGAACTCTACAGTGATTTCACGACGCATCAACCCCATCCTGTAGACTGTTTCTGTCTACTTCGTCTTCATCCGCAAGTATTTCATCTTCCTGAGCATTTTCCTCATCTCTTTTGTTGCATGGAGCATTCATTGTATATTTGCTTCTAGAGAGAGTGGAGATATGGGTGTGATGTGGGTTTGCACAAGGAAGTCATTTGGATGTGTAGGCACACACTTCAAGATCTTCGATTGCTGGCATGGTTACCTGATGTATTGTGAGGACGTACACTCGCTCCCTCAGCAGCAAGCATCGTGGAAGCCTCATGCTTTGGAATCCCCCTACCCTTTTTTCATATTTTTCAAGGTTCTACTCATGGGTGGGTCTGGCTTGCAAATAACAATTCGCAATAACCTGAAGGGTTATTACAAACAATCCGTGAAGAAAGTTACAGATCGTATTCTGTGGAGGAATCGACATCCAGGCGTACTGTGAGAAAACCTTTAGAGGAAGAAAACATTTGTTGTGAACCACGGGTACGATGAGGGAGCTTGTGAGCGTCGTACTTTTGGTAGTTGGTGTGTCTATCATGGACTCGTCCTTTTGTGCAGTCGTGTCTCGTAGCTTGTCTTGTCCTGAAGACTTGTGCCGCAGTCGCTGAGTCTTCGTAGTTCTGGCATGGACTGATGTCACGAAGGGAAAAAGTTTGTGAAAACGTCTTCGAAAGTGATATTGTTTGTACCGCATGAAGATTCCCAACGTCTTCCGCTGAACACATACATCACTCGTTATAGTTCTCGTAGACTTCATCATTTGAGAGAGCTTGAAGTCGAGCTCTGGTCGCTGAATGGAACCTTCAAACCTTTGGATGTCGAAATCACGTTCAATTGTTTGTCGAGTAACGTCCTGGACTTGACCTCCGTCCCTCTCTCTGCTGACCTGGTCTGGACGTGAAGCAGCGTTTATCTGCAGGATCTTGTACCGGCATTGCAAGGCATACGATTGCAACTGAATCCATTTTTCCGTTGTCACTGCAGGGAGAGGTGCCAGTCGGGCCTGCATCAGTCACCGATCGTGTCACACCGCTGGGAGATATTGAGTTCATACTGGATTCTCGTAAGAAGTTGTAATTCATGGATGTAAATGTTTCTGGTGTAGGGTCAGAGCAACAAGTACACGCAAGTTACAATTTACCAGTCCTGAGCTTTTTACAGACATGAGGTAGGCTGTGGGCATTTTGAAGCCTTGGCTGGGAAGATACGGGCGTATAATTCTAGTGACTTGTAGCCAGCAGAGTTCTGACAGGCGTAGTAGTAGAAGTCACGGACGAAGCTTTTTCAGGTTATCCACTCGCGGATGAGGTAGAATTATGGCACACGACTACTAGAGAAACCCTGGACTTTTACCAGCAAATATCTACGAAGTGACTGACTGGCTGCTGCTCGTCATGTTCGTAAGTGGAAGCCAACTCATTAAAATCCTAACTACTACTGCCGTCCCAAATGCATGCCTATTGAGTTCAGGTATGCATTCTGTTTTTTAGCTGTGAGAGACACATGTTTGAGTGAGAGATGACTGGAGCCTGTACACAGCGTAGAGAGCAGGATGCAGGTGATGTGGCCAACCTCCCTCTAGTAAGAATGTTTCTCCTCTGGCAGAGTGCTACGTCTACAGTGCCGTGCGCCTAAAGAGCAAGCTCTCGGAAAGCACTTTTGCATGCATATTTCCTTTTCCCGAACTAGCTTCGGGATGAAACTTGAATCGACGTATTAAAACTTGTCTACGAACCACGAATGATTTTTGTCCCTTCGACCGTGTAGAAGATTATGCTCATGGCCAGAAACAGAAGTGTGAAGCTCGTGTGCATTCTGACATGGGACATGAGAGTTGCAACACTCGAACAACTCGATCGAGAGGAACAAACAATGATAAACTGCTGCTTAAATCATGGAACCTCGTACCTACACACATAATTCAAAGGTACTGTACGTTACCTGCAGTACTTGGTCCCGGTGGTACATTAGGCCGTGGAATATAAATAAAACCTCTGATCGAGTCGCTTTGGCCCGTGTCCAAATGAAAATCACTGCACCCCTCTTTAGATAGACATGTGACGTTTTTGAGCCATGTAACGAGTATACAGCAACACCCGACACTCTCCAACATGTGACTGGAAACCGTGTGAGGAGCTTGCCTTCAAAATGCATGAAACACGCAGACCCATTCCCTCAGGCCATGAATTCCTCACAACGAGCAAGAGCACGATTAGGGAAATCGCCTCTTCCTCTCGGCTTTGCCTGATCTATTTCAGAGTCTACGTAAGGAACAAAGATATCATACGTACGTCCGGGTAGATGTAGGGTACATATGTCAAGAATGATCAAGTTTAAATATCTGGGAGCTTAGATCGAGAGTAGAGCTCGGCGTCCGTATTTTCAACTATTTACTTATCCACGTACGTTCCAGTAAAACCGAGCAGGCGGTGGGTTACATAGCTAGTTAGAAAGAGGTGTAGAATGAAATGGCAAGGTCCTCTATGATGTCTTTCAGGCTATGTGGGATGTGGGTTGGAAGAAGATGCTCAAAACTCATCTGGACACTGGGTTACGTCGAGATGAATGTAGAAATATGAGCTTCTCTTTGCCCGGGGATCCTGGAGGTGATTGTGGAAGGGGGACAAGTGAATCGTATGGGCGGTGGTGACATTGGCTGCCGAAATTCTGCAGAATAAAATCTAGGTCAATGATGCGAAGCCTGGTGTGTGCCAGCCTAGTGATGAACCTAAATCCATCCCATGTCCTTGCTCAACACTCTGCAACACTTCCCAAATCTGCACACCTGCCACTCACCTCGGGAAGCACGTACGGGGCAGAGCAAGCGGTTGCAGAGGCTGAGCAGTAGCACAGAAAAGCAAAGCACGGAGGTGAACAAGGCTATGCTGGTGAACGACCCAACAGCTGAAGTCAAGAAAGACAACTCTAAAGCTCGTACATGCACATCGACAATAGTATATATTGGTATATGCAACAGAGTCTGCCAATACCTCGGATCTGCACCATGGGGTGCCCAATGATATAGCACTGGCACCACCACCCCGAATATGTGGCCATTTTCTTTTGTCATCGTGACAGCAGCATCTAAGCTGTTGTTGGAGGTGGCTGACAGGTCTTCTTTCCCTCTCCACAACTTGTGACCAGTCTGCTAACGGTAGTAGTTACCTTTATCTGCCGCTTTTGTGCTCCTCCTTCCTGCCACTCGCAGAGTGGAGCCCTTCCGATTCTAGCGTGATCGGTTAGAGCACCTCAAGGTTCCACACCGACTATCCTTATATAAGGACTTTTCTGCACACTTTTCTTTCTTTCAGCGGCGACCATTGTCCCATTACTGGAAGCTGAGCTTCGCGCTCAGCACCCTTCTGTAATTTGGAAAGTCCAGTTATGGAAAAAACGCTTAAAACTTTTTCTGTCGAGGCTAAAAGGTACTGTGATGTAGCACTAGTGTACGAAGAACTACAAAGAATCTTCATTGAATTTTTTTTCTCTCCAGAGATCATCTACAGCCACACAAGATCTTCTAAGCTCCCTTGAATTTACTACATCTAAAATATGGGAGACATGCAATGTTTTCCTGACGAAAATGTGTTCATGATTGGGTCGAAAGGAGCCCACGAATACATTTGTGTCCTGAAGTGGATGTATATAGGGAGACAGAGGTACCTCATTATTGACCTAAATGTAGATGAAAGCTCGAAAATTGATTGTTACTGGTGGAAGAAGGGTCTGAAATCTTCCTCGACTCGTAGAGCAAATACCGGATGATTCTGTTTTCTCAAGAGTGAAAGAGAAAGAGAAGCACGCCAGATCGCATCAATGATCATTCAGAATCCTGACATAAAAGTGAGTATACTACATCCATACGAGTCATCACACAAGCGCATCAACAAAAACCCATATGGCTGCTCCGTCATCTGACACTGAAAAGGTGATTTGAGGCTCTTCAGAGCCGCAAGTCGCGGACCTCTTCCTTTCCTGAAACTACAAAATCCCCGGCTTTGATGAGTGGTAAAGCGCTACATAACCCAAACCTCGATTCAAGTGACCTATCTCAAGCAGACGAACAAAACAACAGCCGTTCACTTCTCGTGCACTTCAGTGAGCTGGAAGCTTCATGAGGTAGAAATCCATTCTCCTGTCCTTACACCCGAAGCTCTGTAGACAGCTTAAGGTTCTGACAATAAAAGCAGATGTTAGAATCCAAGGACTTACAAGAACCTTTCTCAGATAGCTTGTAAAACAGGTTCATAAACTGTACCTTTTTCCGAAGTATATACCGAGTTTATATAGACACATTCATAGAGTATCTTTTCGTGGAGCATATATTTCGAGCTCAAGGAGACAACTTCATAGCTGCTTGTATGAAAGGGGACACCAAGTAATAGCAAAAAGGATGGGAAGACCCCATAAGTTTCTCTTTTCTGTTCCAGATAAGCCGTACGATCATGGCTGTTCCCGACAATTTCCTGACATTTGACACTTCTTGGAAAAGTTATGAAGAAACTACTCGTACGATAAACAAGAACCGTCGAGCATAACGTTGTTGAGGACATTAGCATGGCCGAGATTTATATATAAGGGCATGAGGGCATGCTTCTCGCAAATATAAACATGTCCCTCTCGACATGCAAGCTCACCTCGCGACTAGACCTTATGTAGTCATGCTAATACCTACTCGCGTTCTACAGAAGGAGACCTTTCCGGCGGATTAGGCTCAGCACTTTCGAACGACGAGGATTATTGCAACCCGCAGACGAAATCTCAATTCAGCGAAGCAGGAATCTTCCCTCGAGCAAGATAGGGTGAAGCATAGTTGAAAGTTCTAAATCTGGACAAATTAAATAATCTTTCAGGAAGTGCATACAACTGATATCAAGCTGGTTTGAGAACATAAATTAAGAGAATTCAGTTTCCACTTTTGGTCGACAAAAGAGGAAGTTCATAATCTTGCCAAGGGATATCATTGTTGAATTATGGGGAGAATCAAAACCGAACCTCCTTCACAATCAATAAAATAGGAAGAGCTTTTTTCTGAAGGAAAGCCAAACCCAGTCTCTGGAATGTCTTCCGTCGTCTGTAGTCAGAAATTCCCAAACGACGAAACACAACAAATATCGAGGGTGACAAGCCCCCAAGGAGCTAGCATGAAACAAAGGAAGACCATGATTTATGCTGCAAATGAACTTTTGCACAAAACACCAACCTTGCTAAGTCCGTCGAATAAAGTGAACGTATTATATGTAAGTAATCCACGACCAATTTTGTCCAGAACCGTCTCCTTGCCAAGTGTTACGAAGTCACTCACAAAGAACCAAGAATAAGCTGATAATTAGCTGTCTAAACTTCTAAACATCACAAGATGAATCCACTCGAACAACATATATATGTCGTTTTTGCATGCAGAACCAACCATCCGCGCCAAGTCAGACAACTCACGGTATCGAAGTATGATTACAATCATCTAACTTCTGGACTCTACAACTTGCAATCACAGTCGAAAGCTAGCAAAACTCGTGAGCTTTTTGCACTGGAAAAAACCAGGAGTCATACAAAGTTAGTCCGATGAACTAGACACATGAGATTCCAATTTCAACTTGAGGACTCTACATGTAACGATGTCAGCCCACCCAAACGACATGACCCAAAAAATTGATGAGTTTACTCTTATTTGTTTTTTTCCCCAAAGATCCAACTGTAATATTCTACAAGTACAGTGTTCGGGACAGATCGACCACCCACAGTACAGTTTATCATGGATCATCTACTTGCTAGATGGTATAGATGAAATCATGCAGGAGTGCGGAAGAAAGATTCACAGGCATGTGTCTTAGATTACCTACTTCCAAGTGGGTAGAGAATGTGGGGCAGGCTTAGCGATGTCGTACCTCAGTTAAGTTCAGTATTCTCTTTCATCTTTGTTCTTTGCATCCTGTTCTCTTCCTCTTGTTGAGGTCATTCTCGAGAAACTAGAAGTTCGTTCTCAAATGTGCCTAGAAAATACATGATGCATAATGATCACGAGACCGGTTTGGTTACCGGTTTGGTTCCATCCTTGTACGGTTTGATGGGGTCTTCCCATCCCTTTTGTTATTATACTATGTCTCTCTCTCGATCACGAGACCTATGATCGGAGGGCTTTAATACTTGTGGTGTCCCACAAATCATACCGGGTCCATACGTCTTCAGTATTCAGACTCCAGAGCTGAGACTACACAAATGTCCCTATGTCATGGGACTGTCATAATTGAGAGTCATACAATCTCATAGCTGCTTCTCTACGTAGCACGTACGACTGCAGTCTTGTATTTGAAAGTTCAACTGTCCACTCTACTAGAGGGGACAGTAGTAGTCGTCCATCGATCATGAAACAGTCGCATAACGTGTGAAACCCAATAGGGATTTGGGTACTGAAAATGACAAGTCTGAAGACTCTGAACATGTTCTCCCGTCATACGCATGTGCAAAATCTGGCTGAATCAGAGCAAAGAGTTGAGCTGACACCGGATAAAATATGCTTTGTTTTCCATGCAGAGGTGGGAGAAAGTGGATTCAGACAAAAGCAAATAAAATGGCAATTTGGGAATGTGTAAAAGGATTCCCGAAAACCGCTCGAGTACCTGCACAGAACGCCTCTCAGAAGGTCCACCTGATATTCGATAACCTACATGAGTGAGTGAACGAGAAACCATACAAGGCCTGACATTACAAGAGGTCTGTATCGCTCACAATAATGTAGTGGCATGTGATTATCAAGCTTTCTTGACATCTCTTTCAATTTGACAGATCTCGGACTCTTTATCTGCTGTCTCAATAGAAAACTCAAACCCAAATCGTCAGATCGCAGGACACTGATAGGATTAGGTTTCCTGCATAGAGAGAGCATCTTCAGGACGTTCTTAGAAGCGGAAACGAATGAACTCATCATTCATCGAGCTCAAAAAGCTGCTGGATTCTTTCCAAATTGGACTCTTCGGATCATAATTGCAATCCTGCGCTCTAGTCAACAGATTACTGTTGTGTATATTTAATATGTGTGTTCGGCGTAGAATTACCTTCGATTTCTTGACAATTCGCCCCAAAATTGTAGGTCTGCACTAACGGTTTCATTCCATTCCCATTGGAGATGCATGGAGCTCCCTGAAGAGAAATGGATATTTTTTTAGAGTGTTTCCAGTTTTACAGTGACACATGTACCAGTGTCATTTTGTACACGGTATAGTTTCATAGTCTTACAATGTTATAGCCTCTTTGATTAAGAGGAAGATTATTCATGACTTGCATGCATAAGAGGCGTATACAAGTTAATTTTGTTCTTCTAACCTTTATTACAAAGATATGCTTCACACAAAATTGACCATGAAGTGCAATAAGGGGTTTCAGAACACACTTGTAAAAATTTATAATAGTCCCGTAACAAGGATTTAAATGTGGATGAACATTTTATGGGATTCATAAAGCAAACCCCGTAAAATTTACAGTCAATCTACTAATTCCTAAAAATTTACTCTCTCTTCCTGATTTTTCACATTTTTATGTTTTCTCCCAGTTTTGGAGTATCCTAAGTAATTTTAATTAGATTTACTCGTATAAAATATTTTAGGAACTTGTATAGAACACTCTAAAACTTTTTTAGGGTTTGGGAGATCCTTTCCATCGGAATTATTCCATCCCTATAGCTCTTCTATGGCTCTATTTTGAAACCCCCTAATCTGTACATTTGAAAAACCCTGATGCAGTACACGGATGTATAATTTTGATAAAAGTTCCTAGAGAGTTTTTGGGATTCGCACAAGGTAGACATTTGAGACGATGCTATTGTGGCCTAGCCCCATGTTACCCGAATGGTTTCATACATGTAGGGCTTGATGGGGTCTTCCCATCCCTTTTGTTATTTTACTTGGCCTTGTTGTATGTGACATTTGACATTCCGAATACCAAGGGCCTAGCCCCATGTTACCTGTTTGGTTCCATCCTTGTACTTTTGATGGGATATTGCCATCGCTTTTGTTATTTTATTGTGTCTCCCTTGGTATTAGAGAAGTGACACTGTAAAATAACAAAAGGGATGGGAATACCAAAGTTCATGCCAACCGTTTGTCCGCGCAGTGCGGAAAACCACGTAACCTGGTAAGCAGAGAGACCGTGGTGGCGCTGAGCACGCTGCAAGAATGCCATGGATTGTGCCGGTCACGTTCTGTCGCAAGCGTCACGTCGATGCCTCGAGAAGCCAGCGGCCCACTGGAACCAATTCTTGACTGGCCCCCCACTGCTCGAGCGCCTCTTCCGTTACGCTTGAGGGTCTCCTGGCGGTAAAATTTGTCTGCAGGCATTTCTTGAACGACGAAAGTTGCACCCCAAAGTCCAGAACCGTACAGAAGAAAATCCACAAATCCGCCAGCCATCAATCAAGCGCTAATCAATACTGGAGCAAGCGCAAAGCCTCCAAGCTCTGAAATGGGAGGAGAGGAAAATCGAAAGAGATCACCAACGCGTTGAAAATTTTCACCTGCGGACATTGGAGGATGATTCAGGAGAAGGAGATGGAGGTGGCGATGGAGATGACATGTTGGTCCACTGCAGTGGCCCGGACCTTTGACAAGACGGTGACTTCCTCGAGAGGGGGAAAAAATTTGGAATGGGAAGGAAGAGTTAAGGGAGGACATGGGGATGATGGGAAGCAGTGCAGCCTATAAAGGGAAGCTTATCCTTGAGCAGAGTTACAATTACCACAAGAGTGTGAATAGCTGACTGCGATGAATCTGTGGCTGGTATCTCGTCCTGCAAGGTGACAAGAGGTGACTAAAGGCGACAAACAAACAAACAAACAAACAAACTGATCTTGGGAATCTGGGCCTCTAGGCTTCTGCTGATAGTGGAATAGAAAGGATCATGTGATAGTGATGTTAGTGGTGAGTTGAGTACTTCATCAGGCAAGTGTCCGAGGTTAAATTTGGGGATTTTTCCTTGCATTCATAATGAGGGTAAGTGGCCAAGGGATCGACATTAATGAACCATCTTCCATGCTCCTGGTACATAGAGCTCAGCTGCTACGCAGTCCCAGCACGTAGCATACGTTCCGCATTACACATCCTCCGTTCGTGGAGACGAGTTCCACGAGCTACACGATCCTGCTGCTACTGGCACCATCACCGATAGAGCACAAGTCAAACCATCCGGCGATGGTCTGGCTTAGCAAACGATCCTTTTGACCAGGGTTGCTATGGTTTCTCATTTCCTTGCGGAGGAGAAGACAAATTGAGGTAAAATATGGAGAGGAAGGAGATAGGGAGAGTGGGGTACAGTATGGCTTTAGTTCCATGGGTACATCAAGTACTCAGGAATGGGGTCCAAGGGATAAGTTCAAGGAGTACTCCAAAGGAGGCATGCACCCCCAAGGAGAAGACATCAAAATGAATGAAAGAAGCACAATTGCCTTCATGTTCGGCTGGCATTCTGTTATGGTTTTCTCTCCTGGTCTAGTTTGTGTATGGCACCCTGATTAAAGTCCAGTGCATAAGTTCAAAGTACGTACTCCACTCCAATGACATGTGCAGGGTGAAAGGTAAAACATCCAAGGATGCCTTTTAATACATAATTGCAGTAGGCGTACCTTTTCCAGGGAAGCTTAGGAACGTCTTAACAAACTTTGTCCTGTATTTCTTGGATAGAGACCACAACGAATAGCTGGTTAGCTGCTGCAAAGCTTGGCTCGACTGGAGCGAAAGGCCAACGCAGTAGTCCAAACTCTGCGCGGATAGAGGGATAGAGTGGATGAACTCCATCCCCTCGAGTTTCAATTGCCCCCGAGCAGGACACGCCCCAAGACGAAGGTTTCAATGCTGCTTCTACGACTGGACTTGACTTGACTCGACGACGCATCGAGGCTCGAGCTCGGTGTTGGAACGTGGATCTTGGAACTCGTAAGTAAGTCGGGAGCTCGTATTGCCGCCCTTGAAGATTCTGCTCTTAACATTTCCATCTATAATAAAGCGCTGCCCATGTCCTTTGTCACCAGGCAAAATTAATTATCGTACAGTTCTTTGTCTGGAGGTGGTCCTGAAGGGGCATTTTCGGCATAACCCTAGTCAAATGCCATAATATATGTCGGGCAGGCAACACGCTAAAACATTTGGAGTAAAGAAGCACTTCAGGTATGATGCGTTGTTCCATGAACGTAGGTAGCTCACATGATGGACCTACAAAGGTTGAACCTCGTGCTAAAACATGAATAGGTTATAAAAAGAGGGCTGGAAAATACCTCGTCTGAAGCTTGTCCACATCTCCATCCTCCCAGGAACTCACTGCTACCGGTTTCATGCATGTGTGTAATTTGGAAGCAACGGTAAATCTATGTTGCATGTACAACAAGGAGTTGAGTGAGACGAGTGAGGTGATTTTGGTGTTAATGTAGAAATAGTGTCCACTTCTTTATATGCACAAACACGTAATTCATCGCCCAAACTCAACCTTATTATGAGATGTTATGGCTCCCTATTTCCAGCAACAACACGCCAACGCAGAAAGTGCATCCGATAAACTTGGCAATCTTGATTACGACTCGTCCAACGGTCATGGCTGGCAAAGTACTTAGTTTGGTTATATACCATTTCTCTGCTCTGCGAATTTGACTTTGCAAGTGCATCCGAGAACTTGAGAGGACACAATAAAATAACAGATAGGATGGAAGATCCCACCAAATCGTGATGAAACCAAACAGGTAACATGGGACTAGGCCTCAATACCATCACAATGGTAAATATGTCATTCTGCACCTAACATATTTGAAACGGTATACACACAACATGAGTATGAGACATCATCTAAAGTGACTGCTCTCGTATGGATTGCAACAACTAGTGTTCAGTGTAGAGCCATGGAAACACGTTTCCTAAAATATAGTATATAGTAAGTTAAAGAGAGTGATACCTCCTACTACTGGTATGCTCTCGCGCACTCCCTCACAAACATATCGAAGTAGGTGTCCATAACTTTATATAACTCTAAAGTTATAGGAACAAAGAGGTGAACTCTCTCCATACCCCTATACTTGGAGACATTGGTTGTTGCCGTTCCACTCTCCGCCCATCCATGAGGATAGGTGATCACTCCCTCTGAAATTATGTCCTATGTAGGACAGGTAGCCACTATGTCCGCCACAATAACTTGGTTCCCTCGAACCAAGTATAAATCTGCCCTAACTCTAGTCAACTGCAAGACATACCAACACTCACTCCACGTGAGGTATCCACACTCTCGCACTATAATAAACATCACATCCATAATGGCATCATGGGTAACTATCATTTGCACTCCGAATAAGTAATGAATTATACGAACATATGATGGATCTAAAATGATATTACATTTACATGTGAATAATAAAGATATAGATAAATGGACCAAACGATGACGTAACCTCGTCGTTTGGCTTTATAGGGATGACCTAACCTCATCCCTATAAAGAAATTAGATTAGAAGCAGCATTACTTTCATTTCTTACAAATAATGACATGATATCACATCTAGCTAATCTGGGTCGAGTTAGTGGTGATTTTGGCCGAATAAGAAACATGGTGACGATCATGTTGATTTTGGCTGTAAACTTTATGAACTTTAGAGGCTTGAGGCCTTAGTAATGACAAGAGCAGGCCTGTACTGTTCTGATCACTTTTGTTGGTGCCTCTACAGAAGTGGGAAAGAAAAACAGAAAAAGAAAATTAAAAAATGTGGGAGTGCGGTGTGGAGGATTGTGGAGCTGCGGAAATCTTGAGGTGAGCTAAAATGAAGATCTGACTAATTTGTGTAAGAGGGCAGAGACAGCTTTTATTAGAATGGTGGTCTTAATTTGTGTTCTAAGTGACCCAGTGTGGAATCTGTGTGGAACTGCTTCGCTATCTATCATACGCAATTAACCAATGCCACAGCTCTCCGAAGCTCTCAGCAACCATATCTTTTCGAGATCTTTCACTCGTTCCCGCCAAACGCCCAATCAATTTCCTGGAGTTGCTAATTTTGATCAGTGTATATTAGTTTCTAATTGTGCACTTAGGCAGACCGGGAAAATCCAAAGGCTGACATCTTTGAGTTCTCAGCTGCCACTATATCTATCAGCTTCGTAGTGCACTGTCGAGCCTGAATGTTTGGTTCAAGAAAGACGTGTACATTTTTTTGGCATCTCAATAAGCATCTCAATATTCATATCTTATTTTGACCTGTTGACCCATTCCTGCGAGGGGATTACGGCGCTGAGAAGAAGTGTTGCCGAAACGTTTGGAAAGGAGATGTCTTTGCTAAGTTTCATAACATGGATATGCCTGTGCAGACAGAGAGACTACAGTGGATCGTACAAGGAGTTATTGGGAGCACTGACTACCTGTACAATACTGAAGGCACGGTGGAGATCACGACACCGAATGGAGGGAGATCCCATCGGCGGAAGCTCGAACCCACTCCTAGAATAGTCCCCAATCGGATTACCAGTTAAGTGAGCGAGAAGGAGATTGAAACGCCAAGGACAAAATAAAATAGGTAGCCCTGCAAGAGGCAAAGCCGGGTGCCCACTCTAGTGCAGTTTACCTGATTTGTTCCGAAGGTAGAAAGAACAGAAAACTCTCAAGGCTTCGTTAAAAATGCTTCGTTTGAAGCAGCCAGAGGTCATGGGGAGCAAATCCCTATTGTTGCCCTGGCGATCTTGAAAAAAAATTCTCTGAATAAAAAGCATTTGGAAAATAAAGAAGCGGATCGTTGACCTAGTTGGAGGTGAAGAGTTGAGGAATGATTGTGAATCTCGTTGATATGTTTGCTTCATGGCATCCTTGTCTACTTCAGAACGTTTCAAGGTGTGTGAGTATCCAGACTCTGGATGGCGTAGTTTATGAATTTGAAAGGATCAATGTTCAACGAGCGCAACTGGTTGCTGGACCTCCGTATTTAGATTGAAATGCAACTTGTATAACATGTATAAACATGTAAACCTAAAAAATAAAAGATTCTAGACACATAACAATAAGGTATGATTACCATGTCACATAATCCCTTGCGTTTTACTGCGTAGACTTTCTTCCCTGGTCGAAAGGAAACGAGTGTCTCCTTTCCAACTTCACAAGTGATACACATTTTGAAATAACGTTTGCTTCTGATTCCGACAAAGGCATTCTATGTAGTTGAGTGCTAGCCCTACAAGAGCAGTGTCCCCAATTCACACTCGACTGCAAGATCATGCAGGATGATAGTGGCCGAATGAGTGGTGATGTCATATATGTGCTTGAGTTGTACTAACGTTTTCGTATGCACTTTTTTCCAGGGGGACAAAGATTTATTCAACAATCCAAGGGCCAATGTAATTACTTGAGGACTCATTCTGCTTTCGGCCTTTACGTAAGCCATTATCTTCCGCATACTTGCAAAGGAACTGCGGTTGCGATAATGTGTTTCTAAAGCTTTTAAGGTTTTCTTCTTTCGTCATCACAGCGTATCAACAGAAGAAGTTTGATCCTACTCAGACAAGTACGTTGGCAAAACGAAATATGGTGACATTTTTCGCTTATTTGACGTCAGGCTATCCCCTTGAAAGATGTCGAAACAACTGCCTGGAGCTTCTCAACTTGTGTATTGCGCCTCCTCTATAGACTGTAATTGGGATGAGTCAAATCGAAGGAAGACAGCAGTCAGCAGGGCTTCATCGGAACTCGCAAACGCGCTTACGGACTAACAAACAAATAATTAACACGTACTGAACCTGTGACTGACTCTTCGTATTCCAAGTTTTCCACTATCTGGGTCTTGTTTTTTGGAGATTTGATTCTGAGCGTGGAGCAAATTTATCGCCAGAGAAGGGAAGAATCTTCAGCATGTGATGCGGGCTCGTGGAAAACACGATCGCGATCCTGCCCAAAGTGAAGAACGTGGATGTTGCAGACGACGTATCCAGAGAGCGCAGATTTCTTCGCCAGACTTGGATGGCGATATTATTGTAAGAATGAAAACCGTTTGCAAGTGAAGGCTTATCATTTTGAAGTCGAATGCTCTGAACAAACAAGCTGGGAACAGTCGGAGCGACGTCCAGCCCAAGCTCGGTCGTGGACTGCTTTGACGAGTTCCTGGTGTTCGAAGGAAAAATCTTACATGGTATGGACTAAAATATGACATCAACATGTAACAGAAATATCAGACAACGATGCGATCTTATTCCCACATTTGTGGACTGATGCAAAACACGATCCTCGCCTAAAGGCCTGAACCTGATTAGCAAACGCTAATCTGCACCCACATTCTTCTTGGTCGTCTTCGATCCAACTCTCTAAGCAGGTTGTGGATCTTCTCATTCAGGGTCCCACACCGGATGCTGTGCTAATTGCTTGGACAAGTTTAGGTCCCACCCTAAGTATACAGCTCTCTACGGCTGGTGTGATTTTATTTCCATCTTGTCTGAACCGCTCCGAAAATTTACAATATTACTTGATGCCCCACCCGTGGCCTCCACTGGTGTGCATGCCAACTTGCTCCCTCCTTATTTTTTCGATGTTCCATTATAATGTCTGTATGAATTGTCACATCTCGTATGATAACATCCAGCTGAGTAGATTCATACTGTCGGTAGGTGTAAAAGAAAGTTTGGAACACATAACATAACATTTGGGATGAAGAACACAATTATAAAACAATTCATCTTTTTGGAAGTCAACAGCTGTAACTTGAAGCCACTCGAGATGCCACTGGATTAACCAGAAGTAAAGATTAACACTTTGCTTATGGTAATTCATTAGGTAAACTAGTAAAGAACACGGTCAGGTCAGCAACCTGATTGACTTTGTCTGCAGTTTCTTCGAAGTGAAGATCGTTGCAGTTAGATAAAAATCACATAAAAAAAAAAACATCATTGAAGGGACTACCATTTTGAATTGTGGAACACGTCGTCTTCTTCTTCTTTTCAGGTGAAATATAATCACGGATGCGGGTGCATAAGTGTACTTGTAAAGTGTGTGCATACCTGATCTCATCTGATGAACTATGTCAGTTGAAGACATCTCATCACCTCTCAGCGGGTTGCCAGTCTTTACTTTACAGTGCTAGAGCAGGCTGTCGAGGAAAACACCAATTCACCAGTGTGGTATATGTTATTGCATTTTCAATTCTTGCTTCCCTCCCCCACTGAAAGAACTCACTAGCGTGGTATCTTACACGATGCGGATGAGGAACTCTCCAGAAACTTCAGTGGCTCTATTTAGTGGCCACCACTAGGAATGCCATACCAGGATAGGTAACCATTGTCAAACCGACGTTTTGTCGTCGTTGTTTGATTTGTTCACATCGGAACGTGGTGCCGCAAGGGTTTAAGTGCCAAGGTTGGACTTCACTAGCTGCTGGAAATATTGGAGTTGGAGCCCCACGTAGTTCATGTCATGTCACTCATGTGGTAGTCACTGCGGGCTGGTCAGCGAGTCTATACTTGGCTTCTGCATCCATTTGCTTCCAGAATCTTTGTTCCACATCGGTGGTGGGTATTTTGTGTCCATTTCTTGTGAAGAAAGTATGGCAAGGCTCTGACATCACTACTCTCCACAAGAGGAATATGGCCAACAGACTGCGGGAGAACTCTACAATTGAGCTTGTAATTTGAGTGTTTTCTAGTGTGTGTTGTGCCCCTCTTGGCTTAGATGTAGATGCCCACTCCGATGATTTACGGCTTCCATGTTTCCCGTTCGGACTGGCACAATTGTATCGTGCCAAGATCATGTAGTGCAGTCCAAAAGTTGACCAAATGACACTCCCACCCTTTAATGATCGCAGTTCAGTGCCGCCTTCGATATATTCCACATCCCTCTCCCACTTCACTTCCAAATTTGACAAAACGTTGGAGCAGGTAAGGTTGAGATATTTCAATGAGGAACTTACACTTCTTTCTAAGACGCTTTTCAATTTTATAGTTGGTTAAAAAGTGGTGGAACAAGTACCTTAGTCTACTATAACTACTCGATAACGCCCTATGAAGCAATTCTAGAGGTAAGCTGGGCAATGGGGAAGGTATCGATGTTGACCTAAGGTCGTTAGAAGTGCTGTGCGTTCGCAGTCATTAGACCTAGCCATAGAAAGGGATTGAAAGCTGGATACTTTGCTTGTAATATGCAAAAGGTGTTCGTCAACATGTGACCTCATCGGCGTGTAGCACGCCCAAAACTGATTAGAACATGGACATAGATTGGGCGCGTGATAATTCTACTGGATACTAGAAGATAGGCAGCAATTCTCTCCTCTAATCCCTGTAAAGCCTAGAAAACATTGTTTAGAGTACAAAGGCGTTTTCTGGCCCACAAGCTTCTATATCTTACCTTTTTCTATTATATTAATTTTTGAGTTGGAAAAGGATTCTTTGGTCCACAAGTAACAAAGTGAATATAGGAACTGAAATGTGAAGAATGAAGCTCTAGACCAAAGCCAAAGTCTAACGCTGTTGAAAGATAATGTAGTCTTTGTGATAGAGGAGAATTAGGCAGGGCAAGTTGCCCAAAGACCTCCCTCGTGCAGGAAGGAGCAAGAAGTAATGATCAGCTGTGATCCAATCAACTTGAATGATTTCCAGGCTAAACCTAGCAACCTCCACGGTGTTGGGTAACAGCGAGATTTCAGCTTTTGGATCAGTTGAGAACTGGCCACTAAGTTACTGTGGAGACCTACACCAAGTTATTGCTCGTCAATGAATGACTGGTATCTCGATCAGAGCGAAAAACAGGACTTAGCTGTTCACGACTTAAAGATCTCGAGGAGGAAGTGCAAATCAATGTTCAAGACAAGTCAACACGGATACATTCGCCTTGTCACGAGCAGGTCACATTATCCACATTCTTTTGGGCTATGAAAAGGTGGACCTCTGCTATCCTGAAGCATCTTCGCCATCGTAAAGTCTAAGTCCCAAGAGAAACTGATGAGTTCTACCACTAATGCATCCTGCCAAAACATTTTTCCCTTTTCGCCATTTTTTTTGTTTTATGCTATTGAGCTCTCTCCACCTCCACTTCCTCTTCTCCCTCGCCTTCCCTGAGGATCGGAACCTTCTTTCTCCCCTCCTACTCATTGTGTTTCTCCAAAAGTTCGGGGATTTGAAGATATGGACCACATGGATCAGGAGTCGGACATCTCTCTCTATCTCTTGCTTCATTCTCACTGCCATCAGCCAGTCAGTGGCTAGCTGCTGACTATGCTTGTTGATCACGCGCAATCCATATCTCTCTTCCCCTTTTTCTTCTTTTCCTTCCACATCTTCTTCTTCCTCCTCCTCCGAAACATGCACTCTCAAGAGTTCCATTTCGTTGTTGTATTTTCTTTGAAATCCCCATGTAGTCTGAGCACAACAACAAACTGCAGCTTTGTCTCATGGTGTGCTTCACTGAAGACGAGATCTCTGCTCACAAAGCCTAAGAACAGCCCACGGACCCAGCAGTGATTCAATTTCAGAGAGAGAGAGAGAGATAGAGAGAGAGAGAGAGAGAGGGGGGGAGGGCAAATGGGCATGCAAGGTGAGCGGAATATCTCAAACTGGTGGCCACTTTTAGCGGGGCCCGTCACGCAAAATGCCTGTCACCCTCATGCTGAAGTTTGAAGCTCAAAGTCATTCACCCAGCAGGTTCCTGATCATCATCACGAGCTAATCACGGCGGAGGCTGTTCAAGGCATGCTAGAGCACTTCCCGGCGAACACATGGTCGCTCCCCGCGCGCGTCTCTTCAACAGATCAAATGTCTCCTTTTTTTGACTCCCCAAGATCTAACATGTAAGGATCTTTGTATGCTCATGAGCATCAAAGAGCATCTACCACGTACACCTACAACAAGCTTCTGGAGAAGCACACACATAAATTCCCCTTCCTTCTTCAGTCATGAGTAACTCAATCAAACCAATCCTTCTTTTACAGTCAGGAAATGGAGGAAGTATGAGCAATATATCTCCTTCATTGGTATGTACACATCTTTCATAGTGTAAACTTGGCAATTTCGCCAACGAATCACACCTTCCAGGATCTAGAAGATACCGTACTCTTAACTTTAGAGTTTAAATGATGTCACTAAACTAGTCTACTACAATCATTTCGACCACTTCAGTTCCTGTGGTATTGATTATAATTGGTTCTACAGGGAATCTTCCCTTTGTCTACACTCATCACAGCAGATCTGCATAACAAGTCTACCGTAATGCGTTATACTGTAAACGTTACTGTATGTGATAGAAGTGAAAGTTGGTCCTGCTCATGAAACTCAATCTATGAACCGGATCTTGTAGCCATCATTGACAACTCGACCTCCGTTCTCCTCCTCCTCCTTCTTCTTGAGCCTCCAGGATGTGGAATGCTTGAATCATGCACCCTGGCTTACTCACAAAAAAAGATGAAAAGATGCTTGTGGAGCTGCCAATTTTATTTTTATTTTTTTGAATGTCCGGTACACTAGCGGTACCTTACGCAGCCGATTCTCACAGCCTGCAGCGCAGAGCTGCGTCTTTGAGGCATCAGATCATTTTTTCCCGGTCTCAGGACCTTTCGAATCATTGTACAGCTTGTACTCTGCTGCTGCTGAACAACGTGAAGTTGTTGTTCTACATATCTGTCGTCTCCGTATGGGGTTTCTTTGCTTCAATAAGGTATCGTACTGAACCATTCTTCATTTTCGATCGGTCTAGAGGAAATCTTATACTTCCTCATTTTTTACTCTTGTTCTGTATCCTGTCGGACGAGTTGGCTCTGGAGCTTCTCCTCACCGGAAGATGTACGTCTTTTACACCTCTGGAGTCTGGACAATGGGGACTCCTACCAGACGTACATGTCAAAGTTGTGGATTCATGTTGTCACCCAACATTAATCTTCTGCAACAGTTTTTTGGTGTCTGAAATATTCGTCTTTCTTTTCCAATTTTGTATCACCATACTCCATCCATGCAAGCAAGCAAGAAGGATACATGTAATTTTTCGTCATCGACAAGTCTACAAGTCCACTAGACACACTCAATCTCAACGACAGTGCTTAGCTTGACTGGTCAATGACCAAAAAAGACATCGGAGCTGGTTATAATTTTGCCAAAATATGATCATGCCGTACTCCTTTGTTGGGTGTATTATTCAACGCCATGATAAAAACACATCGTACCATATATGCCACAATTGAGTATGTAGTTGCTATGATTCTCCCTACATGTTCGACCCTGTATTTGGGGAAGTTTTAAAGTCCCTCAAAACACGGTTGTGGCTGTATTACAATGCAAATGAATCGACGTCCAATAACAGATGTCCACGACTGAAAATTTGTGCAACTTTAGTCTTGCCTCTTCGTTTTAACCAAAAGCGAGAGCTTCTCACCAAAAAAAAATGGGCAGCCAGTTATTGAAGGAAAAGTGTATAAAATGACTTTGGCAGAATGTAGAGAGTCATGTCCACTGCACTTTAGCAAAAGGCAACCGGAGGGGTACCCATTATGGAAAAGGTTTCCAGGGATGGATGTTGGCATCATTGACGTGCAATATAAGGGCTCCTGAATTACTTTGCTTCTTAACTCTCATCCTCGGTGCAATAAAATGTCCTAGAAAGGTGGAATGACATGTGACAGCACCAGCTTTTGTTCGAAGGCTGACAATATTTGGGTTGTTGCACTCATATCTTCAACTCGAACATCTTGTTGTCAATCTTCCTCTTTCTCCTCCACAACACGAGTCATGTTAGCCAAAAGGTTTTCTATTACCTTTCATATGGATGCATGTTTCTCCCAGTTTATCTCCAATTTCTTTCCACAAAGGGTCGATGTGTCAACACTTGTACCCACTTGAGGAAGAAAGAGTGAGGGAGGCACATTGTAGGTGTGCCAGACATTCATGTGGACGGCGCTGGTCCATACACACTGATACCAAGTTATGATCTAACCAGTGGTTTGTATTTCAGAACCATGAGCAGGTGCCTAAATGGTTTACATGTTTTGCCGTTGCCGTATGTCAGCTCAGATGCATACACGTCACTTTATTGAGTAAGTACATCATGATTATAGTAGCACCTGAGGGTTCATTATACTTTTGACCGACAAATGCTGTAGTTTTTGTTCGAAGATCAAGGAATACGCTGTTTACAGGACTTCATAGATGGGATCTGTACCTGAAGTTGTAGGCATGGAGATACTGGCAGCGGTTTCTTTCACAGTTGTGCCCGCTGAGGTATATTCCAATGTTTTGTCTAGCCCAACAGGGACGGCACCACACCCACCAACTTGCAAGAGTTCGTGCCGCCATGTTTCGCAAAATGTGCTGCTGCAATAAGGAATACGCACCGACGGCGTTGTGTCCTCGAACGCAAGGTATGAGTCCTAGTTGGTTATGCCACTTGCACAATCATCCAACAGCAGGAGGCTTTTAACTCGAACTGCAGGTACAGTGATCGTCGAGAGAGAGTTGAACGAGAACTGAGTATATTCCCAAAAGATGTTGGTCGACAGATTCGACTGAAAGTGCTCAAAGTTCTGAAATATAAGAGGGTCCAAAAGCATGGGGAGGATACTAAGATAGAGGATAATGTTGCATGTGGAGTCAATAATTTGTACACGCATGACGGATAAGTGATAATCATAAAAGCAATAATGTATTACTACCAATTTTTCCAATCACTACACTTTGTACTACGCAAAGTAGAAGCGCAGTGGCCGTCTTAGTAAACATGGCGACCTTGCCGGGCCATGAACCCGTCAACATTTTCTCATGGTCAAATCTTGGGAAAAATTCACCCTCACAAGCTCGGAGACAAAGTTATCATGTGAAGATTGCATAGGGAGCAAACACTACCACTATAACCAGCTGTAATCCTTATCGTCCAATTCTATCAACATCATACGTTATGTTTATTATAGATAATCCAGAAACGTAAAGTCAATAATACCACAAGCTACTACTGATAGTTTTGCATGTACATTCAACAAAACTAAGTTATAGAATGTTGATAACCCCAAATTCCTCAATTTTGAACCACGCTTTTGCACCATAACCATCCTTCTCTTGCTCATCCTACTTTCATATAGCAGATCCTTGTGGTGTGGTCGTCCTTGGGTGGTCTTCGAGGACTAAAGACGTACAGTACATTAGATTACATTACTATGTGTCAAAAGTTCATAGACTGAAGAAGTGTTCACATACATTCTCATAAGCGTACACAACACTGCTCACAAATTTCCTATGCTTCTAAGGCAACCATCCACTGTTTTTTTTAAAAAAAAGAAGAATTCAATACAACCTCACATATCCATGAGTGTCACTCTTCATTTCTATTATAAAAAAGTAATACTATTATTTTTAAATATTTTTCTAGCTATCATTATGAAGCGACATTGTATCTCTGGTGTTCGAATCTAATAGTCCTCAAATGATCCTTCTTCCTCCCTTTAAACCTGCTAAGAAAAGAAACTGAGGACCGAGCTTCAGCAAACCTGACCACTCCGCTCATGTTTGGATTGAGATCCATAACAGTTCAAACTTATAACGATGAATGATAACAAGTGTATTTTGGTCTATCCTGGAAGATAGAAAGAGGAAGAAGTAGCTGTGAGAAGAAAAAAAAAAAGTGTAGCTGCGAAAGCCTCAGTAGATACACACACAGGCTTGGAATCAAAGAAAAGGAAAGGAAGGTCCATCAAGCCGCTACAGTAAAGAGCCCTCTCCTCAACTATACAACCAAAAAATCGCACAAGACTAAATAAAGAAGAAAAAATTAAGTACGAGTCTACAAGACGAGATCGGTACTCGGATACTAGCCCCTGCCCTGCCCCTGGGGTCCTTGCTACCCTTAAGTACGACCGAAATATGGTATACGAAACGGAGCCCGGGTACCGTCCTGGCCTCTGGGTAATCCGGGAATATTCGCGTTTCTGAGTTTGTGCGACTGAAATCGCGACGCTGGAGATTCGAGACTTCTGGAAGGATTCGCTAGCGGGGCCGCAATGTTGGAACGGCAGACGTGGAGTTGTCAGTAACAGTCCATGACGTGGGAACGAGTCCTACTTGGCACCATAACTCAATAACAGACACTCCTGTTCTTAACCGTGTTCATTGTTACATAGATGGTGCTTGAACTTGCAACGTCGCAGCTAAGAAAACTTCGGGCCTTCGCCGCGGGGAAAGTAGGCGAATAACGGACTCGTCCAACCCGAGCTCCGAGAAGCTTATAGAGAGGGTTAATATTAGGAAATTTTCCAAGGATGTTTATTGTTATCGAAACCTTCCTTGATTTGCATGTAAAGTCCACAGAAATATGCAAAGTTATTAAAATCAGAAATTTTTTTAAAAAAATTCATAATCATTTATATTTCATCCCAGAATGTCCCATTTTTTGCTAAAATGTAGGTATGGACGAGAATTATGATTACACTTTGTGGAAAGCACATCATACTGAAGTCTTTTCCTATGGTGTCACGAATTGTAACAAAGTGACTTGCAATTAATTTCCATAGAGATACAGAGGTTATGTGAAACTCTGAGACCGTTCCAGACACTAGGGATTCGTATAACGAGAGGAGTGAATCCACCATTTTACGAACTTGGATTTTAATCTAAGCAATTTTCTAGGCCAGAGAGCCCGAACTTTGGGCATGTCTCTAGAGATTTTTACTTGCTCATAGCCCGAGTTTCGAAATTTACTTTCTCGTAACATAACTGCATACTCTCGGTATAGGGTCATTGAAATGGTAGAACCCATTTGAAACAAGAGTTTCGGCAGAGCTGAAACTGAAAGAGTTTCGAACGATTTCCACGGGGAGAGATAATCTTTGTGACCATGGACAGAATTGGATTGCGTCCAGACTGAGCGCAGTGTCACACTTGCATCCATGCCCTGGGGTACGAGGAAGTAAATTTTGAAACTATGGATATGAGGAAGTAGGGTTCAACTCCTTTTGGGGTTTGATCCTATAGGATGCTACTATCTTGACGTAGTACCCCAAGAGATAAATAAGGTAGAAAATTTGTTTGCATAGATAGATCGGTCCTTTCAAGGGGTTAAGTGTCAATTCTTATCAATCCTTTGTCTCCTCATGTGCAAGAACAAAGACTTATATTACATTTACGCGTATGTTGATGAGAGGTCTACTTATGGCTGCGCTGTAGAACAAAAAATTAATAGCGTATGGACTAATGCAAATTGGATGGAATATAGCATTATAGAAAAAATTATGGTAAGATCCCATCTAGTGGTATAGGGATGAAACCAACAGGGAGGATGAGGCTAGGCCCCAAAAGCATCACAATGGGAAATATGTCCTCCTACACCTAAGATATCCTAACTATTTAGATCAAACCATGTACATATTACTAGAGCATCCAAAGAAGCATCATTTAATATGATTACTCTCTTTCTTTTTATTGCACTAGGTGCGTGTATCCATTGCTCTATGTAGAGCAATGGATACATGCTACCTAAAATAGACTACATAATATGATAAAAAAAAGTGATAACATTATCGCATAGTATATAGACTCTATTGCACTCGCACCAATGTTTGAAATTGGCGTCCATAGCTCCAAATCCACCCTCTATTGCCATAGAAAACATCATATCCTCAACGCCATCTCTCATTTATTTGCTCATTCTCTATGCACAACCCCACGTTTATCCTCTGGGGGTTTGTCATGGATGGTATATGAGCATCTTCGAGATTGCTTTCAGGCAGATGATCCCTCTAGTGGTTTCACGGAGTTGTTCCAGGTGGCTGCATCAATTGCGAGAGGGGAGATTCTGTTGTTAGTTAGTCAGGCTCTGGGTGCTAGTCGGCTTCTCGCGATGGAGAAGGACACTGGGGACATCAGACCGATTGCTATTGGAGAGGTCTTATTGCGATTAGTCAGCCGTACCGTTGTCTTGTAGCATCGCTCACACTTCAAGGAGCATCTTTGTCTACATCAGTTTGGAGTCGCTACACGAGGAAGTTGTGAGGCAGTATCGTTGGGCATTAGAGCACTTCTAGATATCCATCCGGATTGGGTTGTCTTGCGGGTGGATGTTGAGAACGCTTTTAACAGTGTCTCGCGTACATCCATTTTTAGAGAGCTTAGAGAGGCTGGATCCCTATCAAGCCTCATTCCTTTCGTACGATCTTTCTACGGTTCACATTCTTCTCTATTTTATCAGCATGGCTTTTCCGAGGAGGGAGCCACCGTTCTACAGTCCTCCGCTGGCACTCGATAGGGAGATCCTTTGGGAGGACCCTTATTTGCCATGGCTCATTATAGAGCTCTTGTGTCTACTACTTTGACCATGCCCGGTTGTATGTTCCCCTCCTTAGACATCATTAGGCAGGCCTTTGATTACTTGACTACCGAGCTTCATCTGGTAGGCTTGAGAAATCAAGGTGTCAAAGTGTAGGGGGCTTGGTCTCCTTTGGGCATTCCACCTCATCTTCCTTCCAGGAGGGATGTATGATATCAACGGATGACCTACGATTCTAGGAGTGCTAGGTAGGGGACTGAGGATTTTGTTTCACGCTACCTTGACGTTGCATTGGCCGAGGATGTTTTGCATGTAGACGACCTTCCTCTACGAGGGGATCCGCATGTGGCGTTTGGTATACTATCATCTAGTATTACTCGTCGACCCACCTATCTTCTTCGCACGGTTCCTCCTTCACCTACATTCATATCACGTTTGACAGCCTTTGATAGGAGGATCATGGACGTCTTTGATGACATCATCGGACCAAGGGCATTCAAGTGTGTGACTGGAGATTTGGCAAGGAGACAGACATCTTTGCCAATTTTTTGTGGAGGGATAGGCTTATTATCAATGGAGGAGACGACACCTGCGGTATTCTTGGTGAGTTGGGCGCTCGTTGCACCTTTGTTATTTTCTCGATTTGTGATCGCAGATAGACCTATTTTGGAGATATATAAGGGCGACGCCGATATTTGAGATCATTTTCCGTGCAGGTATTATTACGACATACGAGAGATGCTTTACCACCTGGAGGTGCGACATGAGTTCCCATCTTTTTTCCTCTTTGGCTACCGATTGGACTAGGGATCTCATCTATCTTGATGGACCGACAGTTTCAGGAGACTCTACATTCACTCTTAGTGGATCCGGCCATTCCTTGTACTACTAGAGCTTGTCGACGCTCTTGCTCGGGCAAGGCTGCAGGCTTGTGGATCTTGCCTCGACCATGCATCAGGGCTTTCTCGACGCACCAACTACTTTCTCCACAAATGATGAGGTTTTGTCTTGGCTTGGTCCATCCATCTACATCTTCATTACTCACATGTGAGTGTGGTATCACTTTTTGATTGCGGCCAGTGTTCATATGACTCGTTGTCCATTTGGAGGGCAGAGGATAGCTACCCATGATGCCATTAGGGATATGGTGTTTGCTATGGCGCGAGAGGGTGGATACCTCACATGGAGAGAGCGTTGGTATGCCTTGGCGATCGACTAGGGTTAGAGCGGACACATGCTTTGGTTCGGGAGGACCAAGTCATTGTGGTCGATGTGGTGGTTCTTGATCCTACTAGAGACACGATTTGAGAGGGGGTGATCACCCATCCTCCAAGATGGGCGGCGAGTGGAGCGGCATCAGCCAAGGTCTCCAAGTATAGAGGTATGCAGAGAGATCACCTCTTTGTTCCTCTAGCTTTGGAGTTATATGGAGCTATGGACACCGACTTTGACATGTTTGTGAGGGAGTGCGCAAGAGCCTACCATACTAGACGACATGGGGTATCACTCTCTTTAGCTTACTGTATAGCCTATTTTAGGCAACGTGTTTCCATTGCTCTACAGAGAGCACTAGCTGGTGCAATCCATAGGAGAGCAATCACGTTAGGTGATGCTTCTTTGGATGCTCATGTTGTTTGTAGACCTTTTGACTTGGATAGTTCAGATATCTTAGGTGATGTAGGACATATTTCCCAGTGTGATACTATTGGGACCTAGCCTCATGTTACCGGTTTGGTTCCATCCTTGTACGATTTGATGGGGTCTTCCCATCCCTTTTGTTATTATATTTTCTCGGGATAAAGGTAATGATATCATGAATAGCTATACTCTATCATTGCATCTAACGTAATATCACACTCACATGTAAGTAATGAAGATGTATATGGGTCACATGTAAGTAATGAAGATGTATATGGGTGTATCAAGTCAATGCAGAACTCATAGTAAAGAGTGTAGCTAGTGTGAATGCAAAAAAAAAATAATATTTAGATTTCTGTTATTGCTTTACATGAGTTATTTGGCTCCATCATTCTAAGGCATAACGGCTTTTAATTCTTCTTCGTACTCAGCTTTTCGATGAACTAGAATACCACAAACTTGGATAGTGCACTCTAATCGACACGTTTTTAAAAAGAACATTTTGTTGAGGCATTTCTGTAATTATCCAGAATTATTCCGTCTACCTAAACTCCCTATTTCGTTTTCTACTACGTACCAACAATGCGTTCATTGACTACGCTCGCAGAGACCATTGCTCGTGAACATCGGCTCGTTGCCAACTAAGACAAACAGAGGCCACGTACATCAACGCGGCATCAGCGGTGCTGATGATTGATGAGGTACCGTGAAGTCCTAATGCCACGTTCAGGTCCATCTCTAATTGGGTTGATGGCAACCATGAGGCATCATGTACTTCTCAGCTTCGGATTCCTGATGTATGGGCATGCGCGTGACCTCGATAATCGGTCCATCGGACGGTGTGGAGGATTCTGCAGATACATTACCTGGAAACCGCCAGCCAGCCGGCGACTGTCACGCTTATCTGGTAAAACAAAACATCCTCCCGAGTTTTCACTTTACCTTTTGGAAGATAAGCATAAGATGACATGGCATTCGGCAATTCGCTCTATAAGAAATGTTCTCGTTCGAGTCGTATCTGAATCTCCAATTTGCAGTTGCACATGTGAAGGTATCGAGATCATGGGAGGAGAGAGAGTAGGATACACTTTGCCACATGGAGATTGAATAATCATTTCTCTTATTTTTTTCTATTTAGGTTCTATTGGATACAATTTTGAGTGATTTTTCTCAAATTAGATATATGGGGCGGAATTTTTCTCTCTCCAACATGTTCCTTTTCTATTGGGACATAGTTCAAAAATTATAAAGATTGGAATAATAAACTATGAGTATTTTTAGATTTTAGTATTTTCATAGTTAGCATTTTTCCATGTGAGGCGGGGTTTGAGTGGGTTGTGGTTTTGCAAGTGAGAGGAAATATTTGATGGAGTGCTCGGTATCTTTATCGTTTTCTTTTTGCTAGCTATAGTTTCACTTTCCCTCATGGGGCCACCAAAAGCGGTGTGTGATACACCATGTCCGGTGTGTCATCATCTCTTTACCTCGCAAAGGATAAAGACCCACTTGGAAAAGATGTACAAAGATTATGATTCGACCACTTGGGATATGCATGTGACGAGGATGATCACATCGACATCGGTATTTGTCACTTTGAGGAACACGCTGACTCCATCGATTCATTCGTTGATCATTCCGGGTATACCGATCGGGTCGTGTGAGTAATCACTCACACGATGTGGGTTTGATTCTAAAGCTTTTTGAGACTAGGTTTCCATGTCCATGTTTATTCCATAGGCTCCCTCGTGCATTCCATGACGAAGTTAGACGTATTTTTCGCTTATCGCTCGATCGGTTGGCAAGCGATCCCCTTGACGATTTAGCATGTATCTACGTTATACTAGAGGGGGACGTGTTGGACATAGGGAGTTGACAGCTAGATTTCGGAGATTCCGAGCATAGGATTGGGCTACATTGCATGAGGAGTCTATTTAGGCCACACAGGTTATGAGTCAGATTTAGTCACATGATACTTCTAATTTGGCACGATTAAGAGAGTATAGGATCTTGGGGCATGCCGGTGTCGCATGGACATTTCTTCGCTCTAAGAACCCCTGAGCGCATGGCTGTAGAAGAACCCTACTGAACCTCGTGTGAGTTGACAATCTCTTCTTCTTCTCCTCAGCACTCCACATTCAAGTTCATTACAACTGGTAAAACTTCAGCGGAAGAAGTTATGATATCCAATGATTGGACCAATAATTCTCACCTAAACTTCACAAAAAATTTCTCTATGACCTTTTTATTCTCTCGAAAAAGTTTCATATTTTTCTCTTTTCTATATCTTTTAGAACAATTGTCGAGTTACACACTATATCACAAGGTGATATGCAAACCCATGTGTACTAAAATCATCACACATCTCAATCCTTGACTCCAATTGCTCTCAAATTTCATGAGAATGTCATTATCATTCAAACTTCAAGTGTGGAAAGTTTTATTGAAAAAAAATTTCTGATAGCAAAAGATATGATTGATGTACTAACTTCGTGACAGTCAGTGAAATCTTACAACTCTGACTATATACACAAACTTCAAGCTATCATTCCGTACTCAAAACTCATCCAATTAGTCAAAATTTCAATCCAAGCCAGTTGTAAACTATATCTTAGCTGAATCAAATCTCTCAAAACCCTAGTAGGATTCTCAGAAACACTCCAAATACACTCAAAGGTCTAAATTTCCTTCTCTATCTTTGAATCATCATATAAGAGTGCCAAACCCCTCAAATGTATCCATTCTTGAGCCCATGTCGTAGCTCTTCCCTTCAGCTCTCCAACCCTACCCCAAATCTCCGAATGTCCTCATGGAAGGCCTCCAAAACTCCTCAAAACCTCAAAGAAGTTGCCCAATTGCCCTCTTAGGTCCAAACTCCAAGACCAATGAGAATGAAGAGTGTTATTTTGACCTCTAGTGTGGCCAAATTAGCTCCATATTAACTCAGAGCTTTACAACTATCCTAAACACACTACTTAGCCATCATATATACAATATGAGTTGTCACTAATAAAGAGTCAAAATGATAACTCGAAATCGGTTAAGTATGAATGGAACTACAAACGAAACCAGAGAGTTTACAACTTGAGAATAATACTCCTCGCCAAAATTCCTAACAATCAACTCCATATGGTTTGTTTTCGGTAAACAATAGTGATGGATTGGAACCCACGTGTTGAAAGCCACCATTACTGGTAAGTTCAGATCCATAGCGCCCAAACTAAATCAAAGTGTATATCATTAAGTCCCAAATCGCGCCGTAGGAAACAACTGGAAGAATAATCGGGTCTGGAGAGTTTATCATTTGTTGCATAAAGTTATCTCCAAAGTGATATACTAACCACGCCCGAAAGTGATCACGATGAAGACACCAGATGTTGATCACAAATGGATTGGGCATCGGTACATATGGAGGATGTTGTCCTCTATCCATGTCCTACGTCGGCTCCACTTCGATCAAATAAGCTCCTTAGTTAGCAAAGTGATGTGTCTAGATCTCTCCCAATCCTTTCCACCTTGACTGCGCTTTGTATCTGATAAGGTCCAAGATAATATCTCTTGGAGTCTTTTCAACATCATGGCCCTACAAAGTCAATCCAACCATGGGCTCTTAACAGCCTTACAATGCGTTGTCGGTTATCCTAACCTAAAGTATCGCCGTCATGACAACAGCTCTAAAGATGACACATGTCATCATCTTCTCATAGTAGCCACAACACGACACCGGGGAGTATAGCAGGGCTGCACGGGCCCTTCATCCTTTGTCCATGGCCAATCATACTGAGGAGACGATTTCCTCTTTACGCCTTCTACATCCATCCATGGGCGAGGAGATACTATTATAGGTAAGCCAGAGGAGCCATTATGTCTTGATAGATCATTATTTGCCCATTCTCTATGCACAGCCCCACGCTTATCCTTAGGGGATTTGTTAGGGATGGTATATGAACATCTTCGAGATTACTTTCAGGTAGATGATCTCTCTAGTGGTTTCACGGAGTTGTTCTAGGTGGTTGCATTAGTTGTGAGAGGGGAGATTCCGCTGTCAGTTATTCAGGTACTAGATGTTAATCGGCTTCTCGCGATGGAGAAAGACAATTGAGGCATCATACCGATTGCTATTGGAGAGGTCTTATTGCGGTTAGTCAGTCATACCGTTGTCTTACAACATCGTTCACACTTCCAGGAGCATCTTTGTCCACATAAATTTAGAGTCGCCACATCAGGAGGGTATGAGGTGGTATCGTTGGGCATTAGAGCACTTCTAAATATCCATCCGGATTGGGTTGTCTTGCAGATGGACGTTGAGAATGTTTTTAACAATGTCTCACATGCATCCATTTTTAGAGAGGCTGGTGGATCTCGATCAAGCCTCATTCCTTTTGTACAGTCTTTCTATGGTTCACATTCTTCTCTCTTTTATCAACATGGCTAATCCGAGGAGGGAATCACCGTTCTACAGTCCCCCGCTGACACTCGACAAGGAGATCCTTTGGGAGGATCCCTATTTGTCATGGCTCATCATAGAGCTCTTTTGTCTACTGCTTTGGCTGTAACAATTTATGTGTTCCTTTCCTTAGCGGATGATACACACATTATGGATCCTATAGACAACATTGGGCAGGCCTTTGATTACTTGACTACCGAGCTTCATATTGTAGGCTTGAGAGTCAAGATGTCAAAGTGTGGGGCTTGGTCTCCTTTGTGCATTCCTCCTCATCTCCAGCTTCCAAAGGGATGTATGACATTGACAGACGGTTTACGTATTCTAGGAGTGCCAATAGGGTCCGCTGATTTTGTCTCATGTTACCTAGACATTGCACTTGCCGAGTATAATTTGCATGTAGATGACCTTCCTCTACTAGGGGATCCGCAAGTGGCATTTGATATATTGTCATCTAGTATTGCTTGTCGACCCACCTACCTTCTTCCCACGGTTCCTCCTTCACCTACATTCATATCACGTTTGACAACCTTTGATAGAAGGATCATGGACGTCTTTGATGATATCATCGGACCGGGGACATTCGAGTGTGTGACAGGAGATTTGGCACAGAGACATACATCTTTGCCAATTTCGTGTAGAGGGGTAGGCTTATTATCGATGGAGGAGACGACACCTATGACATTCTTGACTAATTAGGCACTCGTTGCATCTTTGTTATCTTCTCAATTTGTGATCGCATATAAACCTATCCTTGAAATATATGCGAGGGACGTGGATACATGATCATTTCCCTTACATGTATTATTGTGACATACGAGAGATGCTTTACCACCGGAATTATGACATGAGCTACCGTCTTTTTTCTCTTTGGCTACTGATTGGACTAGGGGTCTACATTCTATCTTGATGTATCTACAGTTTCATGAGGCTCTACATTCACTCTTAGTGGATGCAGCCATTCCTCGTACTACTAGAGCTCGTCTTCATTCTTGCTATGGCAATGGTGCATGCTCGTGGATCTTGGCTCAACCATGCATTAGGGCTTTCCAACTCGAACCAGCTACTTTCTCTACAACGATGAGGTTCCGTCTTGGCTTGGTCCATCTATCTACATCTTCATTACTCACATGTGAGTGTGGTATCACTTTAGATGCAGCAGATATTCATATGACTTGTTGCCCATTCGGAGGGAAGAGGATAGCTACCCATGATGCCATTAGGGATGTGGTGTTTGCTATGGCGCGAGAGGATGGATACGTCACATGGAGAGAGCATTGGTATGCCTTGCAATCGACTAGGGTTAGGGTAGACATGTACTTGGTTTGGGAGGACCAGGTCACTATGGCGGATGTGGTCGTTACCGATCCTACTAGAGACACAGTTTCAGAGGGGGTGATCACCCATCCTCTAGGATTAGCGACGAGTGGAGCGGCAGCAGCCAAGGTCTCCAAGTATAGAGGTATGCAGAGAGGTCACCTCTTTGTTCCTCTAGCTTTGGAGTTATATGGAGCTATGGACACCGACTTCGACATATTCATGAGGGAGTGTGCCAGAGCCTACCATACTAGGCGGCAAGGGTATCACTTTCTTTAGCTTATTGTATAGCCTATTTTAGGCAACATGTTTACATTGCTCTACAGAGAGCACTAGCTGGTGCAATCCATAGGAGAGCAATCAGGTTAGTTGATGTTTCTTCGGATGCTCATGTTGTTTGTAGACCGTTTGACCTAGATAGTTTGGATATTTTAGGTGTTATAGTACATATTTCTGAGTGTGATGCTATTGGGGCATAGCCCGATGTTACCGTTTTGGTTCCATCCTTGTACGATTTGATGGGGTCTTCCCATCTTTTTTGTTATTTTACTGTGTCTCATTTGCACACGAGGATGCTAAGAACTCAAACTTTGTCAAGCTACTGCTGTGCTAACCACCAGATGTGACCCTGCTCTCCTTTGTCCAAGGGACAAATAGGCAGGCAAGATGGCGGAACCTCCGGTTACAACCTATTCAAGCCGGTGGCTGCTCCGGGTGTTGTCGACAATCTATTCTTCTTAACTTTGCTCTGTATAGCATAGATTGATTTTAGTTAATACACATGAAACTCACAAATGTAATGAAATAAAGTTAAATGAAAAATTTAATAGAATCATTTTCTAGTTAAAATATCCCCTGAATGCATGGCTCTCAACATACTCTCTATTGATTATGATTCTCCCTTGTCTTAAAAAGTTTTCAATTGTAAGAAAAATTTCCAATTCTGTCTGGCAGACGCTAGGGTTTAGATCCAAAGTAGCATGAAAAATTGGTGGAGCATGATATAAAACATGACATAAGAAGCCTCCTCAGAGTAACCAAGTAATATAGCAAAACGGGTGGAAAGACCCCATCAAGATGAAACCAAAGGGAGAAGACGGGCTAGCTCCAAGAGCATCACAATGGGAAGTTCATAAGTAGATCCCAACTTGTGTGTGCTGCTGTGTTTGATCCCAACTTCCGAAGGCAATGCCCACAGTAAGGACAGGGCATGCAGCTAGGTCTTCATGGGGACTAGACCCTATGAGGTGGATGACATGGAATGGGGATAGGATGCGACGGCATGGATTATGGATTGGACGCTTCAGGGATGCCCGTACTACTAACCGGCGAGGCCGGGAAGTGCAGGCAGCTCTGCAGGTTGCAGGTTTCTCTTGAATCTGGACTCTGGAGGAGAAGAGGAGAGAGAGAAGCAGAAATCTCCAGTGTCAGGCTCTTGTCGGGAATATTGTAATAATAGTATGCTGGCAGGGCAGCATGAGAACCCGAGCATCGAGGTCGGGCAGGCCTGGTGTTCGAGAATCTCAGTCGGGCAGCATGCTAAAACCCATTGTGTGACTCTGAGGTCGGGGTCCCTCCTGGGGGCTGCTGCTCCCGCCGGGACTCTCCACATCCACCAGTTCCATCCCCTGCCAAGGACGCTCTGTGCCTGCTGGCCACATATTCCTTAACCCTCGATTAACCTCTAATCAATCCCATTAGTCGATAATGTCGATTGGAATAGTCGAAAGAAGGAGCTGCGGGCTCTATCTTGCGGTGACGAAGTCTGATGTCACGTCCATATCTACATCCGGCAGAATGGTGAACCTTCGAGCTTCCAGCCAGCTCCGGGAGTTGCTGCTACTCCTTGGGTTGTGCATGATTGGCAAGATCCTCTGTACTTTGGTGGTGGTGGTTTGTCTCACAAGTTATGGGACGTACGACTCGAAGGTTGATGGATCGATTGATCCATACGGTGCGAGTAGAATTGGGTCGTTAAACTTTGTTCGAGTTTGATGAGGTGAAATCGCGTAAGATTGAAAATAATATTTAACAGTGCCGGCTAGGGCCCAGTTCTTTTTTGGAAAGTGGATGCATGTTGGCAAGCCACGTTTCGAATTCGGATGTACATTTGATAGGTTTGTTGCCAATTTAAAATAGAGTGAAAGCATTTTTTTTATGTGAGTCGATGGATTCAAAGTTTATGAATCTTGATCCTTCTTATAAATCTAGAAATACATGTACAGTCAAGTTCTTGCCTGAAAACCTGGAAAGAAGTACTTTGAAAGTGGTGAACATGATGGTCGTTGTACTCAAATAAAGCCCTAAAGTTGCCCTGTGGTCATGAGTATTCCCCGACATGCTGTTACCAACTTTCTATCATCCCAAGTTCCGGAATCCACCCCGTGAATTGGCCTTATTTGGAAAATCTGGTGTGGAATTTTTTTGGATTCAAGCTGACAATGTATCATCTTCCACCTTCGATCCGTTCATATTTTGAACTTTTTGTGACCATGACAGGCTAAGCCTGAAAATGGGATGAGATGTGTTTCGCGCAACTTGCTTCCATCTTGGAGGAAGATACGTCCAGTAGATATACTTACAAAAGGGAGCAAATTTTCACTATGCCTACTGAAATTTAGACTCACGCAATAGAATGACTAGGAACATTCCTTACGTAATAAATGTTCCAAAAATGTTTTTAAATGTCCTGTCTTAATTGTCTACGAATAACTCTCATGTACGTCGAGTTTAACTCTCCTATGCATAACGTATACTGTTTACTCGGAGGTCGTTGGAATGGTGAAAAACCTATTACGTATCCCACTTACCTTAAACATCTTTCTTCGATTCGCGTGATTCAGATTAATTTGCTTGGTTCATGATTCCTACTCCAAATAGTTGGTGTACTATACCTGCTTTTCAGCAGATATGTGATATGACACAGGTACCTCAAGATGTAAGAACTACTTGTGATTGAAGTCAATTGCCATAAGTACCAGGTAATGTACCTCTTTGTACTAGCGATCATGTGAGCGAAATCAAACATTGCTCTTGTACTGTGACCATACAGTCAACTACCGACAGTGTACCGTTACCTCGAAATCCAAAGAGCTTCGAAGTCCTCAGCTGCTCCCGCAGCTGTTCTGTCCGGTGATAAATGTGACATACTGTGACAACAATCCATTTTGAATAGTTGAAGCTGCTCTGGTTTGGGCGTGCGAGGGTTCTCTCGTTTTCCATATTTTTTAGTCTTGAATGGCTTCCGATTGGTCCTTTGTTTACTAGTGCAATCACATAATCAACCAAATTCCATCATGACGTTTTGTAAAAGAGTCTCATCACTCTCGAAGTTTCACTCCCTCGTAGAGTTCCGGACGAGGGAGTTTAGCGTGGCAAATTCAAACCTGATTGCAACCCGTTTGGTTTCATTCACGTACGACTTGATGGGGGTTTCCATACTTTTTGTTATTTCCTTGGCCTTGGGGTTTTGATTGCAAGCTAATCGGATCCATAAGTTTCAAATTCAACCATCATCAAGAACGAGAACCAAGTAATATAGCAAAAAGTATGGAATACCCCATCAAGTAGTACATGGATGAAACCAAAGGGGAAAGATGGGCTAGGCCCCAATAGATCACAATCTAAAATATGTCCTCCTCCACCTAAGGTATCTCAGCTATCTAAGTACCAACAAGGAAACATAGCCTAACTTGATTGCACTATTATGGATTGTACAAGCTAGTGCTCTTGTAAAGAAATGGATACACATTGATTAAAAAAAGCTATATAATAAATTAAAGAGAATGACACCCTATGTAGCATAATATGGTAGTTTTTCTGCACTCTCTCACAAAGTATAGAAGTCAATGTCCATAGCTTTTAATTCCAAAGTTAGAGGAACAAAGAGTTGACTTTTATGCATACTCATATACTTGGAGACATTGGTTATTACCGCTGCATTCACCGGCCATCTAGGAGGATGGGTAATCACCTCCAAAATAGTGTCACATGTGGTTTCAGATTCTACACACTTGTGGTAACCACAACATAACCACACACTTGTAACAGTATTATGATCCTCCCGAAACAAGTAGAGGTCTGCCTAAATCCGAGACCATCTTGTACCATAATAAACATGTCATCCATAATGGTATCATGGGTAGTTATACTCTGCACTCCAAATGAGCTATAAGTCATATAGACCCTAATGCATCTAACCTAGTACCATATTCACATGTGAGTGATCAAATATATATGAGTGGACGAAGCCAAGACGAAACCTCATTGTCTTAAAAAAAATTAATTGAACATGTAATGCATCTAAAGTAATACAACACTCACATATGAAATGTATATGGGTGGATCAAGTCCATTCGGAACTTCATAGTTATAGAAAATGTAGCTATTTAGTTACTAAACTCTGAATCCTATGTCTTGAGATTGTTGAGAAGAAACTGTAGGCAACTTGCCCTGAGTACTAAAGCTCATAGTACAAAGGCAACTGTCGCACCATCTCCATCATGTAATCCAGGCTGCAACTCGTGAGTAGAACTACTCGCCAATTTGAACAGTCTGAACTCTGAACATGCTCTTCGTATGTATCGACGACTTGCACATATTATTGTTGTACTTTTAAGTTGAGAATTTTCCCACAAACTTGGGAGGAGGAACCCTGCAGCCAAAAACTGTCTCTTAAATCGATTTGTCTGTGTTTGAGGGCCTGTTCAAAAATATTCTGGTGCAAGTCATGAAAGATAACCCACTTCAGGAGTTTGTGGCCAAGAGAGTTATCCATCTTCCCAAGCGTGCATGGGTGTCCAAACGTCCCTCATGAAGGATGAGTGAAGTGTGTGCACAGCGGGGATGCATCCCAAGTTCCCAACAAAGAATTTGAGAAGCAAATGTCCACTCACTGTTTCAAATGCTTCTCGAAGGCATGAAGCTCAAGAGAGGGCATCAAAGTGAGAGAGAGAGAGAGAGAGAGAATGAATGGCTAATGAATGATCGCTAGCCATAGCCCATCCATCATTCCTTCAAAGTATGCATGAAAGAAGAGAGAGCTCACCTTTACCATCTAATACCTACAGTAATCATAACATCTGTGGAAAACCATCATCAACCTATCTCATTGATGGTTTTCGACACCAACTCTCTGAGCACATGCGAGTCAGCTTCCTCATTACAGTTGCATCATCAGAAAAGAGAACCGCAAATCATCGCGCAGCTCACCAAATGAGCAACAAGCAAGCTACCGAACGGAAGGAAGGACTGAACGAAGTGGCGACTCCAAGGAACACAACGAATCGACGGAAGGGGAACGAGCGAGCAGTAGAGAGAGAGAGAGCTACGGCACTGGCGCAGTCAGTTTATCTTCATGAGCATGGAGTAATGATTGCCCTACGAAGGGATAAGAGCATCCCTCCATAAAGGTGACCATCGTCCAACCCGGGTACAGGTCAAACAAACCACGGTACACCACCAGTTTACAGCCAATGAACACACCTCCGGGCTCCAGAAAGCCATCGCTACGTGCGTACTGCAGTTCTCCTTTCCAGTACCATGGAACAAGAAGAAGCGAAGTAGTAGTCGTAGTAGCCGCCGTAGACCTACCCTCGGGAATGTCATACATTTTTCTTTCTCCAGCCCGGGGCCCGGCCAGGGCTCGGGAGAAAATTTCCGCGAGAGAGAGAATTCTCCCTCCTCTCTTATTCGAACGGCCAAAATAGCAACGGCCAGTGCTCGAAGGGAAACATGGGCTGCGTTCGCCGAATATAGGAGAAATTCATAAATTTAAATGACATATTTAGTCAGCTGATCCCCAGAGAATAGTACGTCGGGAAACAGCTGAAAGGGCAAGGAGGCGCAGCGCAGGGCTCCATTCACCCATCCATCGGGTCAAATTTCAACCCGAGTAGGGGTTACTTTCTAAACTGTACTGCAGGCAATCGGATCTCCCAGTGGGGCAGGCCACTAAGTTATAACCCCACCTCCAAGTCAGAGAAGAACTAGAAGCAGCAGGAGGCGATAAATACGAACAGGATGGGAACTTCGGACGCAGGAGAAGAAGATCTACCTGTAACTTATAGTGCCGCGAAACAGGCGTCTAGCGCCCTTCCTTCGGACCTGGTCAACAGCAGCAGCAGCAGGACCCAACCACAGGTCAGAGCCTAGTCTACTAGACTCGCGTCAATCTTGATGTAACTCAGGCCCGCCGTGGGCCCGCTGCGATGTACTACTGTGCGCAAGGCGGGCAAAGGCCGCGCAGCGAGACCGGTCCCCGGAGGCAGCCGGTGTGCATCGAGGTGAGTTTGTTCGGTGAAAACGGGGATTCACGCAATCAGCTGCTGGACTGTGCTTTTTGGCGCAGCTTTGCCACTTTTGCCATCGCCATTTACTGCCCTCCTTCCTCATCTGCGCAGACTGCTGTGCGCGTGCGGGCGTGCCGAGAGTCGAGCGCGAGGCGAGGAGCGGGCGAGCAAGAGAAAGAGAGAGATCTGTGTTTCGTATTGTGTTGTGGTGGTGGCTGTCGAGGAGGAGGACGAGGAGGAGGGGAGGAGGGAGGGGAGAGGGAGTGGGAGCATTAGCTTGCCTTTCTCTTTCACTGATGGGATTGAGTGAATGATCGACGCCAGACCACAGCTGCAGTAGCAGTAGCACCGGGAAGCGAGCACGGGCTGCCGAGGGAGGAACCATTGAGGGCAGCAGCAGCAGCGATAGCGTCGTTGTGTGTGTTGTGCACGACGAGGACGACGCGACGGAGGAGGAAGGCGCAGACGAGGAGGAGGAGGCCTGGTGCATTGGAGAGGCAAGGTGGACGAACGTTGGCTGGGCAGGGCGGAGAAGGCCATGGCCGTCTCAGCCAAACCCGAGAAGGCCGCCGTTGTAAAACGGCCCTTCCGAACGAGCTTTACAATGAAGCGGACTAACGACTGGTATGGGGAATCAACCGCGAGAGGATTAGGAATCTCGCGTCTGGGATTACTGGTCGTTTCCGAGGGAGGGAGTGTGGAGGCTGTAGAATGCGGAAGCGCGTGGGTAGATTCGGGATTTTGTTTGAATTGGCAGGAGTCGATGAGGCTGTGCCCCTGTGCATATGAGATCTCTGGAGCCCGCCTGTTTCTTACGTCACCTCACATCGTTCCTCCGTGTCAATGTGACTTCGTGATAGTTTCTCGTGTGTGCACGTTCGTTCAGCTTTCGATTCTTTCACCAACGAGATTTGGTCCAACTCGTGTATCCAGTTCCACGTCGTAACTTTCAGTCGAACCTCTTTGCCTTGCTTGCCTTCTCAGTCCAAAATCTTCGTGTACCTTACCTGTGGTATTTGTACGGTACATGAGCACTCAAGTCGTCAGCTCCTGCAGTTGACTCTATAGCGCGAATTCGGGCTGTATACCGGAGCGCGTTTCACAGACATGCTAATACGTTCAGCATTTTCTATATTGTAGTTGATAAGAGATACCGTGAAAGGACTAGCCTCGCGCACCTTTCCCGGTGACACTTTTTTCCGATATGTACTCGCTCCTGAAGGATCAGTAAAGTCCTTCATATGTGAGGAACATGAAAAGGAAATTCTCGAAATCCGTTGGGGATAGATTCCCCAGGGGTTCTACGGTCAATGCCCCTCAGCTGTCTGCTGAGCTTTATTATATCTGCGCTCTTCCTCGATGCGCGGCTTCCTCGTTCCCTTTCCAAGAACTCTGTCTATAATGCATCTGACAACGTCTCAATGTGCTGGAGGTTCACGGTTGCTCAAGCCATAGATCCGGCACTCCCCATCCTTCCTCTGTAGGTTGTTGTCATAGGCATGGAAATGGGATATCAGTGAGAATCCTGCTCATCTTCTCAGTCACGAATAGCTTTTGTTCACTCTGAAGCACCTACAGGAGTTGAATAGTACGAAGCGCCGGTCTCGGAGCAGACCATGCATGGCGTAAGTCAAGCAAAGTTCTGGTCTCTGTCCCTCGTTCAGATGGACTGTCTCTGTCGTATCCCGTATTTCTGTCTCTTATTTGTCCAACGCGCTCCTCTGTATGCCTATAGAATGTGGCAACAATACCGTGCACGAGGATCTCATACGCGCCTGTGGCTATTTCATCTGCTTAACATGTTTAGTGTTTCTTTTACTGTTTCTTTCATTCCATCGTCTGTTTACTACACGGTCGCGTGTCTCGTCGTAGCAGGCACTTCGTTCACTAGAGGTGTACTGAATATTGACCTGGCGATGATCGCACTTCGTAGATGCAGATTTGGCCGTTCTTGACCACCTGTCTATTTACCACCCCGTCGGTTTTTCCTTCGTTGTTTTTATCAGGTGTGAATATGAAGTACAAATTACAAACAGGTTCTAACCCTGTTTCCACGGACTCGTGTATTTAATGTATGCTTGTATGATCTGCCGTTCGAGTTGTCATCTCTGCTATCACCTCATTTTCTGTGAAGTTTGATTGCGGGCTGTTTCCTTCGTAAAGCGGACGACGTGGGCAGAAGTTTATAGTAGTATCTCGCATGACTAATGTAGAAGGTCTGTGCTTCATGTCCAGACCTCTCCCTCGTTCTGGTAAATGCATTCTTGCCTTGTAGTCACCGGCTGACCTGTCGGGCTGCCGAGAAGGTTCTCTGTAGGTCTCCCTGCCTTTTGTACTTCTGCCCTTGAAAAATAGCTGGCTGCGTTTGTGCTCACACCACCGACACTTCTGTGCTAGAAGTTCAGTACCATTTTTTGCGTTTTACGTCTCTTCCTTACACTCTATGTCTTCTGTGTGTCTTTTGCTGGCTACTAATAGCCAGCATACCACGAGTCCGGATGTTATCTCCTAACTCCCACGACGAACCGGATCTTGAAGGTTGCGTCGAAGACAACAAAGGATTTGCTCTTTTTTAGCTTGATTCATGGAGTAGCATCTTGCCACTCCACATCTCCAGTCAACCCCTGAAACACGTACATCACGCATGTCTTCCTGTCAAGCAGCACCGCAGCTGAACAATATCTAGCACTCAAAATATCTCAAATGTAAAGACCCTGGGGTAAACGCTCCGGGAGGTTCAGCCCCCTTCATGTATCTCAAACCTAGTTTCCTCTTGTTGGAATCAGTTGTCTCGATTTAATCAATTGAATTCTTTTTATATTTCGATGTATTTTTATCAGAAACCTCAGCAAATCTGTCGACACCCATCAAAGTCAATGGGAGTTAATTTCAGCTGCCGAGGGCAGCAGAATAAGTGAATTGTCTTTTAAACGAAGGATACCAGATGCGAAGCTTCGAGTATGGGTGTGTGTAGCTAGTCAGTGACGATGAGACTTAAATGTTGAGTGCCGCTGCTAGATGCCTTTAGTCCTAAAGACTGGCGTTTGTGGAATTTTGTCCATCGCAGGGTACTGGCAACTGATGTCCCGAGTGATGTCGTGGTCATTGTCGGCGGCGTCAGTTTCGCTCTCCACAAGGTACACAACGGAGTGATTGCGTCCATGCAATTCGAACGTAGCTCTTGGCTGGTTAACCTTCGGATTCTAATGTCGATCATATCACGCACTTCAGGAGCCCTGTTGGGTGCAGGTTTGCATTGGTAGGCTCGTGATGTCTTTGATAATATACCAGCAAGTTTTATGCTGTAAAGGATAAATGGGTAACAACTAACTCTTTGAATAAAGGTCGAAATCTTGTTTCACTGACATTGCTTCTTTCTTGCCTCTCTGAAGTTCCCGTTGGTCTCGCGATGCGGGAGGATCAGGATGCTGGTGGTCGAAGCGGGCGACTCGGATGTGTCTCAGATGGAACTTCCTGACGTACCTGGCGGTGCCGAGGGTTTTGATATGGCAGCGAGGTTTTGTTACGGGATTAACTTCGAAATCACGACGGCTAACGTAGCTGTTCTACGGTGTGCGGCAGAGTATCTCGAGATGACAGAGGAATATGGAGAAGGAAATCTGGTCGCCAGGACAGAAGCCTTTCTGAGTGAAGTCGTGTGCCAAAACCTCGCCGATTCTATAACAGTCCTTCATAATTGTGAAAATTTACTACCACACGCTGAAGAACTCAAGATTGTTAGTCGAACAATCGATGCCATTGCATCCAAGGCCTGTCGTGAACAGATTGCTCAGGGAATGGGGGAGTCCGATTACGACATTTCGGGCCGCAACGACAGCAACGTGAAATTGAGTTTCAGTAAAGGTCCTCAAAAGGTAACGCCATCAGATTGGTGGGCCGAGGATTTGGCCGTACTGCGGATTGACTTCTACCAGAGAGTTCTCGCAGCAATGCGTTCGCGGGGTCTGCGATATGAGAGTATCGGTGGAGCCTTGATGCACTACGCGCACCGATCGCTGAAAGGACTTCACAGAAAGCAGACCGGGCGTGACATGTACAAAGGTGGTCAGCAGAAGAAGGTCCATGATAGCACATCTGCAATTGAGCACGAACAACGAATTCTAGTTGAGACAATTGTCAGTCTTCTTCCGCCTGAGAAGAACACAGCTTCTTGCAGCTTCCTGTTCGGCCTTCTACGAACGGCGATTATTCTTGACACGACAATTGCATGCAGATTGGATCTCGAGAGAAGGATTGGGCAGCAGCTCGAACAGGCGACGTTGGACGACCTTCTAATACCCTCATTCTCTTACACCGGGGATACACTTTTTGATGTGGACATCGTACAACGCATCATTGTATGCTTCTTGCAACAAACGGACAACGAGGATGTTCATGATCCCCACAGCATGTACGAGTCGGATGGAATGGGGTCTCCCACACAAAGTGCCCTTATGAAGGTCGCGAAACTCCTCGATAGTTATCTAGCTGAGATTGCGCCTGATGCTAATTTGAAGCTGGCTAAGTTCATCTCACTAGCTGAACTTCTCCCGGAGTACGCTCGAGTAGTTGATGACGGGCTCTACAGAGCTATCGACATCTACCTGAAGGTGAGACCATGTATATCCTTCGTCTTCTGATACCAATTCCTGAGAATTCCGAATGTCGTAAGCAGCAGTACATGAGAAACCTTGAGGGTGCTCGTGTAGGTTTAATAACAGGTTTTTTATGGGTGGCGCTGAAGCCCGTTCGTTTCCTGATGGTTTTGTTGGGTCGTTGTCTACTCTGCAGGCCCATCCATCGCTCACAGAGATCGATCGCAAGAAGCTCTGTAAACTCATGGACGTCCAAAAGTTGTCGCAAGAGGCTTGCACCCATGCTGCCCAAAATGAAAGGTTACCTGTCCAGATAATGGTGCAGGTACTTTACTTCGAGCAGCTTCGTTTGCGTACAGCCATGACCGGGTCCTTGGCTGATGTCGATCATGTCGGCCATAATTCGCAAAGAATTAGTGGAGCCTTCAGCTCGGCTGTGTCGCCGAGAGATAACTACGCGTCCGTCCGACGAGAAAACCGGGAACTGAAGTTGGAAGTCGCCCGAATGAGAATGCGCTTGACAGATTTAGAGAAGGACCATGTATGCATGAAGCAAGATCTAGAGAAGGGTGGAGGGCAAAAGACATTCCTTCAGTCAGTATCGAAGAAGCTGACCAGATTAAATCCTTTCTCAAAGAGTGGCATTAAAGGAGGTGCATTAGACTCGAAAGCACCTAACACTCCCGATTCACGTCAAGGTGGTAGCGGTGGCAGGAGGCGACGCCACTCGATATCATAGTTCCTGATCCGTGCATTACAGTCCTCTGAGGCCCAAAATTTTCCTGTCGCAAAATTCGTGAAAGGATCTGCTTTGGTGAGGGTCCTCTGGATACGAAGCAGGTATGTCTGTGTGTACATGTGTATCATTATTTCCAATTATTCACCTAATAATAGATCATACGTCACGTTGAATTCGAATGACATCCTTCTTCTACAGTCCATGGCTTTTTCTTATCCATCTACAAGCAAAGTTTGTCTGGCAGCGCATCATCGTTTCTAGGGTTCATTCGATACTTTACACCCGGCCTTTGAATTAGAGCAGTGCTGTAGGTTGTGTTTAGAGTTTACCGTGTTGAGAGGAGGGTTTTGCCAGGGACGTCAGGGCTAGTTACAAAGTTACCCATACAAATAAAAAAGCTATATAGAGTTATGAGTAGACAGTTTTATCCGGGGAGAGATAAAAGGAGTGCCAGTAGGTACGAGCACATGATTTGACTCTGCAGTAACAAGCCCAGGTTTGTGTAATTTAACGAGGAATGCTATGCAAATTGCTTGCCTCTTATTCCCTCTATCCAATAGAAAGATGGAGGTGCTTTGGATCTCTGTAATTATGCCTCACAATTATGCAGAGTGCTTCTATTTTTCTCCCTGTATAATATAGATGTGCCCTTTCGTCATGAGTTCTGAGATTTTCACGTAATTGGGTGGATTCTTTGTCAAAGGTTTTTGAGCCTTGAGGCTTTGCCAGTGTGCATGTGTGTGTGTGGGAGTAGTGATGTTATGGCTGGAAACGGTTCATTAACTCTTGCTATAAAATGAGGACTAGTCACGCGTAGACTTTGGAACAGGTTTACAGAAACACATACATCACCAACCAGGTCACATCTGCGGAAATATCCAATACTTCCGCAGCCTCTCAGGCTTTTGTAAATGCAGGATCAAAAAGTCAGGTGCTACCCGTCGGGTATCTCTGCCTTCGCTTCCATTAACATTTTCCAAAGAATCTTGCGACCTCCCAGAAGATGCTTTACTTAGAGTCCAGGTGAGAAGCAGTCACGGCACGAGTTAATACTGTAATTGGCCGCAAACAAACCATCTATTTAATGAATTTTACGGTGTCTCTTGATTTAATGAAGACCTCCGAAGTAGTAACTTCGCCCATCTGTTCATCGAAACTTTGTTGCAAATATGGACCGGCGGGGGAATGCAGCATGCAGACTGGATTCCGAAAGCCGAACTTGGAAGGACATTCTCAGGAACTCAGTGACGAGGAGCACTATGCTTGACCGTGAGTACAGAATGCTCCAAGAATAGTTTGACGATAATCATCACCAAGTAGTTTCCTGATTGTATCTGGGAGCCAGTACTGGGTGTTCTAGATCCCTACAGTACGCAGTTCATAATAACTGGCATTTCTCTTTGTTTCAATATCTGACTGATCTGTGGTCGATGACGACTGAATAAACTATCTCGAGCGGAAAAGGACTTCACAGCAAGAGACATGTCCAGTGACGTCAAGGATCCATAAATTACGTAAAAAAAAATTAGCGACTGAGAGGAACATAATTCCATCGATCTGAGAGCAAGTGGCGCTGAACGGGAACTGTTCTGATAATCCGGTTACTTCACACTGCTACAGGTTAGGTAGACTTGCATTTTGGGCAAGAGGAAAACAACTGTGCTGTAACAGTAAGTCAGATGTTACAGCGCTGCTGTAACAGTAAGTCAGATGACTCGGAGATGGTGGTGACCTGACTGAGTGCACATTCTGCCAAATGGGGCGGCTGCGGAGTATGTGCCGATCGTAAGTTCCGCACGAGGCCTGATGGGAAGACTGATTGCTGATACTTGATAACTATCCAACTATGCTACTTATCTGCAAGGTGGGATCGTGTGATGGTGATAAGATCAGAAGATTCTCAAACGTGACATACGAAGGCGTAGGGTATGAGGTATGGGTTTTAAGTATCTGATGCAAGGTCACTGTGTCTGTCACACTGCAGCAATTGCTCCCCTGCATGAATTCCGTCATGACCCCACTGTAAGCACCGACAAGCTACTTGTCAGCCTGGACGTTGGAACATAATGTCATGCACCCGAACTTGAAATGAAGAGTCCACTGTCCAAAATTCATGAACATGTTTCCTTGACCCAAGTCACAGGACAGCACACGCCAAAAGGGTCGACGCCGCAGCCTGGAACTGTGGCAAAACCCCAATTCCCATATGCTTGCCAGCCAGCTTGTCTTTCGGCGCAACAGTGCTGCAGTGTATCTATGAACCAACCTTTCGTCGTGCAGAACATGACTAAAGGTCGCTCGTAGAGATGCACAGTAAGGAAGTGAAGATTCCAAGTCTCCAGTTTTCATCAGAACCAAGATGAAGAGTTCTCCCTCTCTCCCTTCATCGCACTTAGTGAGGAACTATTTGTGCATCGGCTGAGATTTCCATGTGTGAAATTGGGGAAATGTCCACCACTCTAATGATACTGTTCGACATCTGGTGAAGACTCGAAGTGACTTGCTCTTGTGTGAAGCACGTAACCTCCAGCCAGCATCATGGTCAATGGCAATCTTGACATTTTTTCGCCTTCAAGTTTGCAACTATGACTTCTTTGGTATGGTCTGTGCGACGGCGTGAGCTTTAGATCTCGAATTTCGTGCTTGAGATCTTGCAGTACTTCTCGTCTGCACTTTGATCATTGTGTATACTGAGGACAATCAAAATTGCCGAGCAGAAATACCCGAGTGATGCAATAGCTGCCGTCTAAACTTTCGACTGCCCTGATCTTCCTATGTACCATGGTATTTTGATTGGTCCATGGATCACAAACACTAAGAAAGACTAAGAACATGTCCCTTTCAGTAGGAAAAAAAGAGGCGCATGGAATCAAAGCTTGATGGCCATAACAATCAAATGAAATAGAGGGTAAGTCCGACGAAGTCCAACGCAAAACGGTAGGTGCATAAGAATCCTTAGGAAGGGATCTACTTTAGAAAAGCCACACCTATACACAGTGTCAAAGACGTGTTGCTGCTGGGATTTGAGCCCAGGTCTCCACGGCCGCAACGTGGAATTCTCACCACTAAACTACAGCCTCTTCCTGTTACCGTGAAGGAGTTCTTATCATTCAATTTTAGAATTTCTCTCCTTTCTTACAAAGAAAGATCTGTGAAGAAATGTGTAACTAAATCTGAATCTTATCTCATTAATAAATACTGTGTAAACTAGCTTTGAGTGCTTCGATGTGGCACTGATGGTCCACAAGCTCTTGATATTCATTTCGTAAAGAAGGAAGGATCAAAGTCCAATGTCTAACAATTTTGATATGTTTCAAAATTGTTATGCCACTACTTCAATAGCTACCTTTACAAACATTGGAGTTCTCGTCTGAGCCAAATCAAAAATTACAATTTGAAGATTAAAGATTTTTATAGCCATTCATAAGAAAACATTAGCAGACTTCTAACATAATAAGGTGGCCGGAAATTGATTAATACTGTAGGTCCGAAACATGAATACACGAAGAAAAACATGCAATCAAGAGTCGACACAAGAAATATGTGGTTCATCTCACTAAGGCAATGTCCACATAACACATAGAGTCACTTTGCTGAATAACCCTAATTGTGTCACAGAGAGCTTCTGCCAGCCCTCTTATATAGTGGTATTAGCCCTAGCCCTATTCTAATTAACTATAGTCAAACTAACCAGAGTTACTCAAGACATGAGTTAACTACCCCTTGACTCATGCCTTGGGGTCTCTAACTCTTGTTATCCATATACATACTCCGTGGGAAGTCCTACAAGGAAACCTGAAGCATAGGCCCTTTTGTAAACAAGGATTTACTAGAACTAAGCCGTAGCCTAACTAGGAAGGAGTAAAGCATATACAAGAATCAAACAATTGCTAGAGTAACTCTACTAGTGCTACTTGTGCAAAACCTCCATAGTAGCATAGTGCCGCATGAAACTCTCTAAAGGAATAACTTTGGTCAATGCATCAGTTGGATTGAGTTTACCATCAATCTTCACTAGCTCAACTTTCTTATCAGAAACTGAATCTCTGATAAAGTGATATCTGATGTCAATGTGCTTCATCCTACTATCCATCATTTGATTTGCTACAAGATGTAAAGCACTTTGACTATCACAATGGAGATTTACAACATCCTGTTTTAATTCCATCTCAGTGATAAGTCTATTTAACCAAATAGCCTCCTTTGCTGCTTCAGCTTCAGCTACATATTCCGCTTCCGTAGTTGACTGAGCTATGCACTTCTACAAGGTAGATCTCCAACTAACGTATCCACCTCCAAGTGTAAACACATACATAGTTGTAGACTTCCTCTTGTCCAAATCTTGTCCATAGTCAGCATCAACGTAACCTAACAAGAATTTGGCATTGTCCAATAAACCATCAAACAAAAGACCATAATCCTTAGTACTCTTGAGGTACCTGAGAATCCACTTCACATCTTCCTTGGATTTGACATGTACCTGCTTACCTTGCCCATAGCTAGAGCAATATCAAATCTAGTGCACACCATCAAATACATGAGGCTGCGCAGTGCCTTGTCATAGGGAATTGACAACATCTTTCCTCTCTCAGTTGCATCAATTGGACATTGAGCTGCTGAGAGCTTAAAATGTGCCACCAAAGGAGTCCACACTCCTTTAGAGTCTGCCATGTTAAACCTGTTAAGCACACGCTGAATGTACTGACCTTGACTTAACCATAGCTTCCTCTTCTTCAAATCCATGTGAACATCCATACCCAATATCCTCTTGGACTTACCCAAATCCTTCATCTTGAATGCAGATTTCAGTTGCCTCTTGCATCTATCAACGTCGGATTGTTCCTTTGCCAAAATGAGCATGTCATCCACATAGAGTACTAGAATAATGAGGCTAAAGATCTCATTATTCACCTTTTTCATGTAAACACATGGATCAAACACACTCCGTGAAAATCTTTGTGATTTCATGAACTCATCAAACCGTGCATTCCATTGCATAGTAGCTTGCTTCAATCCATATAGAGATTTGAGCGATATAAAAACTAACATCTCTTGACCTTTCTTCTCATAGCCAGTAGGTTGTCTCATGTAGATTTCTTCCTCCAAAGATCCATATAGAAAAGACGTGACAACATCCATCTGATCCATAACTAGACCAAATATCGCAGCAAGTGCACATACCAAACGAATTATTGCATACTTTGCTACATGTGAGAAGATTTCGTTGTAGTCCACACCTTTCTCTTGCGTGAAGCCCTTAGCCACCAACCTAGCTTTGAAGATCCTCTTCTCTTCATCCGCTGGATTATCCTCCAACTTGTACACCCACTTGCTATCAACCAAAGGTTGACCCTTTGGAAGCTCCACCAGCTCCCAAGTCTTGTTCTCAACAAGCGATTGCATCTCACGCTCCATAGCAATATCCCACTCAAGCTTATTGATAGAGGCTTGAGCTTCTCTATATGAACAAGGTTCTCCTTCTTCCAAGATCAACACATTGCCATCATCATTCTCAGATTCAATATCATGATCCTCAAGAATAGATGAATCAGCCCATGTTCCATACCTTTCGGGAGCTCTACTAATCCGATTTGATGATCTCCTAGAAGATTAACTTGGTTGATCTCCATCGTTTTGTGTTGTGTCTTGAGGCTTAGCAACGACAACTTGCAGCTCCAATTCATGTTGTTCAAGAATTTGCTCCATCTGTTCTGGCGCATCATTAAACCCATAATGATCAATCTCCCCCTCAACAACATCAGTGAGTGGAGATTTGCCCTTGTTAGTAAGGGGAGCCTAAGATATCTCCCCCTCTTTCAATGATTTGGGTTCATCGAAAGAAACATCCCTACTGAAAATCACCTTACAAGCTACAGGATCCCATAGCCTATAACCTTTTGCACCACTTGCATATCCAAGAAAACGACACTTCTTGGATGTAGGATCCAACTTGGTCCTATTCTCCTTAGGTATGAGAGGATAAGCCGTACAACCAAAAATTCTCAAACGACTTTAATCAACCCTCTATTTGTGCCTCAATTCAAACGGTGTCAAGAAATTGATTGCACTTGAAGGAGATAGATTTACCAAATACACTGCGGTATTAACAGCTTCAGCCCAAAATTCATATGGTAAACCAGATTAGCTCAACATACTACGCACCTTCTCCAATATTGTTCGGTTGATCCTCTCAGAAACATCATTTTGTTGTGGAGTATAAACCATGGTGAGATGATGAGTGATCCCCTCCTCTTTGCAGTAACTTCTAAACTCCTCAGAAGTATACTCCCTGCCATTATTCAAACATAGATACCTCACCTTGTGACTAGTCTGAGTCTCAACTTAGACTCTCCAACTTTTGAAAGTTGCAAAGACTTCAGACTTTTGTGTGAGAAAATAGACACACACAAATCTTGAGTAATCATCAATAAACGATACATAGTACCACTTCCCAAAATGTGAGGCTTTAGGAGAGGGTCCCCACACGTCACTATGTACATACTCAAGTAACTCTTTGGAACTATGAGTTCCAACACCAAAGGCTTTTCTATGTTGCTTGCCCATAACACAATGCTCATAAAATTCCATGTCTACTTGACCTAAACCAAGTAACAAGCCCCTATTACGAAGGAAGTTCAAGTACCTGTTACTCATGTGTCCCATTCTAGAGTGCCAAACATGAGCCATCTTAGGCCGAGATCTGGTAAGATTGATTTCACCATAAATGGTATTGCCTCTAGCACATACAGATTTCTATGCTTGTGTACTCTTAAGATAATCTTATCACCTACTCTCGCCTTTATCAAGGCCTTTTGAATCTAACATTCCAAGAGAAATAAGATTCTTTCTCATTTCAGGTATAAACCTGACTTGAGTCAATGTACGTTTGATTCCATAAAACATGTGAATCTGGACAGATCCAACACCTTCAATCCTACAAGGTTTATCATTTCCCATAAGAACTAAACCGTTTGATACTGAGAAAGTATGAAAAAACTCTCTATTATAACAAATGTGATAAGAACAAGCACTATCTAGAATCCATACATCACCAACGCCCTTTGGTGAATCACAGAGGACATACCTCTGGCTTCATAGTCCATCTTTGAGCAGATTATCCTCCTCATCAAAATCTTGAGCCACATTGGCCAAAGGAGGATCAGTAGCCTTGGTCTTCACACGATAATCCTTCTTCAAGTGACCACTCTTGTGTAACCAACCTTGGTTAGCTATAGTTAGTTTAGCCAAAGCGTAGATTGGTCACTATATCATAAAAGACAAGATAGTGGTGTGAACTATTCAAAAAGCAAAAGGTAAATGACGAGGTGGCTACCATGCATTGGTGGATCGGATTGTGTGCTAGACGTCTTTTAAGAATTGGTTAGGATAAGATAACGAAACATTCAACCTTCGCATGTTAGCCATGTGACATAGTTTGGATTTCGGACTTTTCTAGTCCTACAATATATAAAGCAAGGAGAGGTCTTGAGAAGGGATATCATTTTAAAAGTCATTCCAGAGTCATTGCCTTCAGTGTTACATCTTGCCACATTTCCAACATACCACCGTCTTTTTATCTTGGGATTTACTATTAGACATGGATCTACCTCTAGATCCAAACTTCTTCCCATCCTTGTCATTCTGTGATTGTGACCGTCCACAAGTCACATTCAATGCCGTACTAGATGAAGAGGATGGAGTAGAGGGTATCATCATCTTCTGCTGTAGATCATCAGCCAATAAAGCACTTACCATCTCATTGTAAATGATCGTTTTCCTATCACGAGGAAGCAACACTCGTGATAATGACTGATATGAAGCAGGTAATGAACTTAATAGATGAAGGGTGTTCCTTTCATCAGTTATCTCCTCTCCAAGATTCTGAAGATCAATAACAAGATCACCAAAGACATCAATGTGATCTTGTATCTTCATACCTGAATCTTTCATCTTGAAGCTCATCAGATTCAAGGAGATGAACAACCTGTTTGATAACTCTTTGCGTTGAAACCGTCACTGAAGAGCCTCAAACAATAAAGTACAATTGTCATACTCATCAACTTGCTTCAGAACTAAAGGTTGTAGATGGAGTATAACAATACTCACTGCTTGCTCTTGAAGGTCTTTCCAGTCTTCATCATTGAATGTAGAGGGTTTAGGCCTCAATGACTTGCCCAAACTGGAAGCCTTCAACTTGCCTTTGACTTGCCTCTCCCACAGAAGATAGTCACCACGCCCATCATATTTGACAATGTCAAATCCGGATCCTCCTATCTTCATGACTGTCATCTCGCTCCGTCTAGCCCCTGAACTTGTCCCTTGTGTCGTTTGGTCGTCAAATGGAACCTCCAAACTTGAATTCTTCCTACTCATATGAGAAAAAAGGAACTTTACCTTGGGTAAAAATTCCAAACCACAAGGGATACAGGTGCTAGATGTTGTTGACTGTTTGTTCTAGATCTTCAAAAGCAACACTAGCTTCCAAGTACCATGACGAGATTAGGATAGAGACATGCAACAATCTGATTACCGCGATCACCGAGTGGTAGAGAGGCGGCGTTGAGTTACGGAGCTTGGTGCTTGACGACCTTTCATCCATATGAAACTCTCTTCTACCGACTCCAATCCGTCCCTCAAGTTCAGAATATTCACAACTGTTCAGTCTCTAGCTCACTTTCTGCTCAAGATTCGTTCCAATCCGCGAACAACTAGTCATTATTCTGAGTACCACCAACGGAGAATACAAACTATAGCCAGTTTCTTGGCCTTGCAATTCATAAAGGAAAAAAGAGAAAAAAAATGGTGTGGTCTAAATTCATCAAATTATGAGCTTCTTGATGTGCTTGCATAGAGTGAGAAGGAGAGAATTCCGAAATTCTCAAGGTTCCATCTTGTCTCGGTCCCCTTCTTCCACGTGAACCCAGTGTCGTGTTGTGACGCGGCTACTATGAGAAGATGATGACATGTGTCATCTTCAGAGCTGTTGTCATGATGGTGATATTTTAGGTTAGGATAACCGACGGCGGACTGTAAGGCTGTTAAGAGTCTACCGTTGGATCAACTTTGTAGGGTGAGGATGTTGAAAAGGCTCCAAGAGATATTATCTTGGACCATATCAGATATAAAGCGCAGTCAGGATGGAAAGGGTATGGGAGAGTGCTAGACACATCACTTTGCTGACTAAGGAGCTTATCTTATCAAAGTGGAGCCGACGCAAGACATGGATAGAGGACAACATGATCCTCCAGATGTACCGATGCCCAATCCATTTGTGATCAACATCCGGTGTCTTCATCGTGATCACTTTCGGGCGTGGTTAGTGCATCAGTTTGGAGATTACTTTCTGCAACAAGTGATAAACTCTCTAGACCCGATTATTCTTCAAGTTGTTTCCTACGGCGCAATTTGGGACGTAACAATACACATTTTGATTTAGTTTGGGCGCTATGGATCTGAACTTACGAGTAGTGGTGGCTTTCAACACATGGGTTCCAATCCATCACTATTGCTTACCGAAAACAAGCCATAGGGAGTTGATTGTTAGGAACTTTCGCGAGGAGTATTATTCTCAAATTATAAACTCCATGGTTCCATTTGTAGTTCCGTTCATACTTAGCCAATTTCGAGTTGTCATTTTGACTCTTTATTAGTGGCAACTCTTATTTTGTATAAGATGGCTAAGTAGTGTGTTTAGAATAGTTGTAAAGCTCTTAGTTAAAATGGAGCTAATTTGGCTACACTAGAGGTCAAAATAACACTCTTCATTCTCATTAGTCTTTGAGTTTGGGTCAATGAGGACACTTGGGCAACTTCTTCGAGGTTTTGAAGAGTTTTGGAAACCTTCTAGAGGGACATTTGAAGATCTAAGGATTGGGTTGGAGAGCTGATGGGACGAGCTACGACGTGGGCTTAAGAATGGATGGATTTGAAGGATTTGTCACTCTGAAGTGGTGATTCAAAGTTAGAGTAAAAAATTTAGACCTTTGAGTGTATTTGGAGTGTTTCTGAAAATCATACAAGGGTTTTGGGAGATCTGAGTCAACTGAGATATAGTTTATGACTTGTTCTTGGGTTTTGATCAAAGTTTTGACTCGATTGGACGAGTTTGAGTACAAAGTGATAGCTTGAAGTTTGTGTATACAGATAGAATTGCAGAACTGCATTGACTGTCACGAAGTTAGTACGGAGATCATATCTTTTGATATAAAAAAGTTCTGTCAATAAAACTTTGCACAGTTCAAGTTCTGATGATGAGTGACTTTCTTATGAAATCTGGGAGCAATTGAAATCAAAGATTGGGATGTGTGATGGGTTTTGTACACAGGGGTCTGCATATCGCCTTGTGATACAATGTAGAAATCAACAATTGTTCTGAAAGATCTAGAAGAGAAAAACATATGAAACTTTTTTGAGAGATTGAAAGGGTTGTGGATAAATTTTCTGTGAAGTTTAAGCAAAAGTTATTGGTCGAATCATCAGATATCATAATCTTCTCCCGCTGAAGTTTTACCGGTTATAATGTGGAGTGCTGAGGAGAAGAAGAAGAGATTGTCAACTCACACGAGGTTCTAGAGGGTTCTTCTACAGCCAGGCGCTCGGGCGTTCTCAGAGCAAAGAAATGTCCATGCGACACCGGCATATGACGACAATCATGCCTTCACTAACTAACTTCTCCAGACTTGCCAATCTCCTCGCCTTTCACCTTCTGCTCGAGCTCAAGTAGGGCTGTGGGAGAACTCCGATTGCCTCAACAATGAACAGCAGACTTGCACCAAGTTTCCACTGGCGGAGAGAAATCTTACCACAAAACTGGACTCTCCAAACATTGTGAATCTAAGCGGGGAATGAAGCTACACATAGCAGCACTATGCCAAGATCCTTTCAGTTCATGCACATCAAAATGCTTAGTATCACAAGGATCATGAAGGAGTCGGCATTCCAAGGTTTCAGCGTTGATAAGTGTGATCTTATTGTAGCTTTTTTTACATATGGTATATAGGTATTTGGCTTCTCCCGTAATGATGATATTGCACATCTGTTGGGAAACCATCCTATTGCGTCGACCTCCCAATTCTCGTCCGAAACCCAACGTTGGTGGGCAGTCTTGAATCTCAATAAACGAACTTTTTGCACTTCGTTTTGGTCAGAATCGTATATTTTGGCCACAATGCTAAGAATTCGCTACCATCTCATGATGCATAGAGCAAAACATCGTCCTGGCAAACTTAGCAAATATCATCCGCGCTCAATTTGCATCTCCTAGTGACAAGATCTATCTAGGGACTGAGGTGAAAATAAAACATGGCCCTAGCTGGTTAGCATCCTCTGGATCTCAACACAAATCATGCGCTTTGTCTGCATCTCATGCTCACACCAGCCATGGCTACATTCCCAAGTAGAACGACGCTTGGCTGATCTCCTCCTTCCTGACGATGAATTGAGGAACCTCAAGACAGTGAGTCTCTTGGGCGCGAGTGAGAGATTCTATATCGCCAAATGTGCTTCTTCCAGCGCACTAGAATCGAAGATCTCCTCTCCCAAATGCCCCAGGATCCAAAATTTCTCTTCGACACTTGATGTGATGATGTTGCGGTGGCTTTTTTCGGATTCAATTCGCTCTAATACCAATTGTAGGTTCGAAACATGAATACACGAAGGAAAATATGCAATCAAGAGTCGACAGAGGAAATACATGGTTCATATCACTGAGGCTACGTCCACGGAACACATAGAGTCACTTTACTGAATAACCCTAATTGTGTCAAAGATAGCTTCTGCTAGCCCTCTTATATAGTAGTATCAGCCCTAACCCTAGTCTAACTAACTATAGTCAAACTAATCAGAGTTACTCAAGACCTGAGTTAACTCCTAACAAATACAAGGTGTATGTTTTACAATGGTTAAGGTTTGCATTTTTTCTAGAAAATGGATTAATAACAATTTTGTAAAAATGCTAGAAATATAACAGATAAAAAACATTACCAATACAAACATAGATAGAAACATATTTAAGAGGAAAGACGAAGTAAAATATCAAAAGGGATGGGAAGACCCCATCAAATCGTACAAGGAAGGAACCAAACCGGTAACATGGGGCTAGGCCCCAATAGTATCACACTAGGAAATATGTCCCACAAAGACCTTATAGGATATCCGAACTATCCAAGTCAAAAGGTCTACAAACAACAACGAAAGATCCGAAGAAAGATCACCTAACGTGATTGCTCTCCTATGGATTGCACCAAGTCTCTCTCAGAGAGCAATGGAAACACGTTGCCTAAAAATAGGCTATACAAGAAGCTAAAAGAGAGTGATACCCCATGTCGCCTAGTATGGTAGGCTCTCAAGACTCCCTCACAAACATGTCGAAGTCGGTGTCCATAGCTCCATATAACTCCAAAGCTAGAGGAACAAAGAGGTGACCTCTCCGCATACCTCTATACTTGAGACCTTTATTTCCGCCGCCCCACTCGCCGCCCATCTTGGAGGATGGGTGATCACCCCCCTCCAAACCGTGTCTCTAGTAGGATCGGTAAATCACCACATGAGCCACACAAAGGACCTTGGTCCTCCCGAACCAAAGATGTGTCCGCCTCTAACCCTAGTCGATCGCAAGGCATACCAACGCTCTCTCCATGTGAGGTATCCACCCTTCCGCGCCATAGCAAACACCACATCCCTAATGACATCATGGGTAACTATCCTCTGCCCTCCGAATGGACAACGAGTCATATGAACACCTGCTGCATCTAAAGTGATACCACACTCACATGTGAGTAATGAAGATGTAGAAGGACCAAGCCAAGACGGAACCTCATCGCTGTGGAGAAAGTAGCTAGTGCGAGTCGGAAAGCCCTGATGCATGGTCGAGCCAAGATCCACGAGCCTGCACCCTTGCCCGAGCAAGAGCGTAGACGAGCTCTAGTAGTACGAGGGATGGCCGGATCCACTAAGAGTGAATGCAGAGCCAACATAGAAATATATTCCAAGTGATAGATTTTGCTAGTCACTGACGCTTTTTGAGAAGTTCAGCTCGTTCAGCGGCTTCTCTTAATGCACGTGACTTACGGGTGTGAAGCCAAGGCCAACTATTTCATGCTTTCAATTATTGCGTGCAGCCTGCACATCTGCCTGCGTCCCGCCTCGACCTATCTTTCCTAGCTGCCATCTAGTTACTCTGGCGAGTATTCATATCGTAGCCAAAATGTCAAAAGAAATCAGGCTCAGCCGACTTGCGCCGCTGCCGGGGATCGAACCCGGGTCACCCGCGTGACAGGCGGGAATACTCACCACTATACTACAACGACTGGATGCTCTCTGCATAGTAGTTTAACAACTAATACAAAGAGGGAAAGTAAAGTATATTCTTTTTATATTCTATATTTATTTTTCACCCGCTTTTCAGCAACTTGGCCACATTAAAAAAAATAAAAATTTCCCCATACGTTTTTTATGTGAATAAAATAAAAGTATTAAATTTTCTGCTTTTTAAACTATGAGATTGGAGTAGTTACTCTAACTCCGTAACTTGATTGCAAATAGATGGCGAAGTAAAGTGCTACTTCTCCTTGCAAATGTGCAAGACAGTTGATATTTTGCCGCCTTCATGCTGAGTATGAAAGTCTGACTGAAGAGGACAACATTGTCGATAACCACGGAGTCACTCTTGTGCATTATAACCCATACAGCTTGTCAACTACAAAAAACTGGATCAATAATAAATAACAACGTCGGGTCCAACAGTCTTATCTTTGCGCTTGGGGCAATGACGCAGTTAGTGAGGTGAAACCGAGACGCGTCAATTGCTGGTTGAAAACTATTTCCAAACCCCCGCCCGTGCCCTAACCGGCGCGTGCGAATTTCTGGAAGATCCGACCTCGTCGGATCTCAAGAAGAACGATATACAGCAATGTGCAAACTTCAAATCCTCGAGAAGTTTATATCTGCATGTGCAGGTACGGAACTCGCCGTCGAACTGATGCAATTGTTCTCCGACGCCGAACCAGGAGGGTGTTCTGTTGAAGACATGACGTGGTTTTTGCAATTCCCTGATGCGCTTCACGAACTCCCATGTCAGTGAGTCGCCGGTACTTCGAAATCGAGCTGGAAACAGTGGCTAACTACTCACTGCCGCTAATCTGTCAATCTCCTCGGTGCGCTTCATGAAGTCCCTTTCCGAGAGGATAAGTAGAAGTTTCGCAGGACGAAATCATACAACCCTTTAACCTGGACCAAAAAAAGACATTTATTAAATTACGAAGCGGGCACTCATCTCTTCTTGTCTACGCTAATAATTCAATCCTCGTGTAGATCCCATGCTGGAGAAGGAAGTACTGCAAGTGTACTCAACTGGTAGTGTCATTCAAGATCGAACTGATCCGAGTGTTATTCTCTCCCTCTGATGTTCAGATAGTCCAGTTTCATGTCTTGAACGATGATCCCCAGTTCTCAGCCTGACACAATACAAGATAAAAATGCCTGTTACGTTGGCTCCTCCAGTGCCTGTCTGGTCCACATGAAAGTAGTTACATTCACGATGGCACGTCAACACTCACAAGACCTAGCTTGCGAGATTTTCATACAAAGGGCTCTAAGCTGTAGTGACACAATGGATTCAGGGTCCACCGGCCGAAATAAATGGCTCCACCAGGGCTTGTGTTACCGGGTGAGCTTGCAGCTTCATGGTTGTAGGAGCGTTTGTTTCGGCTCACAAGGTCTAGGAAAACTGAAGCACCCATCGAATCTCTCAACAATTGAAAGCAAATTGGACTCTTCAGCAACGGAGAGCGCATCTCGTTGGTATACATTTCCCGTCAGTCAACGATCGGTTGCGGTTTCGTTTTGTGTGAAGTTTGTGTGGAATCGTAACTTCAAAGTGAAGGGGGGATGATTTATCAGCTCCAATGAAACACTGGCTGATCAAAGAAAAACTGACGGGTGGATCGCGGCGCAGGCCCCGCCGAGATCTGAACTCGGGCTACTGGATTCAGAGTCCAATGTCCTAACCACTAGACTACGGGGCCTTCCAAACTTTCGCTATGAAGTAAAATACTTAATCATTAAGTTGATAAATAACGGAAGAAATTTTCTCAGACAAACTTTGTGATTGTTCTGTTCAATAATGTTTCTGAACATTCTTGTTGAGGTTTCAAGGGATGATATAAACAATCGTGCGTCTCTTCAAACTTTAACTATACTGATTTCAAGTTATGAAAGATTCAGCCTTTGCCATCGCGCATCAAATTCATTAGCATTTGTACTCCCATAAGTGAAGTAGTAAAACATTGTTCAAATTTCATTATAAATAATTTTAAAGACTAAAAGAGAAATGGGAGATGCATGGAATAAAAACTGGTATGAAACCTCCTCGATTAATGTACAAAGAAAAAGCCAAAGCAAGCTAAAAAAGAACCAAACAAACCAGGACTTTGATCTCCCCTACATGCAGATTGTTAGTACCTATGATTAGAAGAGGTCTAGAACAAACATCACCAATCAAAGCTATCTTTCTTTGAATAGTAGATGCCAAAGCACATCGTAATGAATACATATCCAAATTCTCCATGCATCTCCAAGGTGAGTGGATTGAAGATATGTCCCTCAAGTAGTATTCGGTACTTGCGGATCTTAGCGGTAGCATTAATCTCCGTAGCTCCTCCAATACAAGTGGAATGAAGATATGTCATTAAATAGTCCTTACTACTTGCAGATCTTAGCGGCAACGCTAATCTCCGTAGCTCTTCCAACGTGAAGTCTTTGACAATACTATTTCACATTTGATCATTAACCACAACATCAACCACACTAGCATGTGAACATGTTATATGCATCCAGATTACAACGACAATGGCATGTTAGTCTGCTAGAGGTTGAAGTTTGGATCAAACCTAATTGAAAGCGTATTGCTATGATAAATACGAAATGTGTGATATAGAAAGATCACATAGAGTATCACACAATCAATTGTAAGTTTATGTGCTTGTTGTAGCAAGAACAAATGCAAGCTTTATATGAGAGAAAATTGTCATGCATAATGGATGTTGTAGAAAGAAAAAAAATTTAAAGGGAATTTTGTATACTATTTGATTGCAACATTAATGAATAATATATAATATTTGATGTAATTATATATATATATATATATATATAAAATTAATTAATCTTTATGAAGTTGGATTCAATCATTTAAAAAAATAAAGCTTTTGATACTTTTTGGTGTTGAATTTTTTAATATGAAAATATTTTTTTTATTAAGAGTAAAAAAATATAATTTGTCCAAGTAGATCAAAGATTAAATATTGAAAGAATAAAATAAACCAATATATATATTAAATGTATTGAGTATATAAGTAGAAACAAATATAACCCAAAAGAAAGATCTTAATGAATATTGTATTCATTTTTATAGATTTCAAAATTGTTAATGGAAATTTTAATATTAAATTAACTTTTATTTATTTAATGAATAAAGATAAACATAAATAAAATAATAATTGTAAAAATAGAAAATTTATTATTGTTATAAAAATTGTACTTTTAATTTTTGATTATTTTTATGAAAAAATAATGATAACTAAACAATTAATACTATTGGGATGGAAAGTGTTGACCATCCACCTTGTAATTATTAGATTAACTAAGATCATGAACTCTGGAATAAAAAATTATGTTTATTTAAAATTATTTGATGTTATTGTGTGTACAAACCCTAAGTGAAACTAAACATCATGTGAAATAACAATGGTGTGTTCCAAACCCAAGCGAAACAAAACATTGATTTCATGCTATTTGGCTAATCCAGCCATGTTTAGCCATTTCCGCGTAGAGGAACGTGAAAGGATTTTAGCCACCCAGGCCTTGACGTGGGGGCGAGAGTAAAAAATGTCACCCTTATGTGCCCAATGGATCATGAAGTAGGTAAAGGTGATGTGAGACATATCAGCAAGGCCAAAAAAGCTGCCAGCCAGATACTCAGTCTCGGACAGTCGATCCTCGTATACATCCAAAACTGCCTCCAGCTTGACCAACCCAGCAGCCACGACAGCATCGTCGCACGTTTTGCCCCACATATGCGCAAAGCACACGTTGTACACGACATCGTATATTGGTCCCATATAATGATGAGACTCCACCTCTAGCCATTGCTCCGTCAACGCATGATCCTTTGGGGATTGCCCGTACAGGGGAGTGCCTTGGTCCGCAAACTTGTGTGCGATGTATCTTGCAATGGCTCGAGTCTCTGTCACACGTCGTATTTTTGGTACCAATTGGGAAAAAACAAAATACAAATATTTGTGGAAGTTTAAGTATATTTTTTCAATGATTTTGACAAGCATCACATGATAACACCGATATTCTATCACATGCTAGGTTTTCATTGGCATTGATGAAATTTAAAGAATACTTACCATAGAGTGTTAGGTCTCCATCCACAATAAATGGAATTTGACCAAATGGCTGCCAAGGGCAAGCAAGAAGCAAGCAAAAGTTAACAGGTTTGAAACTGGAATAATCAGTGATGAGTCTGGTTATTTATATACATCTTGAACTACCAACGAAATTTGATAGTATGATTAGATTATTTGTTTGGTGTATATATGACGTGTTTTGACGTCAAATATACACCGAAAACGGTGCTACGGTACCTGGACAACATACAAAGGAAATTGATGCAAAGTATTGGACATGCGCGTAAACCTGGCTCTTCAAGTACTCTGGCGTCTTGTGCTCCAAGTTCATCATGTCAACATTAACAACTTCAAAATCTTCAACTTCTTTCTCGAACAAAGTGATCAAGACCCGTCCAGTAGAGGTGAGTCCAACTGGCCCGTGAACTTCGATTGACATAATGCCTGAAATAAGAAGCACTGTAGTTCCACCTTACTTCAGATTTGCCATGCAATTTAATGTACCTTGATACTACAAATCCTACATGTTTCTTTCCCAAAAATTTTTCTTCAAAAGAAGGATCATTCACTAGCCTCACTTAAAGCAAATCACTATAAGAACCTTGCAGGACGCTATGAGAGCGCAAAATTAACCAACTGTGCCAATGGTAAACTGGTTGCTTCAGTTGCAGAGTTGGGTTCACTTGATCTGGACTTAAATAAGTTAAAGAGCTCTAGAGACACAAACCTTTCGTAAAACACAAATTTAAGACGACCCGAAACGAAGTGTACAAACTGCAACTTTCTGCTACGATGCTGACCAATTTACGACGGTAAACGCGGACAAAAAAATACCCTTTCTTCAAGGTGACAGTGATTCACTCCCATCGAGCACTCGCTCATGAAAGGTAACCAGAAACCTCATCACGCAAACTAGTGAAGTGTGCGTAATGAGTTTGCTACCATCATTTGCTATGGGGTTTGGGATGGATTTATCCACGTCTATTTGGGCAACGTTTTCTAACTCCAAGTGAAGAGCCGAATGACACACCAACAAAAAGATGAGCCTCTGAGACGAAACGACAGTAGCTAGCATCATCTGCTAATTGGCTCATCCTCAATTTTCACTTTTCACAGCTGAGGATCAGATCGTACTACGGCGCTGTGATGCCCAAGAGATCTTCGCCCCCAGAACGAACGAAGCACCAGGTTGATCCACTTTCAACTCAGTTTGTGCTATCCTGGTGGTTGATTCGGAATCCGGGTGACGGTACTGAGATTTAGAAGCTCGACAGAATTCAGAGCATTTTACAGATGAAGCGTGAGCTGAAGGCAAAACAGCAGACTATGATTCTTCACACCGAATTCTCTCTCGTGGTGATGATGATGGATTCATATCTAAGACTCGCAGAAGAGAAGGAATATCAGATCATAACGACGATTTGCCAGTTTTCAGACATCAGGGGGACCTAACGAGCAAACCAGGCAATATAACGATGAGCCGTTGCACCGAACGATTTCAGCTCGTGTACCTGCACAATGGCTGAAGAGGTTGGTACTCTGCTTATTCTCCGCTACCGTTTGCGAAATCGAACCTTCCTCCGCAAGTGTGATGCCAAGTCGATCTTCGCCTCTGAATGGATGGGAGCAGCAGCAGCTGATGATGACGACGATGATGACAAGAGCAGCTCTGCAGTAAGTACTTGTGATTAGAGGTTCGTTCTACGTTCGTCCGTTCTCGATCGTCTTCACTGTGAAGACGGGCACAATTCGGGGCTGCCTCCACGATTCACAGACGACGCCTCCACACCTCAACGACGATTGGGAGGAAGAAGCGAAGTTGCAATCTGGACCCGCGTTCAGACTCTTCAGCCTTCGGCGAGCGCGAGTCTAATTAAACCAGCAGACTCTGAGACATGGGCGAGCCTCCGATCGCATGAAAGTCCACCTGAATCAGAATATTCGCGAGGAAGTCTGCCCACAGAGGGTAGAGAGTAGAGACTTGGATGGCTTACACAAACTCCTTCAGACTCCGCACGACGAATGAATGCGACGCATCTTTTCTCTTGCACAATTGCCGTCTCGTGTGCTCTATTCTATGTCAGGCTACACAATACTGTCTTTTTGGTCTTGCTCGCGAGCACCAGTGCACAGAGAGTAACGTAACAAGGATTCGATACAAAGTAGTTGGAAGATTCAAAATCTTTTGCTCCCCAGAGCGAACATGGAAATGTCCAGAGTCAATAGTGTGCTCCGTTGACGACGGCCATGTCCACTATCGTCACAAAATTCTCTCGGAGCTAAAGTGTTGACGGTAATCTTGTTATCGTGAGTGTTGTGTTCAATGCTTGGACTTTCAAAAGGTTGACCGTAGGAGGCATACGCAAAAAGGATGAGAAGACCCGACGGGATGAAACCAAAGGAGTAGCATGGGGTAGGCCCCAATAGTTTCATATTGGGATATATGTACTTCTACACCTAAGATATCCCCCAAATATTTAGATAACACTTGAAATATACTTAGCATCCTAATAAGCATCAACTAAAGTGATTGTTCTCCTATTGAAATACATTGACCCCGGCACTCTCTAGAGCAATGGATACACATTCAAGAACTTCTATTTGAACATCATCAAACAAGGTCTCCTCATTGGTCAACATGTTGATGTCAACCTTTGAAAACTACCACTTTCCTCACTTTCAACTCCCAATATTCATTGTAGGCTTGTCGGAGTCTAATATTGCTACTCCATCACTTGTTAGAGGAAACTTCACTCATGGTGGAAATTCCTTTTACTACTAGGGCTCGTCTACGCTCTTGCTTTGGCAAGTGTGCAGACTCGTGGATCTTGGCTTGACCATGCATCAGGGCTTTTCGACTCGCACAAGATACTTTCTCTATAATGATGAGCTTCCATATTGGCTTGATTAATCCATCTACATCTTCATTACTCACATGTGATTGTGATATCATTTTAGATGCAGCATGTGTTCATATGACTCGTTGCCCATTCGGAGGGCATAAGATAGCTACACATGATGCCATTAGGGATGTGGTGTTTGCTATGGCGCGAGAGGGTGGATACCTCACATGGAGGGATCGATGGTATGTCTTGCAGTCGACTAGGATTAAGGCAGATATGTACTTGGTTTGGGAGGACCAAATCACTGTGGTAGATGTGGTGGTTACCGATCCTACTCGTGACACAGTTTCAGAGGGGATGATCACCCATCCTCCAGAATGGGTGGCGAGTGGAGTGGCAGTAACCAAGGTCTCCAAGTATAAGAGTATGCAAAGAAATCAACTTTTTGTTCCTCTAGCTTTGGAATTATATGGAGCTATGGATACCGACTTCGACATGTTCGTGAAGGAATGTACGAGAGCCTACCATACTATGTGGCATGGGGTATCACTTTCTTTACCTTACTATATAGCCTATTTTAGGCATCGTATTTCCATTGCTCTACAAAGAGCACTAGGTGGTGCAATTCATAGGAGAGTAATCACGTTATGAGATGCGTCTTCGTATGTTCATGTTGTTTGTAGACGGTTTGACCTAGATAGTTCGGATATCTTAGGTGCTATAGGACATATTTCCCAATGTGATGCTGTTGGGGCCTAGCCCCTTGTTCGTGTTTGGTTCCATCCTTGTATGAGTTGATGGGGTCTTCCCATCCCTTTTGGTATTTTACTGTGTCTCTCTCTACTTTGAATTTTTTTTTCCAAATAGTGTAACATATAATAATAATAATAATAATGGAATTGTATGTGGAAAGGGTGTGTGGTGTTCAATGTTAAAATTCCACTGCAACAACAGCGCTGAATTTCTGAACTCTTATTAGAGGATGAGGTGGAAATGTCCAACACACAAGTGACGCTGTATACACCAATAGAGGCTGCAGAAGTGTACATGTCCAAGGCAAAGCTGTATACTTTGACGGTGTGAGCATACATCTTTCAGCTCGTCCTCCGAGGCTTGTATAGGGCTGTAAAACGCTACTTGCGTCTTGGTGTATGATCGGGTTACTTTTCACTGCGTGGTCATCATCTACCTGCTAAATGCCCCTGTTTGTGGTCTTCGGTGTTGTGCCTCATCTGTGGAGCCGCGAAGGTTGTTGCTGGTGGGTAATGGGCTTGGAGCTGAACTGGAGCTGGCTTGAAGGTTTCTGTCAAGCGACTGAACCTGGATCCTGTCCCTCCTGGACCATAGGGCTGAATGGAAGCTTGCAACAAAGGTTGGATGATCACAAGGTGAAATGCAAGAGTGTACTTTGATAGAATAAGAGACCCAAGTGTACTGTTGTCATGTGCCTTCGTCAAGGTCTTCCGGCAAACCCCTTGAATCAGTTAAAGATCCATCTTCTTTCTGAGAGAACCCCAACCACGTCATTATGAAAGTGGCTTGGATAACCCATACTTCTACTCACTTTCTCTCTGACAGTGTAGAGCTGTCAACTGAGACTTCCCTGGCAAATCCATTTCACACAAGAGATGTGCTAGGAAGTGCAGAACATAGCGTGTTCAGGAATCAGGGCGCGCAACCAGCCTTCTATAAGCTACCAATCAGATTGGTAGCTTAAAGAAGGCTGGTTGCGCGCCTTGATTCCTGAACACGCTAGATTGGTTTCAATTCTTTCATCTATCTGACACGGTGAAGCTTTGTCTGTTATCAAGAGAATAGATACATTAGTAATTCGTTACTAGTACTAGTAAATAAAGTCGGTTACATGTTACAAGGTTAGGATAGTGATTTAGGTTCAGAACGCAATCGATCAAATTGAGATTCTTAGTATTCTTATTTAGTGATTGGACACGTTCAAAAACTTTCAGAACTCAAACGAACATTTTCTTTGAAGTTAAGCAGGTATATTTGTGTTAGCTGAGGACATATCAAAGACTTGGTGGAGATAAAAATTGTGGTGACTTTGAAAAAGGACAGATAGCCCACGGCATGCTTGTTATGAGCAAGTTCTATATTCGTGTTCTTCTTTGAGGGACCCACACATGGGTCTGTATTGTACACCACACCGTAACGATATCAGTATATGTAGAGCTTTTCTCGAGGGGCTGGACCTTGTGGGTTGTGGGCCTCAATGTCAACATGGCGTATTCCAGGGACAATCTTCTGGATTTCTTTCTCCAATCTATCCACCTCGCTACCGAGAGCTGATACGACCTCCTCTCCTACAACCCACAATTACAAGTAATGGTCAGAAAAGCCTCGCCTTGGAGTAAAAGACCTAATTAAGTTTCTGCCTGCTCTCCCCATCGTAGGAGCTTTTTCTTGAAGTCTATGAGATGGCATATTGAATTAGGCTACACCTCGAAACCTACACTTTCTAGGTCTGGCGCATGGCCTTTAGTGTACAGCACAAACAAGATGCGAGTTGTTCACGCTTCAACATCTATGTCAATCGTCCAATTTTTTAATTAAAAGAAGCTTGACCAGTCGCAGAAGGCCTGCAGAAAAAGGTAAGAAGGAATATATTATCCGGTACAAATTACTTACCATAAGCAGCCATAACTCGATCCAAGTGACCTGGCTCTGTACTACTCACTGCTTCGTGAAACTGCGCAAGGCGAGGTAGTGTATTGAGTTAACATTATACAACCATCTACAACGCGCGGTGGTTAATTAAAAGGTAAAGAGAAAAGACAAGATAATATCGACAATAGAGTCATGAGAGTAAATACTAGGAGCTTAATGAGTAAAACACGCAAACTTCTCGGTCAAGTTGTACGCATTACACCTCTTTGTGCCAGTTCCCACGTCCAGCTCTCTTCAGATAATTTTGCACAATGACTACACCATTAAAATCTGCGAAGGTGTACAGAAGGAAGCCGAGTGTAAGTGGGACACAGTAATGAACACGTGTATAAACGGCTCACAAGGGGCAGTAACAATTTTCGTCGACTCTGCTTGATTAGAATCTGGCCTTGAGAAAAACTTTATGAACTACTTGTCATATAACTATTGTACTGAACATTATTCCTAAATAAAAAAATATAAAAAAATGAAAAGCGGGTACCGCTTACCAATCTCTGCCTTGAACCGATATGCACCCGGACCAATCACCTCGCTTTTGCAGTCATAAATTGCATCCACTACCTGCGCCAAAAGACAACTCAGCTCAGCAAAGAAAACACACTAAAGGCTCACCCCAAAATATACGAAGTCGAAATCTTGAAAGACATAATGAGCTTGGTAAGAAATAACGGGAAAACTTCGCGCACCGGATCCTTTGAGAGTAAAGTAATCACGCGCATCATGTCTTTATCGTCCATAGATCGTCCAAGCAGAGCATGTCGATTGCGTTGTATGAGAAATATGGCTACCTGTCAGAACACGACAAAAACGGATGAGGAAGAAGGCCTCGTGCACAAGATTGATGTCATGGACTAATACCTTCACACAGCTAATCTCGAAGTCAAGGTAAAATCACAAGTTAGTTAGACACAAAGGCCTCTTGTGAGAGCAGCACAATGAGAGTTCTCGGTTGTAGCTGCACGTACCCCGCCAAGCAGATTGCCAACTATGATTGAGCCTATAGGATCCCACATAGGATTTCCTGTATAATGAGCAGCTGCCAAAGCACAAGCCGCAATCCCAAGACCTGTAACGGCTGCACCATCCTGCATAGCACCCATACACATGTGAGAAAATGTGTAATCTTTGTGGTCGCCTGGACAACTGATCAGGCGACCACAAAGACCAACTGAAGAAGCAATGTTGATATCAAGTGCTCGTGTATGATATGTGAACGAACCCAGCACCTGCTTATCCACGCAGATTATACCCGAGTCTAAAACACGCTACGATATCCTCACGTAGTTTTTTTAATGGTGAAGAAATTTTTTTCAAATTATACTGCCGTCTTAGATGCCAGAATAACTTGAGCGCAAATATAAGTAGTTTGATTCTCAAAGCTTGAACGTTTAAAAGTCAGACTCAACATTGAACAAACCAGGGCGATTATTCAAGGATGAGAAGAACTTGCGCAGTATAATGTCAATCTTTTTGTCAATTTTTATGTTGAAGTACCTCCATCATAACGGCAACCGACGTGGGATCATGACCACGCCAGAGGTAGTCTCGCATGGTCATGCCTTCAGCTTTTGCCCCGTTCCGAACACAACTGATGGCTACAAGAAGAGATGCCCCTGAATACAATACAAAAAGCAAAGATAACCATCGTAATTTGGTCGAATGTATCACCTAGCAAGTCAAAACACACAATACTTCTTCCGAAAGTAGATCAAAGTACAATCCAGAAGTCACCCGCAAAAGTTTCGCTCATACATTTTTCCAATGTTTCCTACCTTCCATGATCATTGATCCACTTATGACCAGCGCTGCCAAATAGACATTCTCCAGAGGCTGTGCAAACAAACAACAGTGTGAACACTTTTGCACAAGCAACATAACTTTTAAGAATGAGCATAGCAAACCTTGGTGGGCTTAATTCTAGGAAAGACCCTCACCACCTTTCTTCATATGTTTCACATGCTAGTTATTAAAACCTCCGATTTTTCAGTAACACAAACGTTTGAGCAAGCAATCGCAGGAGACCTGTGCACTGAAGAGATTTTGCACTCCATGAATGATGGTGGCACCGGAACCGAGACAAAAGATGCCGACCGCTGAGATCAAAGACCAAACAAATCGCTCCTTTGTATAGCCATACCTGTAAGTAGTCCATCATTGTTAAATTTATTCATGAAGGCACTGATATACGCAGCTGTTTCGCATGGTTAACGGTCACATTCAAATAAAGGGAGGAAAATGAACGAAACTGACAAACGGAAGTTTTCAATTTTATCACGCTCGGAGGAAGATAGAAACTTACGGGTGCATTGCATCGGGAGCCCGTTTTGAACTCATTAGACCATATGCCAGAAGACCCTGCGTTTAGAACAAAAATGTTTGTCGGTGAATTCAAAGATTGTGATGACACTTTTCATACTGTTTCTCTCAACTACAGAAGATCTATTTAAGAAAAAAAAATACATAACATGAATATCACCGTATACAGGTCTTACTTGATTTGCCAAATCTGCCAACGAGTGAATGGCTTCAGCCAGCATAACATGACTGGAGGTCATCATCCAAACCCCCAGCTTCAAGCAGAATACAAGGAAATTACACCACAATGCGGTAACCACGGCCCTCTGGCTGTTTCATTAACAGATCGATGGTCAGATTCAGGCAGTATAAAAACCGAAAGTCGAGATTCTCATGGAGGATCTGCAGCTTGCTCGATGACAAGTTGAAGTGTATCCACAGAAACAATCGAGATGGCAGTATATTTTTATTCAATAATTGCGCAAAGGTTCTATCCAAAACCACAACATTTCACTTTGCAAGAGTACAACAGTTGTTGTATAAATAAGTGATGCATCCGTGTGCCGAGTGTGTCCTGTAGTTCTCGGGACTCATTAAGCACTTTGAGGTTCACAATAACAAACGGCTAACATTGTCCATGGTATTCTGTTTTGTGCAGAACCAGCGTGTCTATTGAAGAACTTACACACCTGTAATCACGGGCCAGGGGTTCTGCAGTAGTCTCGCTTTTTGTTGGTGGAGCAACTCCTGAGCTGTACGCTATAAACAAACAAAATAGTGAGCGGGGACTGACATATTTAGGCAAGTTACAGGTGTGAGCCCAAACACAGTGAAACCCATACCCTGTTTCGATAAACCACACTTTCTGATTGCATCCGTAAAACAATCAACACCATTTTACTTCTCATCTGGCTGTTATCTTTTTTGAGCAGCCGCATGTTATCCGCGATAGCCGTCCTAATGATGTCCTTTGATGATAATTACAAAAGAATCTTTCGGACTAAACTCGATCAACAAGCGTGACGGCATTCGACCTGCATCTATCATGCTGATCTTGTGACAACAACAAGAATTAACCATAGAGAGCTTGAGACCATACATCTGCATTGGGATGGCGAAGGAGCAGTGCAGATGCTAGCCCGCCGAGAGAACCTCCCAGATGTGCCTGGGAACGTCGAAGACGACGAAAATCCCAAACCAAGGGGAGCACCATTCCAATTCCAATATACAGCCCCAGTGTTAGGGTGTCCTTTCTGTCGTTGCACTGGGTTTCTAGAGTCGCTGTCTCCAAAGTCTGCAAGGGCAGCAAGAAAGCCCTGCACCTTCCGTATTTCAGTTTGTAACTCTTGGCGGAGTTCCTCACCACAATCTCTTCCATTCGGCCCCTGTTTCAGACAAAGTGCCCAGGGATCTTCAAACTTGGCATCCAGGCCAAATTCCTCTCCACAATCAAATTCCTTGTCACACTTCTCAGAGTCATTTCCAACCGAAGCAAGACCTCCAGTGGTACACGAAGCCCTTTCGTGAGCTCCGCTGATAAAGGCTGGCCTGTAGACATCTTGGCGCAGCAAGCTGTGAATGGTTTTTGGCAAGAAGACATCCAAGCTCCCCGCTGTTGTTGTTGATTCAGGCGGTTTGGATACTCCGGTTGCAAATGCGGAGCTTTTGCTTCCAAAGACTGAAGGCACTGTAGCTTGACTATCATCTGCTCGGACAATCAGGGATTCTGGTGGATGATGATCGCTGGAGCTGACTCGATCATAATTCTTTGCTGTGGAAGATGGTGACGATTCCGTATGAAACAAGTTTAATTGCGGGCTCCGCACGAGCAATCCAGTGCTTTCACGCACAGAAGCCCTACACAGATGATACGACCATGATCTGCGGATTGCAGAAGCTTTCCGCATTAAAACAGAGGGCAGCTGACCCGCCGAATTCAAGATTTCCTCCCGAGCTTCAGCCCTTCTCCTCGGTCTCACTCTCTCTTTCGATCATTCAAACTTGAACCCCAACCGGGTCCCGAATGTATTCTAATGAACCTCGCACCACATTAGAAAAATCCCCACGACTTATTCAAACCTCATTCATTCTAGAATCCTCCACTTCTATGCACTGCAGCTCTCGGCAGCTCGCCAAAGTAACAACTATTGTCCGAATTTGATTCCTCCGAAAGTCAGATTCTCATGTACAGCTCAAAGTCTAAACACTTTTCACCCATGAACGTAAACAACTCCGTTTTTCCGCCGAACAATCAAATCATTTCAGTGCATTTAGATTTCCAATTATACTCTCCTCTCAATTTGCCCCGTTTTCCCCCACGTACGTACGGAAAACTCACGATCTTCAATCTCTATACACTCATCCGATCAATCGATCAACTCTCGAGTTTCTTCCTCATGTGATGACTTCCACCGAATGCTCGATCCAATACACGAGTCGAGGCCACCCCGGATCCAATGAGCTAGACTGCCTTCACCCGAAGCGCAACGGAGCGCATTGTGAAGATGTACACTGGTCACTTAGTGACACACAGCCGGAAGAAGCCCAGCCCAGCTACAGAGGCGAGCTTGAACCCAAAAATACGACCCAAGTTTTCCCTCCTCTGTGAAATCCTGCGCACGTTTGGACTATTTGCCCCTTGCTTGAAAACCAGCGGACTCCAGACCCGTACCAAACTTTCCGCGAAGAAGGTTTAGTCCGTCCGACTCCTTCCAGTGTATGAAGGCTTAAAGATGCTCCTCCAGAGTCCAGCCCATTCCGAGTCCCGACCCGGCCCCAAAGAAATGGGTGCTCATCTATCGGTCGAGCAGGAGGGCATCTTCGTGGCACATTCGGGTAAGATCCATGTCCCACATCCTTCGCCCACCACAATTGAACGGAATCGCACCTACTGTAGTACCGGACTTACCAGGTTTGACAAGAGTGTGAACATGAAAATTCGTGCTCGTTCCATGTTGAAATGGGTTAGGCCTCCGACCTAACCCATTTCAACATGGAACGAGCACGAATGCGGCAAAACAACTTAGGAATGGGAATATTTAGGAACTTAGGAATGGACATATTTCCCATTCTGATGCTATTGGGGCCTAGCCCCATGTTACCGGTTTGATTTCATCCTTGTGCGACTTGATGGGGTCTTCCCGTCCTTTTTGTTATTTTAATGTGTCTGATTGTCAATTAGGAATGGGAAGCGTGCATCTCCTCGAGTTCCAACGTCTCCGGACGTTGAATCAGGTCGATCTCTTTTGCGCAGTAAAGAAGAATTTTGGAACTCATGGAATTAAATATTTCATACCAGGCGTAGTGTAGAGTTTGTTTTTCCTACGCTACTGGTGGAAATTGGACATGGAAAAGGTACGTTTGGGTGCGAAAGCTCCAAGGGAGAGGAATGATGGAGTCAAGATTTGAGGAAGTGGGTAGACGCCGAAGCTTTGGTTTCTCGTTTTGTTGTTGGAAGGGCCCACCAGTTGAAACTTGAAGCGTGGAGGAAAGAAAGCGAGCGGCTTTGTAAGCTGGAACTGAAAGTGGAGCCATCACATGCCTGCCTATCCAGTGCCGTCTTGGGCCCCGAACGTCGAGAGGCAGACTGAATGGGCCCCAAGTGGCCCCAACGCAGAGCGCGAGGTGGCATCAGCCTCGAGACAGACCGTCCTCGTTCTGTCCCCTGTGATCCACAATTTGCACCTCGGCATGATGTGGCGTCCCGAACTGCTGCTAGGTTGGAACGAGCAGGAAGAGGCGCCGAGATTTTTGCACGTGACTCTTGTGCAGGCATTCTTCATGGTGCATACTGGCCCGCTCGTGAATTGAGCAGCTATGGCGACAAGCACAACCGGTTTGGCATGCAGCAGCAGTAGTTTCAGAAGCAGCTTATTTGGGGTGTCTGTGTGTCCATGTTCGGGGAGATTGTCAAATACTGCGATTTTTGGGTGGCGAGAACCCAAGAAAGAGATTGAGAGGAAGGGGCAATTGTCAAAATGCAGAGCGAGCCAGCAGCAACAGGATTGGGTGAAGCAAGTGGGCAAGGCGTTATGGGGCAGGGGGTTACCACCAGGTGCGCTGGTGGACGTAGCAAGGCAGCTTTGGGGCACAGGATGGCAGGTTATGATGGGGCAGCTCGCTCCCAGCGGGGAGAAAGGTGCGTACGATCGCCCACAGAGCCAGTTTCGTGGCAGACCCAAACCAGGGACGCCTATAATTCCTGGCAATTTTCATCTCTATGTGGCCACAACTTGTCCCTGGGCTCACAGGGCATTGATCGTGCATACACTGAAAGGTCTAGACGAGGCCGTTCCACTGTCCGTTGTTGTGCCGGGAACGAATGGATTGTGGGAGTTCTCGTCAGGAAGAGCAAATGCTGTAGCAGCTGCTGATGGCAAGTTTGTTGGAACCAAGGACAGGGCTAATGGACAGATTCGTCTAATGGACGCTTATAAAATGCGAAAGGAGGGTTACAGTGGGAGGGCCACAGTGCCCATGCTGTGGGATCAAGGTTCGAGGGAGGTTCTGAATAACGAGAGCGCCGATATTATTGAGATCTTAAATTCGGACTTCAATGAATTGGCAAAGAACCCGGGACTGGATCTCGCTCCTTCATCGTTGAAAGCAGAGATTGATCGATATAACTCCATGATCTACAATGACGTCAATAACGGTGTTTACAGGTGCGTGCAGGTTACCGCTTGTAAACTTCTTCTCTCTACTTGCATCTGAAAAACTTTCTCGTTCATTCAACTTCCATCAGTTATCACATTTTCTCAGTCGACCGAGACGTTTCAGTATGATTCAGAAGCTCAGTAGCATTCTGTCATCAAGAATCGACATCTGGTCAGTTTCACTGTCGGAGGCTAGCAGCTTTCTTCTGCTGGTGAATTGGCTGTGCTGCGAGTAAAGCCCTAGATGTTTCACTACTTTCTGACTCTTTATTTTTCTGAAAACTCGTGGTGTAAATGAATCCTCGTGGCTCAGTCGCAGTTTCTATGTCCTCAGGTTGTGGATAGTTTGGTCTAAAAGTGCGTTGTTTGCAGGTGTGGCTTTGCGCAGGGACAGGAAGCGTATGAAGCAGCAGTAGAAGGCCTTTTCAAGACTTTGAACATGCTGGAGGAGCATCTGGCTGCATCTCGTTATCTTTGCGGAGATTCTCTGACTTTGGCTGACATACGACTGTTTACAACTCTGTACCGATTTGACGCCGTTTACAGCATTCTTTTCAAGTGTTCGAAACAGAAACTGTTCGAGTTCCCCAACCTTTATGGCTATTTGCGAGACATACATCAGGTACTTCTCAATCCATCGCTGTGAAATGGGTGGCTTTGGTGTTTGTCTGTGAGTACCGAGGTTAAGCCCATATGCAGCAGACTATGATGATTTGAGAAGACGACTTTCTGTGAATCTCCGAATTAGGTTACGATTACAACGGTCGACTTGGGAATTTTCGCAATATTTAGTCCAATCTGTTTTGAACTAAATTCAAATGCTTAACCTCATTGCTGTTTTCTTTATTTGCCAGATTCCTGGAGTGGAGTCCACATGTGATATGCCTGCAATTATGGACGGTTATTACAGGATTCTCTTCCCTTTGAATCCAGGAAGCATTTGTCCTGTTATTCCAAAGAGTTCAGAAGCTCTGGCTTTGATGCAGCCACATGGGCGAGAAAAGCTATCCAAGGTCGCAGTTGGGGCAAACAATTGAATAAAAAGATATGTGGACTATCTCGGTATCGCATATGAGTGGAGTGCGTTAATTGTCGTCCATTTTGGAATCTCAAACATCTCGTCCATGAGGAGGTTGAACTCAGCTCTAGCGTTTGAACTGTCAAATTGTACAGTATGATGAAGAAGGCTTACGAAGAATTGTGAAGCGTAGTATGGAAAGACGCTCGTGATTTGTCAGGAAACTTCAGAAAATTCTTTTGTCTGCGCAGCTCAGTTTGACAAAGCTGGCTTTTGTAACATTATTAATTGACGTAAGTAAGAAGTGCTTGTTTTTGCCGATCTCAATGTAAAGCATTATCATGCAATGGTACTCATGCTCTTAACTTCTTATGAGGTTACAGAACGAAAGAAACTTGCTATCTTCGATTAAACTTGGAGACGAAATTGAGAGTACAGTAACTACTTGCCAGTTGGATGACAAAATGCGGTTGATAAAGGTATGGCAATATTCTTTTGGTGCTGGTTTGATATCTACTGATAATCTGATTTAGAACCGTCTCTAAACCAATACGATAAGCAATTTTCATGTAGAGTCAAGCACCTGATTGAACGAAGATGTCAATTTGAAGAGAGTACAAGATTATGATCATTTGACAAGAAGCCGACATAGTTGCATATGTTTCTCCGAGGGACAATGTTTTGAAGTTTGGTTAGAATAGGTACTTGCTCTAATTTTGTAATGAGGGGAGTCCTTTCTACAACATTTCACGAGAGCATTTATGACACTCCCTCAAGCCGATCGACTGACATTCTAGCGTAGTTCAGATGTCTCCAGGTCAGGCTTCCACCTGCAGTCGACATCGCCCAACACTAGGGAAGTAACAGGTCAATTTGTCTAAAAGTACTTTCTTCCCCTGAGGCAGGTTCAATAGATGATGCCTGCCTCAGGTCGCAAATCTTGTAAGTTTGTACCATGCCCATGACTGAGCATGGGCCAACATGAGCAAGGACTGCGTGTCAACCCAACTGATTTTCAGACTGTGGTTCAAACAGGTTGTAGTCAACGTAATGCGACCACATCAGCCAGAAACATGAAGTTCGGGTCGTAAATAGAGCTCTAGAAGTGTCATATGCTCGGCGGAACCAAAATGTCAAGATGTGTTTAAAGATGCACGTGGAACTGTGAAGAAATTTGGCTGGAACAAGAGGATCTCAACACGGATGCTTTTCTGTTTTCAATGCCATGACACTGAGAGGCTGAAGTGAACACATCGGTTGATAGGTGAATCTACGAGATTTCTGAGATGTTGATAAAGATGATGAGAGTTTAGTCGATTGACGAAGAAAGCTGAGGCTGGCAACAAGACCGACAGACTCTGTGATGCTAATGTTCGGGATGGTATCTTCGATTGCAACTTTCAAAGAGTTCTATCATCCACGGTCTTATATAACTCTGTTAGCGATTCGTTTTAGTCATGTTCAATTTTCCTGATAGTTATAGCGACAATGATTGAGGTATTCATCTCCTCTCCTTAACACAATACCACTGACTGAAAACTTGTTATTTTTCAGTCGAGAGTAGAAACAGATGAGGTACACTACTGATGGCCACTTACTTTCAGATGTTGATTCGTTTCCGAGGACTTTTCTCGACTCACTAAGTTTTCACGAAGGAATTGAGTTCGTACCATCTTTGATTACTTGATTTGAATGATATTCTACATTCTCTTGATTAAAAGCTGGCACGATTTTGTATGCTGTTGCCTTGTCGTGCTATGACCTAAACCTGAATGCTTAACGTATGACATTCTACAAGTTTTCAGTGAAGATCGATAAAGTTTCAACATTTCCATTCCAAGGTTAAATTTATGGTATTTTTTTGCAAGTATCACCGTCCCATGCAATGACTTGGATAGCTTAGTAGTTCCAGCAAGCAAACGTACACCCGGAAGAGAATTTCATGATTTGGCTAAAATGACAGCTTGTCAAATAATCATGTACTAAAAGTTTTATGTTGGAGACTTCCCGAACGAGCTTGTCAAATTATCAGGTAGTAAGACATTGATGGTCAAGACTCCCAGAGTACATCGGGCTCAGAACAGGATAAAGGTAAGGAAGAGTAAGAGAGGAAAACGGGTGTTTTCTGCCTTTGAAAGATATTTGGCTTCTCCTACTTAAATTATTCCATATCAAAGATAAAGAAATAAATAGGATCTCGCTTGCAGATTGAAAATTGAACGGATGTCATGAAGGTTCATGCGAAGTCCAGTTCCCGGCAGGTTGCCAACTTGGAAGACCGTCCCTTCTGTGCGTATGAAGCATTGAGCACCAGTAGTTTGAGATATACAAAATTCTTGACAGTTTTGAAGGATAAGCAGGAAGCTAAGCCTAGATAGCCTGGAACTCGGACGACCCAGAAGGGTCGTCCGAGCACTGACCTCGTCCGGAATTCCTGCCATCTGAGGTTTGGAAAGAAGTCTCGAAGTTTAGTCGCCCTTAGCTGATTCTGGCCGGATTGCCAAATGTTGGATGACCCTCAGGGTGACCATAGAATCTTGCCTGCAAAAAGCTCAGAAGGTTGAAAGCTGAGAAAGATTTAGGTACATGAAACCAGGCTACGTGCACCCTCTCATGCACCAAAACGATTCCGCATGCGAAATCTAACAGCGCTCAGCAACAGGTAAAGATTTTGATACAGGGTATTGCAGTGAAGATACAGTTACAGTTGGTATATACAAGAGGAAACTGCTGGCCATCAACAGTCACAGACAATTATTTTACATGTCCACAATATGTGGAAAACTGAATCCTATATACAATATGTGCTGAAGATTTGCCGTTGTAGGAAATGTTCCTACCGTCTAGTAAAGAATCCCGTGGGACGAATACTTTTCTTCGTCAGATTCGTCGTCACTTCTATCCTACGTATGGGCAGTGTCATATATTAGAAACCCCACCTCCGGGGTTCCAAGATGTCGATCTCATCTTTGAAGGGTGCCGTATGTGCTCTCCTCTACCTGATTTTGGAGTAGAGGTACCTTAATATCATCCTCCACTCCCTCAAATGGCATCACAAGACAGTCTCTCTCTTTCGCCAGCCTGTGCAGCCGCTGGCCCCAGATTACCAGATACAGACCGATCAGAATCAGCACAGCTCCAATCACGCTGCCCAGGTACAAAGGATCATCCAGAATGACGACTCCCAGAAATGCAGAAAACACAGTCTGGAGAGGAATGTACGCGGCTACAAGCACAGGGCCACCGCGCTGATTCGCCCACGTCTGCAGGGAGAAGTTGAGTCCCGAAGCCACGGCACCAGCATACACCACAGACACGATAGTCCCGGGAGAGTGCAGAATCCAGTCAGATGCTTGCGAAACGCTCGAGAGACCGGTGATCAGCAAAAACATGGCCCCCACGAAGATCGAAGAAGCCGAGAGTGAAACAGGGGCTGGGAATCTCTTCAGGGCAGGGATCTGCAGATTGGTGTATATGCCCATGCACAGGCAGTTGGCCACCAGGCACAGAGCACCCATCTGCCAGTAGTCCACTCCATAGCTCAGCAATGTGGACGCTAACCAATTATCTGCACCAGTCTCGGCCACGACCTCAGCTGCCTGCTCCTGCTCCGATGATGAGTCTGTGCCGAACAGAGTCGGGCCCTTGTAGAGGCACATTGTGAAGGCCCCCACAACGGCCGAGCAGATGCCAACCACTTTGGCCATTCCGTCAGGTTTGTTCAAGCGAATCACCTCGAACTTGCACACGACAGCAATCATGAATGTGAAGACGGGAATGGCGTTCTGCATTGCAGCTGCGAATGCCGTGTTGGTGTACGCCAGTCCTGCCAGGAACAGCGTCTGCTGCAGAAATATACCCATGAATCCCAACGCCAGGATTAACAAGCAAACGGGAACTGTCAAGGGAGTTCGGAGATTTCTTTCTGAGAAGAATGCCAGTGGCCCCAGGAGGCACAGGGCGATCGCGTCTCGGTACACTGCAAAGACGAAGCGGTTCACGCCTCCACTCATGGCAGCTTTGGTCAAAACATAGTAGACACCGTAGCCCAACTGCACCGTGATGAGAGCTAGCTGGACTCGAGTCCTCTCGCCTCGGAAGAAATTAAACATATCGGCCACCTTCCTCCTCTCGGCTGCCATCGCCATCTCGGCCAACTAAAATGTGAAGCAATCTTCTGAACGAGGATAATTAAACAACTAACAAGCAGCGAGCTGGGCCAGAATTGTCCGAGGCTGAACTCAACTTGAACCCTCAGACAATGCAGAAACAGTTTCGCATTCAACTGGTGTGGATTCGGAGGAAGAAGATTGATGTTGACTGCTAGACTTGTGCAGTACTTTTGACGAGGATGCAGGAGAAGGGGAAGCAGAGGCAGGTGATGGTGCGCTGATGGATATGGAAGGCCTTCGAATGCCAGCGTTTATACGTTCCCATCGGAGGCTAGGGACAGGGAGTGCGTAGCGGCATAGAATCTTGGGACCCGGTCAATACCCGCACCGGTACGGTAGAGTCTTTGGCCATTTGGGTCCGGCAGTCAAACTTGTGAAGGACCAGGAGATTGTGGCGACGTTGGAAGAAGCGCGTGCAGGACCGAACTTGATTTGATTACCGCACGTACATCCAAATATGGAACTCATGTGCTCTGTCGCTTCTGCCTCTGATCCAACGGACCTGAAGACCCGAGTCCATTTGCCATGGTCACGAAACCAACTTGAGTGCGCACAATCTGACTGGGCTGAGAGACCTTTTCCCAGTTTATGCTCTCCCTCGCTTTACATTGTGGCTGTCGGAGACGTGACCTCTGGCAACCAGAGTAGGTGATTGTATATACTTTCTACCAAGTACATTCACATCTGAGTCATTGCTGATTAGTCTCATGGCTACCACTTGATTAGGGGCAAGGATTAGTGACAATTCTTGATAATCACTTAGACACTAATTTATTTGCTTGAGATTTTTTTATATAGTATTTTATGATAATAAACGATTGATAGATATACAATTTTTTTTATATATTTGGACAATGTAAGAAAAAAATCTTATAACAATATATATAATCATATTCATATTAAAAATCTATTGCAAAAACCACATGTAATCTTTAGTGAATGACTAAAATATGTTTTTGGAATGCTATCCATACAATAACTCATACAAATAGCTAATAATATAAAGAATATTTTTGATAACGTAGATTTCCTTTAATGTTTTCTTCCAAGATTGAAAAAGATATAATGTTAACATAACATAATAAATTATATAAAATATTTTATTATAATTTTTAATTTTTATAATATTATTTTTATAAATATAGTAGCAACTTTATATAATATTTTTGAAGTACTTATGATACTTACTTTCAAGCTTGATTGTGGAATAAATCTTTTTGTTCGCTTGAATAAAAAGATTTACATTTTTTTAGCATAAAAGACTTAAATTACAAATTTGTCAGGTTAGAAATATGTAGACTTAGTATTCTCTCCAATTGTATAGTGCATAAATGTTATTCTAATCAATATAGATATATTAGTTCATTTGCCGACATGTACAAAATATTTTGATTAGTATACATTGAGATTCTATTTTAAATAGTTTTAAAGAACACTTGATTTCATATTGTCGTTTTTAAAAGCAAGCATTCATGTGGAACATCCCATTGAAAACTCTTGATCACCAGAATTGTTTTGAAGCAGATAGTGAAAGAATATGTTAAAATGTTACGGTAATGATAATGTATTAAGCTTTTCGAAGTTTAAGGAGTGAGAACTTTTAGAGTAACCAGAAAATATTATTGAGTAAACAGAAATTTGATCTATAATGTCATATAATTGAATTGTGATATTTGACGCTTATGTGAACTTTGTAATGGAATGTTATAACCTTGTTAAGCATCTTGCAAGAGTGTTATATATGCATCATAAGAGCCATATGGGAATGCTCTTCTTGTGGGTGCGATACTTCTGAGTCACTCGATTAGTAAGGATTGTATGGTGTGTATCAAGTTCTTGTTTGACTGTGTTTGCTATAATGCGGAGTGCTTTGTTGTGCCTTGCCATAAGGAGACTCTTAAGAGATGGTTGGGAACACTTACGTGGGAACTTCGACTCCTTCGATTGATCTGTGGATGTTCTCCCATCATTGTCCGTTCTTGTTTATCAATGTGGTGGGTTCCAGTCGCATAGGTTCAGAAGATCGCAGAGCTCAAACATAATCTCGAGTCTACAAAGAGTGCCTAGAATATGCCGTGTGAACGCAGAAAAGAATGATGGGATGTTTTTCAAGGAGAAGATTCCAACATTATCTCCCATTTACACCGAGCAGATAGAGTCCGATCAGATGATGATCTCAGTCGAGCGGTGGTTGTTGTTCGATGCAGGGAGTCCCCTACGTGTTCATGAAGTACCGAATGCATTTTTCCGATTGAACACGAAGTTGTTTGCTATTCACCTGTTTAGGACTTAAGGAGATTGTTGGCTGTCGTGAGGGTGCGAATAAAGTTCCTTGGAACTGAAAGTAGGCCTATCCCCGCGTATTCAACAACACAGTCCGTAAATCGTTTGATAGCGTGGAGCATTAGGGAAAGATTTCATATTCTACATTGCAGTCAAGACTGCTCTATTTTCTGGAATCTATGAGCAGTTTTCGCTGGAACTCTGATTAAAAGTTGCAGACCAGATATGGTCGCAGCCGTTTACGTTACATGGTAAAAAATTGTGAACACCTCGTTCATATGTACAAAAGGGTAGACAAGACTGGTGGTATATGTTATCTATCCCCTACTGAGTCTGTTCTATTGCGGTGGCGAGAATGTGTCGATCCTCCAAAATATTATCGTCAGATGTTTATCTCCAGCAATTGCGCTGGTATGAAAGGGAAATCTAATCTATCCTTCGAATGCCAAGACCCCGACATGTCCATTTCACCTTCTAATGGTGCCGTATGTGCTCTCATCTTCTTGATTTTGAAGTAGAGGCACTTTGACATCATCTTCCACACCCTGGAAGGGCATCACAAGACAGTCTCTCTCTTTTGCCAGTCTCTGCAGGCGCTGGCCCCAGATTACCAAATACAGACCGATCAAAATCAGCACAGCTCCAATCACGCTGCCCAGGTACAAAGGATCATCCAGAATGACGACTCCCAGAAATGCAGAAAACACAGTCTGGAGAGGAATGTACGCGGCTACAAGCACAGGGCCACCGCGCTGATTCGCCCACGTCTGCAGAGAGAAGTTCAGCCCCGAAGCAACTGCACCGGCATACACCACGGACACAATTGTCCCAGGAGAGTGCAGAACCCAGTCAGATGCTTGAGAAACGCTCGAGAGTCCGGTGATCAGCAAAAACATGGCCCCCACGAAGATCGAAGAAGCAGACAGCGAAACAGGGGCCGGGAATCTCTTCAGAGCAGGAATCTGCAGATTGGTGTAGATACCCATGCACAGGCAGTTGGCCACCAGGCACAGAGCACCCATCTGCCAGTAGTCGACTCCATAGCTGAGCAAAGTGGACGCTAACCAATTATCTGCACCAGTCTCGGCCACGACCTCAGCCGCCTGCTCCTGCTCTGCTGATGAGTCTGTGCCGAACAGAGTCGGGCCCTTGTAGAGGCACATTGTGAAAGCCCCCACAACTGCTGAGCATATGCCAACCACTTTGGCCATTCCGTCAGGCTTGCTCAGTCGAATCAGCTCGAACTTGCAGACCACAGCGATCATGAATGTGAAGACCGGAATGGCATTCTGCATGGCTGCTGCAAATGCCGTGTTGGTGTACGCCAGCCCAGCCAGAAAGAGCGTCTGCTGCAGAAAAATACCCATGAAACCTAGTGCGAGGATGAACAAGCAGATGGGAATTGTCAAAGGGGTTCTCAGATTTCTTTCTGAGAAGAATGCCAGTGGCCCCAGGAGGCACAGGGCGATCGCGTCTCGGTACACTGCAAAGACGAAGCGGTTCACGCCTCCACTCATGGCAGCTTTGGTCAAAACATAGTAGACACCGTAGCCCAACTGCACCGTGATGAGAGCTAGCTGGACTCGAGTCCTCTCGCCACGAAAGAAATTGAACATATCGGCCACCTTCCTCCTCTCGGCTGCCATCGCCATCTCGGCCTACAAAATATGTGAGGACGTCTTCCGATATAGGTAGACCAATTAAACAATCCGACACGCAGCGAACTATGTTTAAATTGTGTGAGTTCAGAAGAAGTGTTGCTCCAATCAAAGCTGCTTGAATTGTTCTTGCTCTGGTAAGATCGTGTAGTAATTTCAAATGAGGATGCAGGAGAAGGAGAAGCAGAAGCAGAGGCGAGTGAACAGGCGGAATGATGGAGATCTCCGAAATGGGGGGATTTATACGTTCCCGTCGAACGCTAGAGCCAGGGAGGGAATGATGGTTCGACATCTTGAGACCAGGTCAGCGTCCCGAAGTGGCACAGTCTTTGTCCTCGAAGTTTGGCGATTTGGGTCTTGCAGTCAAATTGGTGGAAGACGAGCAGATTCAGGAGAAGCGCGAAGAAGCGCGTGCAGGACCGAAATTGCTTTGCTTCCCCGGGCCTTCCCAGTACGTATGCAAAAGTGGAACTCATGTGCTCTGTCTCTTCATGTGTCTTATCCGACCATGACCTACAAGACCGAAGTCAAACTGGCACAGTCAGCGAACAAACTTGAGAGCGCAATCTGACGAGAGTAACACATACGTCTTCCTTGTAGTACATCGCTCTCTCTCTCTCTCTCGTCTTCCTTGTACCAACGCTACGGTGATGCTGATGCTGAATGGGGTGTGTTTATGTGTGTGCAGACGATCATACGGGTCAGCCCGATAGATGAAAGTAACTAAAGATCGTACGTCATGAAATGAAGGGACGACCACATGTACTGACTTGCATAAAAGATAACGAGCCTCACCCAATAGGCGTAGAAAAGGTTTTGATTCTGATTCAAACGGTACAAGCGATGAAAGTAAAAAAGGATGATACTCCAAAAGAAATCATTCAGCTAGCAAGTTAACAATAGGATAGCTGAGGGCCACGAGCCCAGATTAGGCGCGGGGAAGTAAGATATGTGGAAGTGAGACCTAATTCCCCAAAAGAGATTGGGAGGGAATAGTATTACGATATTGCTGTGTGGATTGTGGAAGGTAGCCCGGACCCCAAAAAACGAATGTGTGAATTAAAGAAGAGTCAAGGGGTCGAAAGGAAGATAACACTCGGTAAGGATCCCGTATGCAACTTGTGTGTCTCCCAAGGACCCAAAGGAGCCAGCAGATTGACTCGGGTAGAGCATAATGCAAACTTTAAATATCATGAATAAAGGATGGACAAAAGTCGTCGATGCCAACATGAGAATCCAAAACACAAAGACTAGAAGAGTGCAATTGAAAACCGGTAGGGATTATCAAATGAAAGATACTATCATGAGGGCTCCAAACCTGGCGCTTACTTGATTGGATCTGTAGCTCAACCTCACGAAGTGCATCAATCAACTGAAACAGAAATGAGAGAACTTCTGATGCTGGACCCAAGATATGAGTGTGGTCCGAAATTGGAGTAAAAAAAATAAGAGGATGAATTTCTGCCACTGGTGTCATTTTCGTGAAATGAACGATAGCAAAAACACTTTCATTTAGTATTTAATTTGATAAGATTTTTCTATTTTTTAAAAAATATATATAAATTGTAATTCATAGGATACATAGTAGGTTTGAACTAATCATCCCTTTACGAAAAGTTATACAAAATAAGTTTATATCATGAATTAAATTAATATATCATTGTAATACCAACAGTTATTTAAGACATTCTAGAATTTTGTTATATACTGTGTTTCAATTTTTATCAAATTATTCAAATCACAATATTACAACTTTAACCAGTGAATGCTTTATCATTAATAAGTTGATTGAATTTGGAATCTGTAATCAAATTAAAATAACCGTAATGATTTATCATTTATCTTCTGTAAGACTTATCCTTATAATCAATTTAAAAGCTACATTCATTCTTAATTTTGTAATTATTGTATGGATCATTTTTCATGAATAATTTGCATATTTTTAAATAATTTTTTATGAATTGTATCAGTCAAAAAAATAAAATTTAAATTCGTTGATCTATGAACTGAATTTTTTTTAATTATTATTTAATGTGATAAATTTTCAATAGTTATTATTTTTAGCCAGAGTTCAGATAATTACTTGTGACTACCATTATATTACTAAGGAATTTTTTTAAATTTCAAAATTTCAAAATTTTTGATTATTTCCTAGATCACGAAATGTTTGTTGATTACAATATTCTTTCTCCCAAATCTTTGAATCGATAGAAATTTATTTATTTTATCTTAAAAATATACAAAATGATTTTAATAAGTCTAACTAAATTTTCAGTTTGAAAATTCTTGTGATTTGACAGCAGGGAATTTTCACAATAGTGGAGCAAATTGTACGAGAATTTTCAGTTAAAAAGAATAAGGACATCCTAATTTGATATCTAGGAAGAAAATTTGATCCGGCATTATAAGACTGCCAAAGGTCAAATTGCCCAACTAAGCAACAGTATCAAATACTTATGTCATGTCCTTCACCTTGAAATTTTGAACTCGAATAACACGGAAGATGCGGATAGTCTCATAATCGATCCACTAGCTCTTGAAAGTTGAATTCCATTCCAACTATTTGTAAACATATGGGAGACCTTGGCATCTCTAGCTGCCTACCTAAGCAGCAGCGCGCTTCACAAAACATCGAGTTTGCGTCCTTGGAACTTGCACTAGAGAACTGTGCTGCTGCAACTGTAGTCACGTGACGTCAACCAAAGCTTGAGCTCAAACGTGACACGCCTGAAAAACAGAGCCTCGACTCTGGCTCTTCGGGGATGTTACCATCATTTGCCGTTGCTGTTTCTGAACGTTGTGGGCACCAGTGGCGTTGGTTTACATCGACTGCCTTGCATCAGCCCAAAAGGATCAACTCAGAAGGATCCTCATCAGATTTGTAGAATTCAGAATAGTTCCGGTTTCCATGGAGCAGATAGAGTCTGACCACATCATGAACTAGATTCGGGCTACAGTAATAGGGAATGAATGGATGAATGAATGAAAGAGCGGTTGTTGGTTGCTAGCTGCTTGGATTCCCTTACGTCGTCATGAAGTAAAGCACATAAGTTGCTTCCGATTCATACGTTCATGGGTTTAGGCAGATTAACAAACGTGTGGGGCGAAGCAAGGTTCTTGAAAAAAGACAGTAGACGCTTATGCTTGGTTAAACACCGACTGATTCTGTGCAGGTTTGACAGCGTGGAAAATTGGGCACAGATTTCAGAGTTCACATTTGCAGTCCAGACTGTTATAGCTTACGAAGGGAAATCCAGTTTCTTACCGATAATTTCTTTAAAGAGTCGCGGACGTAAGAAGTCGCAGTCAATTATGTTACATGCCCACAAAATGTGAACTGCTCACTCGTATACACAAAAAGGTAGTGAGGATTGATGCTCTTTGTTTCTATCCCCTACTGAATCTATCCTACGGAGATGGCGACGAATGTGTCGATCCTCCGAAATTTCTCGTCAAAATGATTATACTCAGCAATTGCGCTGGTATGAAGCGGCAGTCTAATGTAACGTTCGAGTTCCAGAAACTGGACATGTTCATTTACCTTCGAATGGTGCCGTATGTATTCTCCTCGCCTTGATTTTGGAGTAGAGGTACCTTGACATCATCCTCCACTCCCTCAAATGGCATCACAAGACAGTCTCTCTCTTTCGCCAGCCTGTGCAGCCGCTGGCCCCAGATTACCAGATACAGACCGATCAGAATCATCACAGCTCCAATCACGCTGCCCAGGTACAAAGGATCATCCAGAATGACGACTCCCAGAAATGCAGAAAACACAGTCTGGAGAGGAATGTACGCGGCTACAAGCACAGGGCCACCGCGCTGATTCGCCCACGTCTGCAGGGAGAAGTTGAGTCCCGAAGCCACGGCACCAGCATACACCACAGACACGATAGTCCCGGGAGAGTGCAGAATCCAGTCAGATGCTTGCGAAACGCTCGAGAGACCGGTGATCAGCAAAAACATGGCCCCCACGAAGATCGAAGAAGCCGAGAGTGAAACAGGGGCTGGGAATCTCTTCAGGGCAGGGATCTGCAGATTGGTGTATATGCCCATGCACAGGCAGTTGGCCACCAGGCACAGAGCACCCATCTGCCAGTAGTCCACTCCATAGCTCAGCAATGTGGACGCTAACCAATTATCTGCACCAGTCTCGGCCACGACCTCAGCTGCCTGCTCCTGCTCCGATGGTGAGTCTGTGCCGAACAGAGTCGGGCCCTTGTAGAGGCACATTGTGAAGGCCCCCACAACGGCCGAGCAGATGCCAACCACTTTGGCTAATCCGTCAGGTTTGTTCAAGCGAATCACCTCGAACTTGCACACGACAGCAATCATGAATGTGAAGACGGGAATGGCGTTCTGCATAGCTGCTGCGAATGCCGTGTTGGTGTACGCCAGTCCTGCCAGAAACAGCGTCTGCTGCAAAAATATACCCATGAATCCCAACGCTAGGATTAACAAGCAAATGGGAATGGTCAAAGGAGTTCGCAAATTTCTCTCTGAGAAGAATGCCAGTGGCCCAAGGAGACACAGCGCAATCGCGTCTCTGTATACAGCAAATACAAAGCGGTTCACGCCCCCGCTCATGGCAGCTTTGGTCAAGACATAGTAGACACCGTAGCCCAATTGAACCGTAATGAGAGCAAGCTGGACTCGAGTCCTCTCACCACGAAGGAAATTGAACATATCTGCTACCTTCCTCCTCTCCGATGCCATCACCATCTCAGCAAATAGAAAATGATGATTTCTTTCCACCGAAATTCAACCAATGGAGTAGTCTGACACACTCTGAAATACTGTAGGAGTCGAAATATTAGGAATTCTAATTGTGCACAAACAATGTTCAGGAACAGCTTGTCAAGTGGGAAGCAATGAAAACGATGAACAAGTGTTTCCTTCTGAATTTTGAGAACTATGTTCACACGATGATTCACAGAAGCGGAGCTCCGCAGGGGAATAGATGATGATTTGATGGTGGATATTGACAGGCGTTGGAAGGAGAGCCTTTAAACCCACCTGTAGAAGCCTGCAGACGTAAAGTGCCGAGGGGGTTCGTAATGTGGGGTCAAGGTCAGTGTTAGAGTGTGGTAAAGCCAAAGGGCCCAAAGACTTTGGTGGGTTTTGGTCTTCCAGTCCAATTTCTGCAAGACGCGGACAAGTAGAAAGCAAGAACGATATCTACCCAATGTGCAAATAGAATCTATAGAAAAGGACGAAAAGAAGTATAAAGTGCGAAAAGCACAAAAGAGTAGGGAGCAAGGGCCCTGAGGACTGTCACTTCGTCTTCTTCCTCACCGTATCCAAATATGTAACACATGTTGTTCGTCTGTTCTGGTCCTGATGCCATCCTGACTTACATGGCTTTAGAGAACCACAGTCAAAGTCAGATAATCAGGACCTGAACGAGAGAAAGCCCGAGCAACAATTTACTGAAGATTTGAGTGCAACGGAAACCAGAGACTTGACACTTACTGTCTTCACATGCTTCGATATTCTTCCGTAGGATCTGTAATTTCAGCCTCTGTACCCTAAACCGTGACGAGTATACTGGAAATATCTTGTTAGATACTACGGGCTGTCCTATCCGACTCCAATGCTATACTAAATTAGTAACAACACATTAGTCCAAGTCCGATGGATTACAATTGAATAAAATAAAATGCATTCATCCCAAGAATAATTATTATTATAATGGTCTCTTTGTTTTTTCATAGAGAAGTAGATATCATTCCCACTAGTAAATCTAGTTTGTAATGATCCCAAATATCATGTGTCTTGAAACTTGTAAACATATTCTTGAAGAATGCCTGCCATATATCATTTACAGGGATCGACTTTCAGTGACAACTTTTTTGGGTTCTTGGCAAATCATTCTTTATCCTAAACTAATAAGAAGGTAATTGACTTAAATTATTTCCTTCTTTTATAAAGTAATGATTATTATAATGTATACACTAGAGCTGTTTGTTATAGTTAGAGCCTCATAAGTTCTTCTTTTCTTTTATCTAAAATTTACCTAAAATTATAGCTTGTATGTTATCATGTCACCATCATTACCAATTTCCTTTTTTTTAAATTTTTTCCCTACTTTGGTTTTTTAATTTCCAGAGCTTTGGCCTCTTAGCTTTTGAGATGCATCCTAGTGATCTCAAGAACATCATAAACATCTAGAAACAAGCTTGTGTATATGTCATATGAGAGACATATGTCGTACGAAACATTTTAATTTGTATACATTCTTTTACAAAAATAAAAATTTAGATAATCTAAATATTAAATTAATCACATTTAGGCTTAATATAAATTAAACATTAAAAAAATTATTTTAAAAAAAAAATTTCATGAGAACACCTTTTATCTTGATATATGCATATAATCAGAGAAAATGCACTTTAAACCTGCATGTATGATATTTGATCTGTTTAGATTTTAAAATCAGAATAGAGTTTTAAAAATAAAAGAAATTTTGATATTTAAAACAGTTCATTTCTCTTTTTCATCAATCCAACGATAATGATAAATGAAGTAATAAATCAATTAAAAAATCATATTGTATAACGAGTTTTGTAAAAAAAGGTTATCTTTACAATAACTTTTTATACAAAACTCGTTTGCTATGTAATTAAAAACATTTTAAAAAAGTTCTTAGTTGCAATAAATTCATGTGAACATCCTATTTAGTAATATGATGTTGTCTGGACATACTATACATCAAGAAGTAATGATTTGTTATCAAAATAAATGGGTATAATTAAAATTAACTGAAGTTCACCAAATCTATATTGTATACCACCGAGTTAGATTAGGTACTTTAACAACTTTAAGGTTGTTGTACACTTCCTCTATCTATATATATATATATATATAATCACTTCTGAGATTTATCCCTTTCAAAATCAAATTTATCTCGAAGGGTTTCAGAGTGAACGTTGATGTTAGAGTATCTCTCCTATGCACATGATTTGGTTAATGGAATATGTTATATTGTACCATGATCTACTTCACAACCAGTATAATTAAAAAAATTGATAATTTTCATTCGTCGACTTTACATTCTAACGTTATTATCATGTCTTACATTGTAAAAAAATGCTCGGATATATGACTATGTACAACGATGATTTACATAATTTTTGCAATACATATTCAATTATTTGAATCATACCATTTTTTGGTGAAATAAAATCATTTTTAATGATATGAACCTTGTATCAAAAAATTTATAAGTACAAGAATTCAGTTACCGCATTAGAATATTGGTATATAATGGATGAATATAAAGAGAAAGATAGATTGCATTCACTACAATCTTAAGGCATTGCTACCTCGTATTGTTTTCTGGTTCATGTTTTCTGGTTCACGTATATGTAATATATAAATTGCTGTTATATTTCAATTTGCTTCATTGTGGATATTTTTAAAAAAAAATAAGCATACAATTTCATGGCAAGTAGACTTTCCAGAATAATTCATTTTCTTATACATACATCAATTTTCATATTATAACTTTAGATATCTGAAAATTGCATATTATAATAGCTTCTTTAAATCCTCATAAGATGTAAATCCGATGTTAATACTCATATTAGATCGAACAGAAATCCATAAAATCCATAAATTTGTTTTCAAAGTAGACACAACAACAAAAAAACTTCAAGTACAAGGTGTTTTTTATCACATTAGAAGGTGTAACACCCATAACGTAAGACTATAATTAGATAGTCATAGAGATTTCTAATGAAAAAAAATATTTTTTGACCTTTTATATTCAATATTTCTTGTCGTTGTAAAGAGTTTACTAGAAATAAAGTACTTAGCACAAAACTTGAAATGTCTATTGAATATTTTTCCAAATAAAAACTCCTAGATAATATTAAATTTTTTTTGATAAATTCTATGCATTTGGAGTATACAGAATCGTGTAAATTACATTCTCAACTACTGCAAATGTTTATTTAACCCAAAGTAGTATGGACTGACATAACATTTCTGAAGATATTTCCTGCAATTAAATGTAAATCATAAGTCAAATCAGCTTTCGAAAGTTGCAGATCGGAAGAATGGCAGCCGTTTATATTACACATCCACAATGTGTGGATCAATCATTTATATTACAGATGTAGGAAAAAAATTGTTCTCTCTACCTTAGTAAAGAACTCGCAGTAACTGTTGGCGAATCTGGTGATCCGCCGATTTCCCTCACTAAGGTTCCCTCCCCTCTTCACTAAGCTACTATCCAGCGAGTGAGCTGGTACGCAGAACCAGTCTCAAGAATCAGTCAAGTTCCAGGCCCCCAGTTGGTGTCATCTCACCTTCGAATGGTCCCATACGTGCTCTCCTCCCCTTGATTTTGGAGTAGAGGTGCTTTCAAATCCTCTTCCACACCCTCAAATGGAGTAGCAAGACAATCTCTCTCTTTCGAAAGCCTGTGCAAGCGCTGCCCCCAAATGACCAGATACAGACCGATCAAAATCAGGACAGCTCCAATCACGCTTCCCAAGTACAGTGGATCATTTAGAATAACGACTCCAAGAACTGCAGAGAATACAGTCTGGAGGGGAATGTACGCGGCTACAAGCACAGGACCACCGCGCTGATTTGCCCACGTCTGCAGAGAGAAGTTGAGTCCCGAAGCCACGGCACCAGCATACACCACAGAGACTATCGTCCCAGGAGAGTGCAGAATCCAGTCAGATGCTTGTGAAACGCTCGAAAGTCCAGTGATCAGCAGACACATAGACCCGACGAAGATTGAAGAAGCCGAGAGTGAAACAGGGGCTGGGAATCTCTTCAGGGCAGGGATCTGCAAATTGGTGTATATGCCCATGCACACGCAATTTGCTACCAGGCACAGAGCACCCATCTGCCAGTAGTCCACTCCATAGCTCAGCAAAGTGGAAACTAACCAACCCTCGGCACCAGTCTTGGCCACAACCTCAAATGCCTGCTCCTGCTCCGATGATGAGTCTGTGCCGAACAGAGTCTGCCCCTTGTAGAGGCACATTGTGAAGGCTCCCGCCACTGCTGAGCAGATGCCAACGACTTTGGCCATTCCGTCTGGTTTGTTCAAGCGAATCACCTCGAACTTACACACGACAGCAATCATGAATGTGAAGACTGGAATGGCGTTCTGCATTGCTGCTGCGAATGCCGTGTTGGTGTACGCGAGGCCTGCCAGGAACAGCGTCTGCTGCAGAAATATACCCATGAATCCCAACGCTAGAATTAACAAGCCAATGGGAACTGTCAAAGGGGTTCGTATATTTCTTTCTGAGAAGAATGCCAGTGGCCCCAGGAGGCACAGAGCTATCGCATCTCTGTAGACTGCAAAGACAAATCTGTTCACGCCCCCACTCATGGCTGCTTTGGTCAAGACATAGTAGACACCGTAGCCCAGTTGCACCGTAATGAGAGCTAGTTGGACTCGGGTCCTCTCACCATGAAGAAAATTGAACATATCTGCAACCTTCCTCCTTTCCGTTGCCATCACCATCTCGGAAAATGGATGTAATCACAATTTCTAACTACTGAAATGAGAAGAATCCAGTAATTTGACACTGAAGAATTCAGATATAATTGATGAAGTTCAATGAAAATTGAGCTTTTAGTGATGAACTAGCGACAGTCACAAGAATTTGGGTCTAGAATAGAACTGCTAGAGAAGTTATCACTGGTGAGAAGTAGCTGGATTTCTTCCTGCCCTCCAAGATATCTCGAACGATCATTAAATTCAAAATCCAGGAGGAGCAGAGGCAGGTGAGAAGGCAAAATGGTGAAATGGTGTGAGTGATATGGGGAGGGATCTTCGTTGAGAGCATTTAAGCTTTCAAGGAGTAGGCTACGCACAGAGATTTCGGTGGGGTTGGAAATTTGGCACCAGGTTCGTGTGTGTTGGGTGGTGAAACGAGAGTCACTGGCTTACTTCGGTCTTGCAGTCACAAACTGCAAGACTGTAAAAGTGTAAAGGAAGATGTGGAGTATACTTTCTTTCCCTTCCTTCCATAAAGTATTCCAGTATGGAACTTATGTGGTTTGTCTCTTCTGCTTTCATCCGATGCTGGCGTACAGGTGTTCGAAGTCAAACTGGCTGATACTGCAGTCCTGACCGTTTGAGTTCACAATTGACTAGTAAAAGTTGAGAGCCTCCTGCTGTCACTTTTGTACTTGTTTGACATGACATTACCTCACTGTTTTCCATTACTACCTTGGACTTCACTTCTTATCTTTTCCAAGAATGTTGGAATAGTTAGAGATATATCCAGGAGATTCATAGGAGTCTAACTGAAGTTCACTTTATACTCCACTTGAGAACCATTTACATGTATGACATGAGTTGGACATGTATATTTATATATATATATATGAGTCATGAGTCAAATTATGAAATGCAGTCATTGATAGCATGGCATTTGTAGGTTACACTCAACATTTAAATATATATCTTCGGCTCATTTTGCGCTTTAGTTTTCTCCTCACACAGACTATTTTATGTTTATCTAGCTTTGTAACATATGTGATGTGGTTCACATACCATGTTGCATTTTAGTATTGGAATGTCAAAATCAACCATTCATGAATGGATATTCATTACGCAAAATGAGATGAATATCTACCAGCAGTGCTTTTCATAAATGTTTGCCAATCTTGTCCATGAAAATATTTACAAAAAAGTGTGAGATAAATTATTTACATTCTAAACCCATTAATCACTCACTTGAAACTTATACTTAAATTTGTATAAAACTCTAAAACTTATTTGCACTACACATGATTTGCATATATATATATATATATAATAAACCATGTGACCTTTGTAATATACGTTATTTGCATAATATGCATGTATTAAATCAACAATGTGATACTAAACTTATTTTTAAAAGTTTGACTTAAATCACAAGTATTATTATATATAAGAAATGGTAGGCAAAGGGCTTACATGACATTATATGAGATTCTTTTAAGGAATGACTTCAATCTATATGTTTTGGAAGTCAATTTTATATGAATATTCCTGAAATTTTGCTTGAAATTTTTTTTTCATTTCTTGTCAATTTCAGATAACTAAAATTTTATTTGGTATACCACCAAAATTTCTTATTTGAAATATAATTTGAGTTATAAATGTTATATTTTGTAATACAATCAACAATTTGTGAACATCTCAATTCTATGTACAGACTGCCACTAAAGACTGGTGTTGAAAGTGTTAAGCTATCCTCTATTATTCGATTGGCAACGAATTTGTTGATCCTCCCAATTTCCTCGTGTACAAAGCTTCTACTGTACTCGGCGATTGGGCTAGAATGCAGGGCAACTCTAATGTATCATTCTAACTTCAGAGTCAAAACTGCTTTGTATCACCTTCTAATGGTGCCGTATGTGCTCTCATCTTCTTGATTTTGAAGTAGAGGCACTTTGACATCATCTTCCACGTCTTGGAACGGAGATACAAGACAGTCTCTCTCTTTTGCAAGTCTGTGCAGGCGCTGGCCCCAGATGACGAGATACAAACCGATCAAAATCAGCACAGCTCCGATAACGCTTCCCAAGTAGAGTGGATCATCCAGAATGACGACTCCCAGAAATGCAGAAAACACAGTCTGGAGAGGAATGTACGCGGCTACAAGCACAGGGCCACCGCGCTGATTCGCCCACGTCTGCAGGGAGAAGTTGAGTCCCGAAGCCACGGCACCAGCATACACCACAGACACGATAGTCCCGGGAGAGTGCAGAATCCAGTCAGATGCTTGCGAAACGCTCGAGAGACCGGTGATCAGCAAAAACATGGCCCCCACGAAGATCGAAGAAGCCGAGAGTGAAACAGGGGCTGGGAATCTCTTCAGGGCAGGGATCTGCAGATTGGTGTATATGCCCATGCACAGGCAGTTGGCCACCAGGCACAGAGCACCCATCTGCCAGTAGTCCACTCCATAGCTCAGCAATGTGGACGCTAACCAATTATCTGCACCAGTCTCGGCCACGACCTCAGCTGCCTGCTCCTGCTCCGATGATGAGTCTGTGCCGAACAGAGGCGGCCCCTTGTAGAGGCACATTGTGAAGGGCCCCCACAACGGCTGAGCAGATGCCAACGACTTTGGCCATTCCGTGAGGTTTGTTCAAGCGAATCACCTCGTACTTGCAGACGACAGCAATCATGAATGTGAAGACGGGAATGGCATTCTGCTAGCCGCTGCGAATGCCGTGTTGGTGTACGCCAGGCCGGCCAGAAACAATGTTTGCTGTAGAAATATACCCATGAATCCCAAGGCCAGGATTAACAAGCAGATTGGAACTGTGAAAGGAGTTCGTAGGTTTCTTTCTGAGAAGAATGCCAGTGGACCCAGGAGGCATAGCGCAATCGCGTCTCGGTACACTGCAAAGACGAAGCGGTTCACGCCTCCACTCATGGCGGCTCTGGTCAAGACATAATAGACACCGTAGCCCAACTGCACCGTGATGAGAGCTAGCTGGACTCGAGTCCTCTCACCGCAAAGGAAATTGAACATATTTGCAACCTTCCTCCTTTCCGCCGCCATCGCCATCTACGCAATGTGAAGTATGAAAGTTTATTGCCACTGAAAATCGGTGAATTGAATGTCTGGACACTCAATGAATCTTCCTGTAAATAAACGATATTGAGTTGAAAAGAAATGTGAATTGTGCCCGAATATGATTCAGAAACAACTGTCTGGTGATCAAGTGATAAAGGATTTCTCTTCCCTCCCTCCAAGATTTGTGTAGTTCCTTGAATCCTGCGACTGATGAGAGGACGCCCAAGGTGAAACGACGAAATGATGCCGTGATGGTGTATGGACCTTGAGATGAGAGCATTGAAACCTTTCGGAAGGAAACTACGCACACACGGTGCGTAGGGGTGTCAAAGCTGGGGACCAGGTTCTTGTCTGATCAAAGACAGAGTCTTTGGCGATTTCGGTCGTCTGGTCAAATTGCTGGAAATTGCTGGTGTCGATGACAAGCGTAAAGCCGCGAAAGCGAGGAGCGTCTAGGAATCCTGCCAACATTCAAATACGGAACTCGTGTGCTTTATCTGTTCTGACTGATATAATCAAAACACACAGAAAGGATGGGAAGATCACATCAAGTCGTACAAGGATGAAACCAAGTCAGAACCATGGGGCTACGCCCCATGGTTCTGACTCATAATCGCTGAGTAGATTCCCATCCTTTTTGTTATTTTACTTTGTACTTTACTTGATTCTGAGTATCCAGTACCGATCTATTGGTCTTCAGATTGACAAATCGCCTAGTCTGGACTCTGGACTTTAATTCCAGTCAGGATGTCAGAACCGATCATAACAGATTAAGCGAGTCACGTTCCGGACATAGAGTTAGATTGTTTGGCAGACTTTACTTGGCCCTTCCTAGGGCAGATTTGTTTGGCCCTTCCTAGGGTATTGAGGGTACTGGTCCTACCTTTTCTTCTATTCTAAACATCTATTTTTTGAGTATAATCAAAAAGATGAATTCAGATTCTATGGTGTGAATTTTATTTTTTATGTTACTTATTGGGTCTGCTATGAATCATAAAGAAAAGTCAGTAAATTTGTATGTTTTTTCATATGTATATTTTACAACTGTTTTATGTATGTTTGAAATTTTGTAACAATAAAATAACATAAGGTTAAGAACAAAGCTGTCAAAAAAAAGATTTATTGCACAAAAAATGCTTTGAATTATATTCTTCAAATATCAATGGATTGTTACATATAAACCTTGTACTTTAATTGAATATAAATCGTGTTGATCTACATCTAATCTATTAACTCTATTTTATTATGATGTTCATTACTGAAAATATAGAAGGAATGTATAGACATTAAAGCATTTGCATCAAGTTTTCAAGCAGTTATATTTATTCAAACTTCAATTATATCAGAAAATTTAATCTTCAAAATTTTTATCAGACCACTATTTTAATAAAAAATTTATACCAAATCAATTTTTTTAATTAAAAAATTAGATTTATTTTTTATGAAAATAAACCTTGATCTTATGATGCTTTTCAATTTTTTAGAACAAATTTTTTTCCAATGTTGCTGCATTAAAAATTAAAAATTTCTAAATTTAAAGAATACTATTTTAATATTTATCATACATTATTTTGTACAGCTTGAAAATTATTATGATCATTATCAAGGTTGAAATTTGTTTAATTTTTCATTATAAATATTAATCAATATATTCATTAAGATGAGATATTTACAAATTCAATTTTTGCAATCAAAATTTTTTAAAATTCAGTGTTTAAAAGTTCAAATTAGTTTATGTGAATGTTTCTAAAAGTTCACACCAAATGTCTTAGCTACATTACTCAATCTCTAAGAATTTTACAAATTGTCTATAACATGCCTGCTAATATTTAGTTGATACTGAAAATTGCAACCCTACCAAACATGAAAAAAAAATCTAAACATTGAAATAAGTTTTATTTGAATATTGATTTTATAAATATAATTTTTTATAATTCATAAAAAAAATAAAATAATTGATAAAATAATATAATATAAATTAAATGTTAAAAAATGATTCCCAAATCCTAACATATTAAAACTCACTACAATCACAATCCTCAGATTTAAAATGTGTGAAAATAAGCTTATATATATATATATATATATATAACCATATCTCTTTTGGAGATAAACTTATGCTTGTATAAACCATATCTTGCACAAAATTGTATTGATGTTGAATATTTTTCATAAACTTATAAGCAATTTCTAGTTGCTCAATTGATGATTATGGACTTGATTCTTGTAAGATTAATTTTTATCTTGTTAACCATAGTTAGTTTAACCGAGATTAAGTTAGGCTAGTTAGGTTAGTTATCTACTAGCTTCATGACTATATAAAATGAGTCGCCCCATCTCAATGATCAATCTCTAGACTGCCACTATGATTGTACATACCTTGAGTTGTAGTGGAACGTTCTCTTATACCCATGGATGTAATCTATTGATAAACCACTTATATGTGGTGTTTGTGTTATGTTTGTTGCATTGTTGATGTGCTAAAATATATTAAATTAGATACTCATACTTAACAATCTCATCAAAATCCAAATTCATGACCAAGCAAACTTATTTCATAAGGTGATATATTTTTTACTCAACACCAATTGTAAATATTATATTTATGTTCCCCATTAAACTAATCAGAGATAATATTATGAATTTTTTTTTCAATAATTATTTTAAACATACAATTATTATATTTATTGTGAGTGATGTATTTATAAAATAAATATATTTTTTTAAACATGAGTTATAACTAATTTTAATACATTTTCAAAGAAAAATAAATTTTTCAACATTATCATTGAACCAAGTTAAAATTGACAGTGATAATGAATATGATTGTGATTTTATTCTCAGATTTTAAATATTTTTAATGATATAATTGAAATAAAATTTTAATATTCAAATAATTATGATTTTAGAAAATTATTTTTGAATAATTTAATTTAATAAAAAAATCAAATCAAAAATTATATTTGGAAAATTTTTAATTTATTTATATTTTAAAAAATAAATTTTTTTTATAATATATGGTAATGATTTTAAATAAAAAATAATGTTACTAATTGAATTACAACTAAAAATATTTTTGAATTTTGAAAAACTATATGTCATAATAATTTAAAATCAACAAAATATTTGTTAAATAAATTATTTTTATTTTTTATATGAAAAATATAAATATAAATAAAATTGTATACATATTATATTAAGTAAATAATTGTTTTTCATTGTGTAAACTAAAATTTAAATATAAATTTTTGCAAAAAATATATCTTTAAAAGGATTAATAAAAAATTTATGAAAGGATCAAAGGACTTGAATTTAAAAAAAATTTTAAAAATTATTTGGAATATTTTTTTATGTTGAAATTCACAAAAAAATAATTTTTAAAAAATTATCTTACTATAATGAAAAAAATTGTTACAAATAGTTTTCAATAACATTAAATATTTATTTTAAAAATAAATTTTATGATAAATATATTTTATTATTTTATTCAAATTTAATAAAAAAAATTAAGATAAGAAAATACAATTGGGTACACATTTCATATAATCACACTTTACATAAATTAAAACCAAGTATACTATTTAATATGATCAACTAATAGTTAATTTCAAACATATAAATATATATATTCACTATACTATGTTTAAAAAATAATATTAATTTTTTTCATCATTTTTTAATTTTTAATAATTCAAATAAATATCAAATTTATGAATAATTACTGAAAATGTTTAAATATTTTATTTTTGAAATAAAGTATAAAGAAATACTACAAAATAATTTAAATGAAATATTAATAAATCTTTATTTATTTTGACTGGATTTTTTACAATTTTATATATGATTATTTTTTTTGTTCAAAAATTTATTTTTTTATTTTTTTATGAAATATCTTAATTATATTTATAAATTTTATTATAATTATAAATTCAGCTTCTAAAAACTGAAAATTGAACTCATGTTCTTACATTTATGCTATTTAACTTTTTAAAGTGTATCGTTTTTTTTGTTGAATTCAATTTGTATATGGTTTGAATTAAATTTTAAGAAAATTAATAAAAATGTGGGCAGACTAGGGGTTTAACAAGTGAACCAAGTGGGAGAAGAATTAAACTTTATTTTATCTTGAAAATTATGATTATCATTAAAGAAATACCCCAAATTTTTGCAAGTTTTTGTTCAATATTTTTTTTTATTCATTAAATGGTTTGATAAAAAGTGTGGATTGTGATAATATTATGAATTATTATGTAATACACGTAAAATACAGTTTATATAATAAAAATTATATTCAAATATTTTTGGTGATAATTTTATGAAGTAAGTTTATTTAATGTAAAATTACTTGAATTTCATAATCTTGATTTGGTGTAATCTAGTGTGTGAGTCTTGATTGTAAAGCTTGTTTATTATTTACATAACGTTATTTTCTTGTAGTTGATTTGATACTGCTATGTTATTTATGGTTGTGGAAGTAAAAATTTCTATAGGATTGGAATTATGATCATTTTGGTGGTGGGATTATTTCATACTTAGATGTATTTTCAAACTCTAACCAAAGTGGTAAAGTTTAATAGATGCTTTTGGAGAGATATTTTTCTTAAAAATTTTCAATATTAAATAATCAATTATAAATATTTTTTAGATGTTAAAGATGATACTAATAAATATAAAAATATATAAATTTCAAATAAACCTTAAAATCTATTGCTAAATGTCATAAAATATAGAATAAAAATGTCAAAAATGTTTAAAAATCATCATTATTTGAAAATCTAGTCTTTACAACATAAAAATTTAAATCACAACATACAATCTAAAGTTAGATTTCATAGTGTTAAATAAAAATCATTTCAAATTAGAAATAAATTTCTTTATGTGTGGTGTTGAACTTGAAATCATATAATTTCTTTTGGATAACTATTTATCATTTTATTTATCATGATTTGAAATGTTCTGTATGAATTCCACATATATAATAATATGTAATTGAATATTTATGTGATCACTCAAGACATTGTTAAGACATAATTTCTGAATTTTTCTCACAATGTCTTGAATTTATATCCATGTATATCTTTATAACTTTTTTTAATATCCTTTATAATGATGTGTATAAAAGATGATTGAACAATGCTCTCATACATTTAGCAATTCAATGTTTAAAATTAATTTTTCAAAATTTAATTCAAACGATATATAAAATTTCTATCAAGTAAAATATTATAAATATTTTAAAGTTTTATGATTTCAACTTCAAAATATTAAAAAAATCCAATATAATTTATAATATTTTTCATCTATCAAATTTATTGAAAAATTTTAAAAAATTACATGGATATTACTAAAAACCATTTAGAAGAATGATTGTTATCATAATGAGACGATAGTCACAAATACTCATCAATATGTGCTGAAATCAAAATTTTTGTTTCATATTAAGAATTCTAAAAAATGAGTAGATATAATGCCAATTCAATGCCATATTAAGTATGAATTTGAATTGAATGTATTGAAAACCCATGATTACTAAGATTTTGGATACAATGTAATCACCTTCCAGCCGAAATACAGGCCAATCATATGAGCTCACAAACATTTCGAACAAACTAGGTTCCAAGAATAGAACGCGGACATATTCAAGGAGATTACAGTAACTCTGTATGTCTCAACACCAGAGGTAGGTCATTGGCAGGTGCAACCAAGGTATGGTTGTGCGGACTTGTTTCGTTCACTTCATGCCACATGGCGTTGTCAACTATCATGTCACAATTCACTAGTTTTCCGTTGCGGTCGCAGGTGATGACTGCCCGATTAGGTTTCTCCTTGGGAACACTTTTCAGTTTTCTTGATATCTATTCGAATTTATGTTCTAGACTTACTCGGACAGTTCTGACTTTTCCATGCATGGCTTGTGTTGTCTCAACGTAGTAGGAATATCTAGTGGTCGATGCCTAATGAGAGCTCGTCTCATCGCGTCTGTATCCATATTTATTCCTGATATCTCCGCTACCAGTCGGGTCAACAACAGTTGACATGACTTTTCAATCGAAAGTGCCTGAGAAACATAGTTCTGATGCTCCTAAGTCCTTTTGTGGGAGCAGATCAAGCCACTTTGTCAACAAGATTGGTAGTTCTCAACACGGAACAATGTCAAGACCAGTGGAAGGAGCGATTATTGTCGGAGCCGGGCCGTCAGGGCTTGCCGCCGCTGCTTGTCTCAGAGAAAAAGGTGTTCCAAGTACCTTGCTGGAGAAGGCCGATTGCATAGGTTCGCTCTGGAAGGAGAGGACATATGATCGCTTGCATCTTCACACTCCCAAGGAGATCTGTCAACTCCCGCTGATGCCGATGCCTGCATCGTATCCAACTTATCCGACCAAGAAGCAATTTGTGGACTATCTAGAGGAATATGTGAGGCGTTTTGACATACATCCTCTTTACAATACAAATGTGGACAGTGCACACTACGATGGAAGTTCTAAGATCTGGCGTGTTCACACCCAGGGCTTCTCATCGAGAAATGTAATCGAGAAGGTCGAGTACGCGGCTCGCTGGTTGATTGTGGCATCAGGGGAGAATGCCGAGATTCTCATGCCCAAACTCCCAGGGATGACAATGTATAATGGCAGCATTCTGCACTCGAGCAATTATAAGAACGGTTCAGAGTACGTGGATAAAAAGGTGCTTGTCGTCGGTTGTGGAAATTCAGGGATGGAAATTGCACTGGACCTAGCCAACTTCAACGCCAAACCATCGCTTGTGGTCCGTGGCCCTGTAAGAAACTTTGCTCCATTCCCCAGTGAAACCACCATCAGACATGCATGTGATTTCCGCCGCCAGAAAGCGCTATCAAATTGTGCTGGATTTTGCTGGACTCAGGGTCTTTTGTGTTCCGATATGCATGTGAGGGACCAGGTGCTTGTTGGGATATGAACTTGGCACGGGGTTTGACAATCGAAGTGAAATATGTGATATAGGTGCATGTTCTTCCACGGGAGATTTTTGGAGCGTCAACCTTTCTGGTGGCTATGCAACTATTGAAGGTCTTGCCTATTTGGTTGACTGATTGGGTGCTAATATTTGGCACGTGGTTGACATTGGGCAATATGGCGAGATACGGACTCAAGAGGCCCATCGAAGGCCCTATGGAACTCAAGCATAAAGTCGGGAAGACTCCTGTTCTGGACGTGGGGACGATGAATCAGATTAAGAGTGGTAACATCAAGGTAGACAATGCAGCTGTAATTTGTGGTCGAATATCGCTCGGCTCTCGTCTGCATGGTGTAATCTTGTTCGACGTGGTTACTGTACTCTGGTCTTTCTGTTTGGATTCCATATAAAAAATGACTTCTGTTTGTTATGAATGTAGGTCGTTCCCACAGTTGTAGCACTAACGACCTCTGGGGTCAAATTCGAGGATGGGCAAACGGATTCGTACGATGCAGTAATCTTTGCAACAGGATATCGAAGCAATGTCTCCAGATGGCTGAAGGTGGCAAGCTAGTCCATAAGTGCAGATTTTTCTATAACGTTAATTAACTGTTGTTGTACGTGATTTCAGTTTTTTAAAATGGTTTTATTGTCCGCATGGTTTTATTAACCACAGGAGTTATTTTTTCAGGGTGAAAGCAATTTCTTTGGGGAAGATGGATTTCCTAGTGCTTCAATGCGCGATGGATGGAAAGGTGAGAGGGGACTGTATGCCATTGGATTCACAAAGAGGGGACTTTTCGGAGCTTCCATGGACGCCACGAATATCGCCGAAGACATCGGGAGAGCTTATGATCATGACATGTAGCAAACTGCTATTTAGGTTGAGGATTACAATGAATCAATGAAGATCTTGAAGAGCTAGGGTAGCTAGCAACACTTTTCCTCCTGTAGAACTCACGAACAGAACAAAATATTGGCCATGGACAAATTCATCACTGACAAAATGTGAACATAAATCAAATTTCGAGTTCAGAGAAATGTAAGTCTGTTGTCACAAATTCTCTCTTTCTCTTGTTCTGGCAACTATGCTAGACTAGAAGAATCCAGAATTGTATCCAGCTTTCAGACTGGCAACATCAAATCAATACTCTAGAATTTTGTATTCAAGCCAGACTTTGGATTATACTTGAGATCAGAAGAGGATTTGCCTCTAGAATATCCCCGATAGTTCAAGAACTACCACAATAACAGCAGTTGGATGAATCCTGCAATGCGTAACAATGATACTGGTTTTCTGCAGCTGATTTCCCTTCAGAACCATAACAGCAGCCACATCCGTAGCCTTCATCGCAGAAATCTGAATTCCATGTCCTTGTCTGCACCGTGTCATTGTGCATGTCTTCGGATCCAGTCTTTTGTAACATGCTTACATGTTCCACGCTTGCCGCGTCACTTGTCTCTGATATGTCTTTATCCTGGCGATCAAAAGTGGATCGCTGTAAGGAAGGTGCTACCATCACCAACAAGATCGAAGACAGACAAACCATCGATAGAGCCACACCGCGGATCGACATATTCGAACTCAAGGGTCGATATTATGAATGGGTTGGTGATGAAAATGCTCCTCTGCCAAAAGCTTTGAACTCCAATGATTCAACCTTCTAGCCTTGAACTTGTCAGTGAACACTAGTCTGAATTCAATCAGCTTGTGCTGGAGAAGCTGGGAGTGGGGGAGGAAATAACTTCTGCAATTTGAATATGTTACAAGAAGTCCGAATATATATATCAGTTTAGAATACGAGGCCTAGAAGATAGAAAGAGACTCATGTGTTGAGCCGCTTCTTCTCGCCGGCGGCTACATTTCTAAACTTGTTCATTCTAGGTGGATGTATATTCTCTTTGTACCTTGTGATTTCCCGTTTGCAAACTCAGTTTCTACCCAATGTCTCTTCTGTTCTTCATTATTCATGCTTTGCATGTGACCTACTTCGGGGGACGTGCGGTGTTAGAGAGACGCGTTAACACAGAGGTTGGATTGACGCACGATCCCCAGATATTTCGGTTTTAATATCATCAAAGTTATACAATTGCAATTACGTTTTGTCCGAGATGACATATTTTTTTCACAAAGCCAAATATGTGGTCTTGAAGTCAAATTTTCTATTCTTGAGCAAGACTTGTTGGAGCCGAAGGATAGAAATCTGCAATGGCTTCTTCGAACCTCTTTTGAATAAACACACTCAGAAGTCCAGCACGCCACTTAGATTTGATGGTCATATATGGAATGGACTATCTTGAATGCGAGCTTGGGTTCTAGGTCGGCTCTAGGGGAAAATCACACAAACACAAGAAGACAAGCGTCACACCGGAAGTGATTTTCTTATGTTGTGTTTTTGTATAAGTGATGTTGATTTAATTTAGTCAAACCTCAAAATGCTTAGTGCTACGACAATTAAGTTGGACCTGGTACTAGGTATGGAGGAAGAAACTTTGATCCTGGAGCCAAATTTTACTATTTTGACAGTTTTGACCACAATTCAGTCACCAGCATTTTCTTAATAACACAACACACGTGCTTCATAAATCGTTAAACACTAAGGGTAAGATAGCAAAATGAACTTATAATTTCTTCTTTAACTTTAACGTTGTGTTGAATCCAAGTCGTAGTGACTGTGCTCCATTTTTTCTTTCTTTTCTGTTTTTCTCCAGTTAGAGATTTCCTTCCTTCAACTTCGTTAAAATTTTTTCTTCCCACTGCGATGGTACCGATATACGGAAGCATGAAGTTCTTGAGTTAATCTTTAAACACATAATCTTTATGATATTTGAGAGGAATAACGAGGAATTATGGAGTTTATTGGTTCATCCCTAAAATAGCTATTGTTGATCTAAAATATGGATCTTACATAATTTTAATCCTGTAAATTCAAAAATAGTACATGAATATGATTTATCAATAAAAATTTATATATTAAAAAAAAGTGCAAAAACTCTCGATTAAAAAAGGTGATATTCATGTAAGTACTTTAATTATTTCATCATGATATATGTATAAATAGATTTGAACAACTTATAAAAAAAATCATCCAATTACCTTGTTAAATGAAAATTAAAAAAAATTCATAAAAAAATTGAGCAATATCTGAACAAAATTTCATTTATAAATTCATTCAACATAGTTTTTTTAATAAATAATTACTTGCATTTCAGGTTGGCTGTGTTATATAGGTTGGCTATTACCAAAGTCGATGTCGTAAACTTCACGCAGTTTATGTAGCTACTGAGATTCTGGCTTCACACGTGTATTATTTTCGATCATAACAGCCGTTTTTTTTAAAATTGTTTATCGTGTTTTCGTAATAAGCTTCCTCTATGATTTGTCATATATTTTGTATCTGAGACCCTTATTTTTCTCACTCTCAAACAGGTTCAATCATGATATGTCAAATTTTCAACAGAGTAGTTTTGACAATGTTTGAGTATACGGCCGGAGAAAGGAATCTGAAAGTTACGAAGTAATTTACTTTTAGTACATTCAGGGATCGCTTTTCAGCACTGATTCTTCAAGTAGGAATCGTTACCCTGTCGTCATACTCTCATGAGGCGCTTTGCTGTGTATAACTGCTATGAACATATGTCCTATGGGGTTGGAAGAAATTTTTTTAAAGAAAACAAGTTAAAATTTAAAGAAATGCGAAGGCAATTTTATTGCCCCATAGCACATCTTAAAAAGTAGATGCTTTATTTAGAAGCCTCCCTTCTAAAATATTATTATCATTCATATATATATATATCACCATGCACTTTTAAAGATATATTCAAATGATCTATAATATGCCGAACCGTATCATATTCTATCTTCTAGATGATAACATTTCCGTCCTGAATAGAATACTGCTTCTTGTCTTCCTGTTTCATAACCGCTCAGCTGGATTCGCTTGTTACGCTCATGTTTTCAAGTTACGGTTGGATTTCATAGACCAATTTTCGTGGATTCGATACATAATTCATTCATCGGCGATTGCTGCAACGCAGTCAAACGTATGAGCAAAAGAAATTGATATCTTGAAAGTTGACAAATGAAAAAAAAAAATATTTGTATGAAGAGAGATGCATGAGGAACATGTCAACTCACAAAAAGGTGTTGCGAATGATGGCTAGTTCTAATTTTTGATAACACGGAAGAACAGGTGAAGATTCCACCGATGGCAGAATATTCATCATACTCCATAAGTTTCTTGAACATGTAGAGTTTCGATCTACGATGCACGCAGATGGTACTTGATAAACCTCTCAGGCAGAAGAGAATCTGCAATCAAGTTGTCTGTTTAAGAGCTACCCGCAATAGCAGCAGTTGCATGAATCCTGCGCCGCGAAACATTGGTACTGATTTTCAGGAGCAGAATTCCCTTCAGACTGAGAACAGCAGCTACATCCATACCCTCCATCGCAGAAATCTGAATTATATGATTTGGTCTGCAACGTGCCATCGTCTTCGGATCCATTCCATTCCATCCGTTTGTAACATGCTTACATTTCCCACACCTGCGTCACTTGTACCTCAGATGTCCGGATCCTGGCGGTCACAAGATGGTCGTTGCATGGAAGGTGCTACCAGCACCAACAAGATCAATGACAGGCAAACCATCGACAGTGCCACTCGGCGGATCGACGTATTCGAGGATGAACACTACAAAAGGTTGATGATTTAGCTGCTCTTCGGGCAAAACCTCTGATAGTGACCGAATTTCATTCTTCTGACTTGTCCATGATCCTCGGAGGCATGAGTCTTAGACTGAAATCAGTCAACTATTGCCGGAAGAGAAGCTGGGAGTTGGAGAGGACCTTTTGCTACTCGAATGTGCTATAACATGCCGCCGCTCATGGATTTATATCCACCTACAGACTCTAGGAGATGAGAAGAACTCCTGCTGAGTCGCCCTTTCTTTGCCGGCCGCCTTAATTCTGATTCATTTCGTGGTGGATGCATCTTCCCATCTTACCTCGAATGTGTAACCAGGTTGATTTCCTTTGCATGTGGCATTAGGCTACTTCCAACGTCCACTGCTATTATTGTGAAAGTGGTTGAATCGACATAGAAACTTCCAAAAATTGTATTTTAGAGGGTACAAGAACAGCAGTATCATTTTAGGTTAGATTGTTCAAATTACTCACGTTCATAACCTTTTGCAAAAAGACAACTTGTGTATGTATCATACTAGACACAAGAATAAAGCCAAAATTGTTGTAAGGAACAGGTCCTTGTGGAGCCCGGAGGAGACACTTCAGAGTGCCGCAAATGAGCCTCTTCTCAATGAACGCATTCAATAGTTTAGCAAAATTTTCAAAATTGAAGCAAAATTGAAGACTCATTGGGAAATGCATTCTCTTGGATATCGACTAGGGTTAGGTGATAAAGATCGGTTCTCACCACAAGATACAGAAGGTGAAAACTTCAAGAAAAATGTCACACCAGTAATGCTAGTATCTGCTTGTTGTAGAATGTATGTGGGAAAATATGCTTGATTCGTATACATGTCTATGAAGGTGGTAACCTCAGTTTGATTATCAGAAATCTACTGGTTAGCTAAATTAGAATTTAAAATACGTCAGTAAGAATTGGTAATTGTGAAGGCTTTGACCTCATCTAAGGGCCAGCAACTTTACCAATATATATTATGATTAAGTTCCATAGAGTACTGTTGAACGCAAGTAGGCTATACTCCAAGAAGATATCTATATTATTATCAATTTATTCACTAAATGTCGAGAAAATCTTTGTCAAAAAAGTCAATAAGTTTTAGAGAAAGAATCAAAAGCATCACAAGTTTTAACATTTATTGAATAAATTAAATAGAATTAATTTTTTAAAAATAAAAAAAATTATTCCAACAGAATCACAATCTTTGTCAAAAAATTGTTGTCCTTTTTTCTTCTTCACTTGGCATCCTTCCTAACCTCCTCAAAATCCAAAGGCATAAGCATGCTAAAATACTGCATTGAAAAATAGATCTTTGACTTAAACAAAAGACTCAGACTTAATGTGAATTTTATATATTTTTCTCATGTTAACTCTTTGTAACTCAGCTTTTAAAGGAGTACATAAGACAACCGAATCCAAATCAGTATTTTTTTGGCCTTGAACTTTGCAAGTTATAAATAAAAAATACTATTTGTAAGTCTATTTTTTTCTCGAATTAATGAACCACTTGGGTATATTGTTTTTTATTTAGATTCAAACATGATATGCTCCTGAAACTCGTCAAGAAAGAACAAAGTGTGTTTATAAAAAAATAATTCATTAAGCTAGTAAGCTTTCTATGCCATGTTTGTGGTCACAGAATTGAATTAAATTTTTTTTTGCTAAGACATGTGTTTTTTTATCAGCAATACATGTGGTTTATTGAGTTTATTGAGAGATAATTTTCCAAAGTTAAAACTTTCAAAAAAAAGTATTTCTATTTTTTTGGTTTTAAATTTAATAAACTTCCAGTGTTTGTATAATGATTTTTTTGGCATAAAAATTTTAAAGTAGACATTTGCAATCTATCAAAAACATGATGATAAAGAAATTTAACTTGCTTTTTATGTCATGTAGATCATATGGCAATGTCAAAAAATCTAGTACAAATATAGAAAAATCTTCTTGCTTGATTTTTAAGTCTAAATATATTTTGTCCTACATCTAAATATAATTAATTTTATAAAAAAAATTTCATCAGGTGGTTTATAAGTCGTTGCTAATATACCAAAAAGATTTAGGATAAGTTATATTCTTGGGTAGTCTACTTCAACGGAAAATAACTTGATGCTCCTTTGTCATTACAAATCATCCTTGTTATAAACATTGCATTTAGTTTATGATTGATTTAAATCAAAATACAAATATAGTGTAAATATGAAAACAAAAATCGATCAATGTAAATCTTGATCCATTTTTGTTTTCATATTTTCACATGATTTAGACACATGTAGATTGTTTAAGAAAAAGAAAAAGAAATACTTAAAGCCACAAACTCATAATTTTAAATCCTTTGTTGAAGATCTTTTGCCAAACTTTTTGTAATATATTTGGCAAAATAACCTTTTTATTTTGGACAAAAAGTCATAAAAAAGCTCTTTTTTATATTGTATTGACTAAACATAAAAAATAGATTGCAATGTATTACAATAATCTTAATTTTTTTTCAATCATTTTTCAATACTGCTAAAGATATAATGAAGATTTTTTACTGATATATTTCATGCTTATACCTGTCTGAGTCCACAATTATTGTCAAATTTCTTTAACTGATGTCATATTTGCGGCCATTTGTAACTTAGCACATGTAGATTTTTCAAGCAAAACAAAAAGAAATTCTTAAGATTGCAACCTCATCATTTTGAATTTTTTTTTAAGATCATCCGCCAAACTTGTTGAAGTGTATATGGCAAAATAACCTTCTTCTTTTGGAAAAAAAAGATCATAAAATATCTCTTCCTACATCGAGTTTCAACCATTAAATTTTGCTTGTGTCAAAAGAAAATAACTTCAATAAATCTCCTTAAGTGTGACAACTCTGATCAAATTGGTTGTTGTGGTTTGACACCGCATGTTTGCAAATAGCTTCAAAATCTTTGAACTTCAAGTTTTTCTTGAGTTTGTCAACACGCTCCTCTTTAATCTTTTTATGATCCTTGGAGTTATTAGCATTTTTCAACAACATGTCAAAGTGATTCTTGTTGTGCGTTGTTTCAAAATATCTGAATAAGTTGAACAATCTCCTTGATTGAATTTAATTCCATCACCTTCTCCACCAGTTCCAAAAGCAAAATGAAATAGCTTTTGCATTTATACAGGCAAAGAATAGAGGAGTTGTGAAATAGAATCCAACATATAAAGCGACATGGTTGGTGCAACTATTAGCTGGCATAGATTTTCCACTATTCAACTCAGTTATTCTATATGGTGATAACAACTAAGAAGAGCCAATGCAGAAACAACTAAAACACAGCATAGAATTTCGAAATCAAGATCCTCAAATTTAGATCTACATTCTAAAATGAGTAGGATTTTTAATTTACTCCGGAAGTAGATCAATGCAAGTAAACTAAGATACTATGTTGACAATTACAAAGGGTGGCATGTATTACTATGAAGTGCATTCATGATAAAGAGTGAATAGAAATGTCTGCGCACGTGCACACAAATTATATGTAAATTGATAGCCTTTTTTCTTCTGGATACAGTATGAGTTCAGCGAAGGCATCTCTTAGTCTAGATGTTTCCAGCAGTGATAGTCATTCCAGCAAGATTTAATCACTTCGATGGCACAATGCAAACTCAAGCTGAAATGAATCTGCCTACCAACCGTTTGTTCAAGGGGTACCGCAATAGGAGCAGTTAGCTGAATCCTTCAATGCCGGTTTTGTGGAGCTGAATTCCCATCAGAACCATAACAGCAGCCACATCCATACCCTTCATCGCAGAAATCTGAATTCCATGTCTTTGTCTGAGACGTGCCGTCGTCTTCGAATCCATCCATTTGTAATATGCCTACACTTGCCATACCTGCTACGTCACGTGTTCCTAAGATGTCCCGATCCTTAAGGTCACAAGATGGTCGTTGCATGGAAAGTGCTACCAGCACCAACAAAATCAACGACAAGCAAATTATCGTTAGTGTTACACTGCGGATCGACATCTCCGAGAGTAGGGACAGCAAATGAGTTGACGATCAGCTGCCCCATAAAAAGCTTTCACTGAATCTCAGCCTTCTGTTCTTAAACTGGTCAGTGCAACTACTTGTATGTTTTAAAAGTCATGCAGATGTTAACAAAATAAGAAGGAACTCATATGTTTGAGCCGTCCTTGCTTCTCAGCTGCTTTACATATGTGGATACGTGTATCTTCTCATCATACCCGATACTTTCCCCATTTGCGTTAGCATGAAGCCAGTCAGAGCTTAAAACTTCTCACCGGCTTTTTGTTGGCCATTGTCGTTCCTTCGCATGTGGCCTACTTCAAAAGAAATAAAGCTTGTCTTCAGAACTATGAAAGATGTTGGATCGACACACAAATCGAAAAGTCCTCTTTAAATCATATCCTCTTGTCCAGAATGGTCATTTGGTGTACATTGCAATTCGTGGTCCGATAAAAACTTGATTGTACATCGTCTCATATCTTACACAGTCAAATCAAACACGAATCCGGCAAGTACCATATTACAAATCGATTACTACTGAGTACAAGGCATCAAACCTTTGTCAGGTTTCTATTTTCAGGGGGTTTGGCTTTTTGTGATTCTTTATTATGGATCTGGTATCTGCCAGGGATGCCATGATCAACCCCTTTGGTGTGCAGTGCAGTATGTACTGAGATCTTGTGGACTTTGAAAATGACCGTAATAGTCGCAGATTGCATAAATAGCAGGGGATGGAACTCCAAATCGCTGTCTAGATCTGGATGAAGTTCTTATGAAATTTACTTGTGTGTGTGTGATATACCACTCGTGATATAACTTGAATTTTTTATGCAAAAAATAGTATTTTATTCTGGCTGTGTGTTGTGTTGGCAATTATAATAAAATTTGAGATGTAGGAACTAAAATTGTCAATATCCAGAGTTCGTATTTACAAGCTAGTTGGTATCACCAGAATATGATAAAAACGTGTCAAAACAAAAGCATCCACAGGGCCACATACGGATCGACATATTTGAGATACAGCTTACAAATACGATTATGATGACAGTCCTCCAACAAAAGCTTTGAAATTCATTGCATTTCAAAGTTCTGAACTTAAAGTTGTGAGTGATACTTAGATGCAGAACACTCTTTTCAGTCAAATAATTGCGGATGAGAAGCTGGAGGTGTAAAGCAATTTTGCCTTAGGTTGCTCTTTCGTTGTCATCATTACACAGGAAATCATCCGTGATGTCATCAACGCCATTGCTCGGGAGAATGGTTATGCGGTCTGGAGTGAGAGAGCGGTGGTACTTTCTCACATCTAGAATGACCTTACACGCAAATCTTTATCTTGATTTTTAAAATTTTATCAAGGAAGTACAGGGTTACTGTTATTGATGTGGTAGTTATTAATCTGACTCAAGACACCATTCCTACCGATGTCATCAGACGCCACGCTGGACGAGTTGTGGAGACGCCAAGATCCGCACGTATCAAGGACTATTGAGGAGCATATTTTCATTCCGTTGGACTTGGAGATGCATAGAGCTTGAGTACAAAACATGGATCATTTTGTGTACTTGGAGATGCATGAGCCTTCATGACAGAACATGAATCATTTTGTTACAAAGTGTGATTGAATTTGTCATGATATGCACATAAAGTACTAGATGCATCCGCTACTATAGACTATGTATTTACATTACACTAATTGATACCTTTGGCTGTTACTCTAGTTAGATACTCACTAGGGTTAGTTGGGACTATTATATAAGAGGGCTTGTGAAAGCTTTTTGTGATACACTCGAATCATTTTTACGAAACAATTTGAGAGAACGAAAGAGAACTTAAGATCAGAAAAATAATTTGTGTGTTCCTTTGGACTTAACCTCAATCACGTACCTATTGTGTTGATTATTTTGATGCATGTGTGACTCATTGTTTTACTTATCGGACCAACACATTGAATTATATATTAATATAAAATAAAACTTTTTTATTGATAGAATTTTTTTAATTAATTTTAATTGTACAAAATTGGAATTTTTATTTTTATATGAATTTTGATTTCTATAAAAAATTCTTCATTTTTAAATTTATGAAATATTTTAAAAATGATAATTATTGTAAAATTTTTTCATCACTTAATTATATATTTTTAGAATATTATAAAATTTTTTATATTTATTGAGATGTATGAATGAATAATAACATACGGGTACTAATTTTTCATTTTATTATGAACTATGTCATATTTCATTAAACTTAAGTGATAAATTTTGAATGTGTGTTTTGTAATATATTTGGATTCAGCTAATTTGATAATTTATTTTGGTTGTATATTAACGATAAATTTTAATTTTATATTGTAAAACATATAAAATTAAATTCGAATTATGAGCTCTTGAAATTTTATTTTTTTATTTTATGTAAAGATAAAACGTTTTTTGTTGGGTTGCTTCAATGATCATGATGTTTGGATCAATGGATGCTATCGATCAATAATTTGTAGATTTTCAGACGGATTAAAATCATTTTAAAATAATCAATTGGAAACAGAAGTATATTGCGAAGCTAACCATTGGAAATAGTATTTTCATACAAATATTTGAAGGTTTTGAGAATATTTTAATCCCATGAGATGTTTTGAAAGTGAGAAATTACAATATATATCTTTGGAAGATTAATTTTTTTGGAAAAAATCCCGGATAAATTCAATAACTTATATATTCGATTATAAAACTTGGAAGACAGACTGATTCGTGGGTAAATTTCCTTCTGTTCATATTCAATCTCCTTTTTGTCACATAATTTCAAGAAGTATACGCTTGAACTTCAACAAGAAAACTCAAATGAGTACACTATAATGATGAGTGTATAACGGTTTGTAAGTTCGTTGAGTGTCAACCAAGATACAAGAACTAAAACTGAAGCGAAGTCGCAACGCGACTGTGTGTTGTAGCGATTGAGGTGTAGTTTGATGTGGCCGCGAGTATATTCTTTTCTGCGGCAGCCAGGACAAGAAGTATGTTTTGATGTAAGACATTTTTACAATTTTCTATAAGAATCCGTATAGAATGTTAAATCCAATTTTTCAAGTCGATGCCCTTGTTTTTATTAGTATATAATTGATCAATATATTAAATTAACGGTTGACTCAATTCACACAACTTCTCTGATCTACGTAGAGATTTCCACTTCAGGATCCATAAAACTGACTATTTAAGCTCAAATACTGCGTGATACGGATTCTAAATAAATGACATTCTTTGAGATGCTTTGGGTTTGACAAGGCTTGTCATCTACGTGGATTTTTCATGTAAGATATATTACTCCTTATTTCCCCATGTAACTTACAAACACGTTGTTTTAGGAATTGAAGTAGCCAATGAACTGGATCTTGAGCAGATAGAGTCCCTATGAAACTTCTTATACAAGTTCATGAAGAGCACACTCTAATAACTTGTAAAGTTAAGAAGTATGTCAGTTAACCTAACCCCACGATGTATTAAATACTGAGTCGCAGCATCAAGGTCTGAACCGAAACATGAGTAAAGCCACTGCTGCAAACTGAGTAAACATAAGAGCAGATGAAATTTGGCCACGCTTATCAACGGATCACAAAATTCAACATAATATGTGATATAATCTAGTGCGGAACGAAGTATGTCCACCAAACTACGTCGGAACAAGTCTGCGAATCTGCCGAAGCGGAGTGATGAAGAGATCTCTTCGGCTGTGAAACAATATTCATCCTACCGTACAATGATGTCATTTATATGCTCGACTTTGGATTCATGAATCACTTGCGAGGGTATCTGTGTTAGTCACACAATGTGCTATCGTGACAGAAAATCAAATCACGGGTGTTATTGAGAGCAACCTCAACCAGAAGAGCATCTGCCTCTTCTCCGTCTGTTCAGGAGCTGCAGTCGCAGCAGTTGGAGGGATCTTTCAATGCGAAACAATGATATTGATTTTCTGGAGCAGATTTGCTGTCAGTACCATAACAGCAGCCACATGCATACCCGTCATGGCAAAAGGTTGAACTCCATGAACTTGTTTGCAGCGTTCCATTCTCTTCATCCACTCGTAATATGCTTACTTCTCCCATACCTGCTTTAGTCCCGGAGATGTCTCGAGCCTGGAGGTCGAAAGATGATCGTTGCAGGGAAGGTGCTACCATCGCCAACAAAATTAAGGACAGGCAAAGCATCGCCACATTGCGGAACAACATATTTGGGACTCGAGATAGAAGTGAGATGATCACGAACCTTCTCCTCCAAGAGCCTTCACTCAGCCTTCTAGATTAAATGAAATTTGTCAGCTTTACTTGGATGCACCAGATTGATCTTACTCAGATGATTGTGGAGGAAAAGCTGGAATATTCAGAGGAGAAGTTTTGAGATGTGCTACCACAAGCCCCAACTTAGAGAATTTATATCCTACATTCAAGAAATATATCTCAGTGGATATTTGTTTTAGTAGTCTTTCCTTCCCAGCGGATACAGCTCTGATGCAGGCGACGGTGGGTGTATCTTCTCAGGATACCTCGAACTTCCCCCACTTGCCTTACTTGTCACCACCTCTGTTGCTGTAAAAATTCTAGATAGCCTTTGAAGAATGTTTACCTCCTCTGAACAAACACTATGAGGAGTTCAAATGAACTTCTTAGTGGAGAAGTTACAAATGCAATTAATTGTCTCTGTAATATATGTACATTTTCGGGTTAGATCGCCTCTAGGAGCAAAATACAAAACTTGAAAACACAAATGCAAAAGCCCTATTTCTATTATTGTTATCAGAATTTTTTTGAAATCGATGTGGAAAAGCGCCACAGCAAATCTGAAGAGTGCTCCTATTATCACTTTACGTAAAGAAGCAAACATGCTAAAACAAACTGAAAACAAAATAGTCGTATGCGGAATGCTATGAATTCACCTAACTATCCAGCATCTTCTGTCACTGACAAACAAACATTCCAACGGAAGATCCGTAGTGGATAGTTGTACAGTACCGTACATGCGCCGGCTCTTTGAGAAGATATTAACAGTAAAGCAAGGTGGATAAGTCAGTACGCAGTTCAAGACGACATTTTCGATGTTCATGTTGTCCGTAACTGTGGCCGCTGGTTAGCAATGACAATCGAAGCCCATGATGATATTATAACTTTCTGGGATCTGTTCACTGAAACTATGATATAAATTCTCAAGCTCGGGCATCTGATAAAATAAAGCAAAATGGAGGGAAAAGGAGACGCATGGAATAAAAAGGGAGATGAAACAACCTCGACTAGAGTAGAAAGCAAAGTTCAGATAAAACCCAACCTACGTGCCAAAAGAAAAGTAGAAAGCTAATTGTTCTTGTTATAAATCATGTCATTTAAATGGCCATCTACAATACATGTGATTGATGGAGGTCCAGAACAAGCATCACCATTCATATTTATTTCTCAAAAATATAGAAAAATTTCATATACATGCCATTGATTCATTATATGATTCAAATGAATCTTAAAATATAAAATTGAATAAATCAACACAATGATATGAATATTAATTTTTGCATTAATAATATTTACATACAGAAAAAATAAACTTAATTTTTTTTTATCTATTGTAGTTTTGTAATAGGCATAATCTAACTAAACAACAATTGAGATATAGAATATTCAATTAATAAAAATATCTTATAATATTAAATATAAAAAATAACCATATAAATCAAATCTAAAATGATTTATATTAAAAAAAATAATCATAAATGAAAGCTCTTGGTTCAAAAATATTCATTTATATATATTAAAATGATAATAACATAATTGGATTCTAATCAACTTCATAATGATTTGACATAAAATTTAATTTTTTGTAAAATTTATAATTCAAAAGAATATATAATATTTTAAAGACTCAAATTTAAAAATAATTTTTTTTATTAATTAAATACATTAAAAATATTTATTTTTATTAATATATAATTCTAAATAAATATAATATAAAATAGTAAAAATAAAATGAAATATACATAATTACAAATCATACATTCTAAGATTCACAAATTGATAATGATATAATTCAATCCAAAAAAAATTTATTTAAGTTTTTTTATAAAATTTTGTATTATTTATTATTAAAATTATTTTAAACTTATTAATATTAATTAATATGCCTAAGTATTATGAAATCAATAAAGTTTGTGTCAGCAATTGCAAATGGATTAGAAAAAAAAATTTGATGATTCAAATTGATATTGCTCTCATCACAGAGCAAAATGTTGGTGATCTAATGTTCGTGAATCTTCGGGAGTACAGTGAGTTCGCCTGTATGAGGTCATGGGTGGTGAGACTAGATGTAACCCGAGCCGATGCTAGTTTGCGTCTGTGACTTAGCAGGATCCGAGATGTGAGACCTCATTCCCATTCTGTGGTTTTTCAGCTTAAGCCCTTAACCCTGCGTTGTTATTCAGTAATCTATCTATCTTCAAAGATTCCCTCCGTTCTACACCTCATCTGTGACCATCCGCCGGAGTTCACAGATCCCATGGGATCTAATAGTCCCTGGCTCAGAAGAACTTCCCGACATTCGGAACATGTCATTCAGTACATTCAGTAATCAATGCGGTTCCTGTCGATCGCAAACGCTTACACATCACTGATAGGATTACCGGTTGCGCACGATCCTTTCTCTGTGCTTGGTGACCAGACCCAGTAGGTCCAGGAGTCGGGGAAAAAGGAGGACCCTTAACGACTGGAGATGGCCAGGGACTATCATTGGGGACAGTAGAGTTCTAGACTACCAATCGTTGCACACGGTCTTGAACACTTGAAGCGACTCAGAGCGTCTGCTATCTTTCCTCATCCCTTCGCATGGATCTGGACCCCTATGTCAACGCTCGGATCCTAACTTGGGGACAGTCGAATTTGTCGTTTTTAGTGGAAGGTTGTACAGATGCGCCAACTATACTTATCAGCAGGCGGTGCTTTGCCAGGTTTCGATCGAGTCCAAGCCGATGGTCGCTACACAGTTCGTGAGGCGGTTCGACGTCAAACTAACGCACAGCATGAAGGTAAAACCGAAGTTATGAGTTCTAATCTCTGTGGTGAAAGGTTTGTACACCAAGCAGGGAGCTCCATAAGGCAGAGATGATGAAATGTCAGCCTGTACTCATTATTATTATTGATATTATGGTTTTTCACCTTTTCTCAGCCTTTTGGATCTTAGTTCTTTGAGTGTTATGCTGAATCGCCATGGACACAGTAACATAACAAAGAGGAATTATGCTGAATTAGATTACCTGTTTCCAGTACGGCAAATTACTGGATGATTTTGAGCTTGATCGGAAATCAGATTTTCTTAAGCATGTGTTGGTCGGTCGGTGCTTGGACGGAGAAGAATACATTGTGGATATTGACTTTGAGGTTCCTTGGTTGATCCAATGTATGAAAATATCAGATTTGCGTTCGTGCGCCTTGTGATTTGAAAGCATGCACATAGTTCTAGAGCTCCTCCTATTCATGTCAAAAGAAACCTTTGAGATTAGTTAATATACTGAGTATTCACCGCCATGCATGCTATTTAGGCCTGGTTTATGGTACTGAAAGAGTCAGAAGTGAGAATCTTGGAAGAAGTCAAAAGAAGTATAATCATGAAGCGAGTTCTCACGTTCGTCATAAAAGTCCAATGCGTCTTCGATGTTCAAGGCTGCTCTGCAGTGCCTTTTCAAGGGCATAATGTTTCATCAGATACTGATTGGGCAAATCAGTTCTGAACGTTGAATTTTGTAAGAAACTTTCTTACAAATACCTCAGTTAACTGTACGTAGTTGTTTCTTCCAGACTACAACTTTTAGCGGAAAAGTCTTCTCGGCTTGCAAGTGCAGCACCTATGAAGGCCATCTTAAATACCTCACTTCCTCGCGAGTTCCTTGTAGGTGCCTGCAACTTGGATCCATTTTTCCTGCATAGGTAGCGGTCTTTGCACGACAGTTGCTTACCATCCCAAGAACTAACAACTTGATGGACATTCGTAAGCTTTCAAAAAACCGCTTAAGATAAATTGAGTAAAATATGTTGATAAAACAGTTTCAGAAAGATTTTAAAGGCATGTAGTGCGACGACCATCGGGAGAAGTTTTGTTCTGTTTGTTTGTTTGTTTGTTTTTTCTTTTAGATCCAAATAGGTATTTTTCGTTGATGCGTTGAGTTGGCATATTTCAAGTATAGGTCTACCTTCCTGTGAAAGACAAGGTATTCCAGATATATTTTATACATCCATCTAGAGACGCAACCAGATTCCGTAAATCATTCATTGTAGTCTTATTAAACAATGAAGATAATTCAAAGAAAGCAAATGGATATTCACATTCTTGTTAAGTCATAAGAAGTTCCCATGATTCAAAAGGAAAAGGTCTGAAAAGGCAACAACGCGGATGTAAAACGAGTCCGTGCAGAAATAGAAGGAATTTCATGTCTCAGCCCCTTACTCTATAGGACAATACAGTAGCTTATATAAATTTTTTATTTCTTATAGAATTATAACTTTTTTCTATAATTTTTAAAATATTTATATTTTCTCATATATAAAAATAGATTTTTATATATTATTTATATTTTCATGAATATAAAATACTTGAAATAAAATTTTTATGTGAGTTATATCAATGAAATGTGTGATATTAACTTAAAATAAATTATTTATTTTAATTTCTGAATTAAAATTTTTAATTTTAGTAAATAATCTTAATTTTCAATCTAGAACTTTTCATTTGTAAAAAAGAAATTTATAATAATGTTGAATGTGATAATGTAACAAAAAATAGGCTTGTGATTTGAACCTCAAAAAATATGATTGCTTAAGAATGAAACCATTAATTGTTTGTTAAGGTGCTAAAATATATGTTTGTGTAAAATTAAATGTATGTGAGAACTGAATATCTATATGATTTTTGTAGAAAAGATTTTGAATCAAGGTGCTATATAAATTTGATATGTTTTTTTTAATAGTCTAAATAAATGACCTTTCGATCATAAATCCAAAACAAAAAAGTGTTGTGGACTTCATAGTATATAATAATATATAAAATGTACATTTCAACAATTGATAATCTTATGGAAATAAAAATTTATTGTTGGTATGAAATGTAATATTAATATTTTATAGAAAAAATGTCCAGTTGATGTAATAAACTATTTTATGAAAGAATCAAAATCAAATATTCCTAGAATTTAAATTTTCATTAAATAATATGATTTATAAAATAAAAATTGTAAAATATAAAACTATAATACATAAAAAATGGGAAAAAATAAAATATTTCAATTTAAATTGAATATTAAGAAAACAGATTTGTTAGTTGAAAAAATAAAATATGTATATTTTTTTCACACACACACGTATATAAATATTCAGATTTTCAAATTAAAAAAAATTAAAATAATAATTCATTTAAAAAATTAAAAAAAAATTTCATAATATACTTTTTAAAGTAATTTTTTATATTGTTTACTAACACATATGATTTAAATACCAACATTTAATTTTTTTAAGTATTTTTAAAATTAAATTAAATTTTTTAATACTTATTTATTTTTGAATGAGTTCAATTTTATTACGTTTTTAAATATTTTAAAATATTTTGTGTTATTTTTTAAATAATGTTTTTTATTAAGTTTATAAATATAAAATTAAAAAACTTAAAAAATCTTCATTTATAAAATAAAAAATATAATAAATTTTCTTTTAATATTATGTAATATTTATATTTATCACATATTTACAAAGAGATTAAAAAGTATATATTTACTAAGATGAATTTTTTTTAATTCTGATGTTTAAAATATCATATTATAAAAAAATTTATTCAAAAAATTAAATCAATATTTATAAAATGTATTCTTTTCTATTTAATTAATTACAAGATTTTTTGAAATATATAACAAGTTTTATGATTTTAATTATATAACACATACAAAATTAAAATTCAAAAAATATTCTATCAATTTAAAAAATATGTTGTGTATTGATTTGAAAAATAAATTAAAAATTTTATTTCATTTTATTTGATAAAAATAATTACGTATTGATATTTTTTGCAATAAATTTATATATGTACATGTAGGTCTAACCTTGTTGCATTAAGAGAGATAAGTATCAATATAAAAGAGTTTATTAAACAATTGACGTAAATAGATTTTAGTATATTTTTATGTACTCTTCCAAATTTATTTATGTGATATATTATGCACATATTAAATATTATATACATGCAATTTTTCATAACTTTCAACACGAATGAACAAAGTTATAAGTCCACTTTTGAGATTATTTAAAAGATATTTTATTATTTACATGATCTACATGATTAGATTATTAAATAATAAAAAATAATTTAATACCTTTAAATTCATTGATCGAAATAAAATGATTGTAAATGTGAAGACTATTTATCAAACTTGAACAAAACAGGTATCATTTTATACATATATATATGTGTTTCAAATCTATTATTATATTATACTTGGAACATTATGAAAACTGATGACTAATTGTGAAGAAGGTATTCAATGAATATGAACCAATTTGATAGTATGATAAAATTATGATTGAACATTACGTTGAATGAAATAATATATTTAAAATTATAAATATAAAATATAAAACTAAGTTTTATCTCAATAAAAATCAAAAAATTATTTGATTTGCAATAAAGTTTTAAGAGATTAATAACCAATTAAAAATTCATCATCATAACAATTATCTTGACAAGAATGACATTCTTTATGTCATATTGAATTTTACGTTTTTGTTAACAATATGCACATCATTAATAATTTAATTTACTTTAAAAATGATTTAAAAATTATAAATATTTTCATGAGTATTTTCAAACCATTTTTTAATAAATTACAAGTATTAATTTGCATGAACATCAGATAGTTTAAATTTTTGAAAAAAGTTCAAAAATAATATAAATTACCTCAATCATTACTCACATAATGTTGAAGAAAATTGCAAATCGGTACATAATTATTTTATTATCCTCTTTTCAAATAAACTAAATAGATTGATTTTCATTAAAAAATTGATTTTTTTGAAAGTTCAAATGACTTATGTATTTAATACATTAAAAATTTTGCAACTTTTGTTGCATTTTTATTACAAATATAGGTTTTATTGGAAAGAATATGGTTAAAGCTATTTCAAAATATTATATCACAACAAAAATTATTTTACTCGTTGTTTAAAAAATATTCAGTCTTGCAATCACAAGATGAGTTTTATAATTAGATTAAGAACAATCATTTAAATTTAAAGTGTAAATTTTGGATTAAGTGAAATTATCTGATCTTTGGATTTATAATTTGCAATAAAAAAAATTTATTGTATATAAAACCATCTTAAAAAATTAATTACAATTTTTATATTTTTGTTAATATTTTTTAATTAGAGAATCAATATTACAGAGTAATATAACAAAAAGGATGGTGAAATTTTATCAAGTTGTACATTGATGAAACCAAACAACTAAATTAAAAATAAATTAGTGATGAGATTCTATCTTGGCTTGGTCCATCAATCTACATCTTCATCACTCACATGTGATTGTGGTATCACTTTAGATGCAGCATGTGACTTGTTGCCCATTCGGAGGGTAAAGGATAGTTATCCATGATGCCACTAGGGATATGGTGTTTGCTATGGGGCGAAAGGGTGGATACCTCTCATGGAGACAGCGTTGGTATGCCTTGCAATTGACTAGGGTTAGGGCATATTTGTACTTGTTTTGGGAGAACCATGTCATTATGATGGATGTGGTGGTTATCGATCCTACTCAAGACACAGTTTTAGAGGGAGTGATCACCCATCCTCCAAGATGGGTGGCAAGTGGAGCGGTGTCGCATGGACATTGCTTTACTCCAAGAACGCTTTAAGGAACGCAATGATACTCTATCTATTCCTCTAACTTAATCATAATTAATTAAATCTAATCTTGACTAAATTAAATTTGATGTTTAAATTTAGTCATAAATATACCACAATTTATATATAATAATACTAAAATTTTATAGTTACAACCCTATATTTTAAAAAACATTGAAGATCAAATGTGTTTATACTTGATCTTTGATTTTATCTTTATCTTATTATACACTCTCCTTCTTTGTGATAGACTTGGAGGTATATCATCTTGGAACACATCTTGAAATTTTTTCAAGACACACATTCGCTCTTCAGGGTATAAAAGATTGTTCTTTTGGAGCATTTACATTCCTTATTAATCCTAAAAAATATACATATTTATGATTGATAATGATTCTTACTATAATATATAGAGTTAAGTCTTTTTATTTTGATCTAAGTTTATCTCCAAAGATCCTCCAACTAGTAATTTTCACCATCTTATTTTGTCAATCCACATCATGATTATATTTTTCCATCCAAAACATATCCAAAATATCATCATAGCAAGCTAATCGATATACTCTTCACTCCAATGATTTTTTGTTATTGTCCAATCTTCAATTCCACTTCTCTAGAAATACTCTCAATGCCCTCTATTTGCCCATTTGGCAATTTTACTTCCTCATTCTCATCCTCATTCTTAAGGTTGGTAATACAAAAGGAGTAGGTGATGATATCAGTTCTTAGTAATATTCCTCTCCAAAAGTTCTCAATATTAAGTTGCAAAACATAGCTTTAGGATGATACTCAGAATAGATTTCACATTGTATATTCAATATCACCAATGATGGTCTATTGAGATCACTCTTTAAACTAAAATGTAGATTGTGAGATCCCAAGTAACATCATAGATGATTATAGGTAAAACAGTCGGATCTTAGGATCTCATCCCTTCGTCCATGAAATTGACACCAAAATGATAAACTAAATATTGAGTCAATCTTGCTCTCAATATATAATAGTTTGATATGAAATGGATTATAACCTCAATACTCAATCTCAATACTATTCTATCTACTCATCCATAACCTGTATCCACAATCATCAACTTTGACTACTTGTAGCTCAATGGCCACTACAAGATTGTAACAAACAATTTCTACTCAAATTATAGTACCAATCAAGATTAATCTTTCAAGATGGGTGATCTACACTTATAAGAACAATAAGTTTGCTAACATTGAATGTAATGACTTTGTAATGACTTTCAAATATGAGATGTCATTTCAATGACTCTCAAGACCTCCTCTTGCTTTATATACTATGGGACTAGAAAGAGTCCAAAATCTAACCTATGTCACATGGCTAATATATATAGGTCGCATGTATCATTATTTTATCATAATCAATTCCTAAAGTACATCTAGTAACTTCTCTATTCCACCGGTGCATGGTAGCCATTTTGTCATGTATCCATGCAAGCCAGAGTTTAACTTTTTTACATATGTTAACAGTAAGTAATCACAAATTGACAGGTTTAGTATAAGCTCTTTCCATTCTTCAGTGGATGACATGTCATAAAACTGAAAATTTGATTGAATGGAAAGTATATCATCATATTTTGTACAATTATATAGTGCATATGAATTCTCATGAATGTACATGTGATCAAATATTTAATATGCCAATGATGTTCACTTATGTGATTGAATCTACAAGCACATCTTGACCAATTCAAAGACTTTCGCATGGCCAATGTATGTCAATCTATCAAGACAAGCTTCAACAAGTTAGACCGAGCCAGTCTTTATTCTTATTCTATGACAAACAAACATTTCAACAAGTGCAGCACTACATGGTACTTGAGGTGACCTCTTATTACAAATTGAACCATGTTGTATCACAATTGGTATGCAAGTTCTTTAAACCCTATTGAATGCATTGACCTTGTATTTGCATGCTCTAAGGTTGAATGTGTTTTTTTGTTGCAAGAACTCAAGGTTAATACTCAAAGGTGCCACCTCACTACCGCTCGTGAAAACAGAAAGGCTTTTCGCGTGAGGGACAAAATAAGAAGTTGATGAGGCACAAAGCCTTGTGTTTGATCATAGATTATATCCATCACCTTGAAGAAACCCAACAACATATCCTATCATGTTATGGATTCGGATCGATAGAAGATGTTATCAACAACTCTTGTCATGTCCGTATTTTTGGGGATACAAAGCAATAAATGATGGCATGACACTACTTTAGATATTCATGCACTTATGATAGAAAAGTTATTAAAAAGATGTGGACTGATCCCAAAAGTAAGATACGTTTCATCAAAGTGAGTAAATATTATGCTTATTTACATAGCTTCAACTTAATGTTTTCTAATAGTGGTTTTTTTAAAATATAACCATAATACCTACATCAAGGTTTATATTGACTTTCGTGACAGCGGATATCACATGTCTAGGCGGGTTAGGTTCTGTGTTTGCTCTTCAACTGCCCAGGTTCAAGATGTAGTGTATTCAAAATTACACTCGGAGTGTTTTACACATCCGAGGATGGTTTCACATCCATCCTACTTTGTTTCATGATTTCCAAGATTTACAACCATCTAGATGAGAATTATTTTCTTTCGTGGGGGTTTGACCTATTTGAGAATTAAGGTGAAACTGGTTACACTTCATAAATTCTCATGCTGTTCCTTATATTCGGCTAATGTACTTTTTGGTTAATGCTACCGCGTTTTGGACGTGAGGGTCTTTCAATGAGCGTGGATAAAGTCATTCCATTCCTATACAAAATGTGAACTTAAGTAGCATGTTACCGTTACAAACCATTCCAGCGATCAAAAGATCAATGTTTCATGTCTAATTCAAATTACGTATTTGATATTATTTCTGATTTCATAGATATATCCAGTATTCTTGAATCAATAGCATTTTGATGTAAGTTACGTGGTAACTAAACCACCTAACTTACATCCATATAACTTCGCGGCATGTACAGTCATAAAAATGAGCCTTTACGAACTACGACAATCAGGCTACGAGCAGGCAAGAACAAACCATGGATCCCGCACGAACATATTTCAGCAACGTTCTAAGTGCTTTGACACCGATAAGTGACTTCCTCTTGTCCGCAGGAACGCGGTCCACTCAAACAACACATTTCGTGCCAACTAAATATGGACGTGGATATGATTGGCAGTAAATCAATAGACAAGACTACCAGCGCTGAATGTGAGACACACAAGTGAAAAAGTACGAAAGCGACGTGCCACGTCAAGGGACATATCAATCCAGTACGGCTAGAACCTAGCTTCTTGATTGCACCAACTAGTTCTCTACTCCACGTAGAACAGTGACTTGCCGAAGCAGTACTGGAAAAGTTCCACCTTCAATGAGGTGTCCTCAACCTTCGGAAGTATTCACGTCGCAGCATCAAACTGCTGCCATATGGGAACCATAAAATACATGTCTAACTCTTGTGATTTAAAGTCCACTGCCATCAACTTTAAAATGAGGGACAGAAGGGCTCTGACTGGTATCACTCCGAGGTACAACACATCAATCCAGTCGACAAAGTTCAAAAAAGTCCTGAATTTGCTCCTGCGCAGAATCACGTCGGTTATAAAGATTGTCTTCCAACCATGCAACTACCAACTGAACCACGTACGCAAGTCTAGCTTACAAGAAGAAAATGGGGCTAGGAACCCAAAATGACGCCTACCGACGACATTGTGAGAATTCGTGATGTTCGATGAGAATTGAACTCTAAAGCCTGGTAACTTCAGTGCCCCACCGATACTACATGTACAAATTTCACAGGTTCAGCACATGTCGTGATTACCAACCCTAGGCTCAGTGATGACCACCACAGATGCTAGTCGTAAACACCGATGCAAAGAGTGTAAGAACCCACTCGATGTGCTCTTCCAAAGTCCTGTCCACCTCCTCTTTGGCACTTGAGAGGTAGATTCGAGGATCAAGGATGTATCAATTCAGTCGTGCTTCTGCTACGCTTCTGATGCTGATGACACTGTTCCAGCCTGCCGAATATGCGAAGAAAATTCTTTAAAATACCAGCGTCTGACATTGTCCACCCGCACTCCTATCGTAGGCGTCACTCTTCATTGCATCATGGTGTCACCATCGGGATCCGCCGAACTGACTTCGGTTGTTGTCTTGCCTGCAAAACCAGTCCGTAGAGGTATGTCCAAATCAGGCCGTTTAGTAATTGAAAACTAACCATAAAACTTTCCAAGGCCACTGACCTAATAGCAACTACGAATGGCCTTTTCAAATTAGCTTGACCACACCTGAGGGTAGCAGGACCAGCCAAGATAAACGTAACAAAAGTAGCACGTACATTCACTTCTCTGAGGTAGGTCTACCAACTGGTCACAGATCATGCACAATTGATAACAGTAAAGCAAGTGAGTCGTAAACTTTGGTGCACATAATTACCTTTGTTTGAAGAACCGGCCATTTTCAACCTCATCTTCGCCCTCCTCTTAACGTTGAACACACGTTTGTTCTTTGGGGATTTTACCTTAGGAGCCTCCTCGCTTCCTCCAGCTGCCATTACATAAGAATGAGGTCAATGATGAAACAGACAAATTTGCAATTTGCACGCGGTGTTCACAAGTATTTCCAGGACTTCTCCGGTACCTGATTGAATAATTATGTTTACAAGACCGACTGCGCTTGATATGGACTCACTTCCAAACACATAAACGAAATATCACAAGACACGATGCTTACCTTCTCCTTCTGCGACCATCATCTCAATATCTTGCATGGTCACCAACCCACTTTCCAGGGCGTCTCGCTGGGCCTGTCAACAAAGCCATGAAGGTCAGGCTAGTCACGCACTTTGCAAATAAAGCTACATTCTATCTCCCAAGCACAGATGGGCGTGCGTGAACATTCAAACACAAAAACCTGCACGCGTCTCCAGGCGAGGAGTCATCGATGATCAGGCTGTAAATAGTTAACAAAATCAACAACGCCGAAATGCGCGTGCAAACATACATCTTACAGAGCGAGACCAAAACTTCCAGGTTGAATTCAGATCAGGACCAAAAAAGATGACCTCTCAACAACAAACGTCGTCAAGGCCTCAACACAGGCAAGTGAGAGTAAATTTTTAAATTTCGAAGCGAGCAAGCATCCTCCAAAGCAGAGAGGCCCTATAACCTAAAGCTCAAAGATTGCAGAGCGAGACCAAAAACCGACAACACCAGGGAAAATAATCATGTGCAGTCAACATCGGACAGAAATACAAGAGGCCGACCTCTGCCTGCCGTAAAGAAAATTGTGATAATCTTCAGAACTCTAAAGCGACTACAATTGCCAGACACTGCAGTGAAGGAAAACCCAAATCCTGAAAATTGTCTCCACCAGAGAGAGCGGCACTCTACCTGACGCCATTTCTTCACAAGCTTGCGCTGCTTCTTGCCAGAGATGGTCTTGTTGGCGGTGGTCCTGGAGGCAGACGATGAACCTGCGGCAGCCAACTTGCGTCTATCAGTGCGCTTGAGCCGTCGTTCCCTGGCGATATTTCGCCGTGGGAGATTGAACTTATTCATTACGTCCTACTTCGCGCCTCAGTCGACCAAAATCCCTATCCCAAAACGCCGTTTCTTTACACCCCGCGACCAGACGTCCCGACACCTGCTCCACCTTCTTTACGCAATTCAAAATCGTAGTGCCGACGCCAATACCGAGTCGCCGACCGATGATCGAATTCTCCAAGGGTTGCGGTCGCGGTCCCGTCGGGCCCTAAAGAGATCGTCCTCGACCTTCTTCGTTCAAAGGGTCGGAGCAGAGGCGAAGCGGCGGGCTCCACCTGGGACTCGATCGGGCTCGATCCGTTGGAACACGTGCTTTTCTCAGAGCCGAAGGTCACCCAGCTTTTGTCCGGTAAAAAAGCTGGTTTCCCTCTCGGAGACATTCTTTGTCCGAGAGTCCGTTGAACTCAAAGCGATAAGATGACCGCTTTGTTCTTCGGTACAGTACCGTACCTTATGTACATGGTTCTCCGAGATGAGCTCAAATGACGTGAATCACTGTACGTCGTTGATGTCTTAAACAGTTTGGACAGCAATGCCCTTGCTTTCACAGTGAATTGATTATTTTCTTCTGGTCTTCTTTCTTAAGGTATATCTTCGGCCTGGAGCTTTACAGGCTCTTACTGACACTTCATTCCCCTGATTTGTCCTGCGGTGGAAGCAATCGGGTCTCGATTACATCATTCACGAAGGGTCTTACAGTAACTTAAATGTGAGCTTTCTAAGCCGAAAATGTTTCGCTAGTGCTAATCACGTTAGTACGTCCAGTGGCAAACCAGATGATCACACTTCAGAAACCTTTCCAATTTGTTTCCTGGTATGACCAATGAACGATTTGAATCACGTTATCTTCCTCGCCAAAATTCTCATCCCAGGTCACTTTGCAGAAACTGATCGGTGGTGGTTAAGCATGTAGGGTAAGTGTGTTGTAAGGGTCCTCTGCGTCCGTGGGAGACTATCGGTCCGGTTGAATGTCTACTCGTGAAACTCCCACAGGTTGTGGATGTCCTTCCTTTTCGCTGATTAAACCTACAGAAGTCCGTTGTTTGTTGACATCCAGTAGAAGGTTCAGACTTTTTTCCTGGCTCCCTTAAAACATTGCAAAGTAACGAAAAGGAGAAAGTTTTATGCCAAGTCTCGTCAAGATGGAACCTTGCAGTGTAACGACAGGGCAATGGCCTTTCTTGGTTTCCTTGGACCATCTAGCCAGCAATTGAAGGAAGTTAGTCCATATTCCCAAACTTTGTATCAGTGTCCATGGACACGTCAAACTTGTAAGATTTGTCCTCAGTGCACTCGTTTTTCGAAGCAGTGGAAACTACTGTAAAACTGTAAAAACATCATAGTGGCCAAAATATCCTCGTATTATATACTGTAGGTTCAGTCCGACAACAATTTATAAGTTGGTACTCACCAAAATCTTGCTTTACATATGCCGCTTTGGACAACAATCGAATTACAGAGACGATGTCCCTGTTTGGAAAATCGCAAATTGGAAACCCCTGTACTTACTCTGATCTTTGTGTCGTGCCCTTGGACAAAATCTGCGACCAAAATGAAGCGGCCCACTGATAGGCCCCAATGTAATCTACTAAGAAAATCAGGTGATCCAGTGTGTTCCCTCAGTACTGTACAAATGAAGGAATCCTAAAGAAATGATGAGATCTGAGTTTGTTGTACACCTCCCAAGTCAAGAAGAGGGTTTGATTCTAACATAAGACTTTTGAAGTGTTTTGTCACTATTCGACTTGGAAGATAATCGTATCTTGCCAATCGTCAAGTCTCGAACTCCTAGCATATTCATATTCCTTCTCTTGGCAAGGAGCTGCAACTTGCTATTCACACTAGTGCTACGGTCAACTTTTGTCATATCACTCACATCACTGCCACTACGAGCAAAAATAGACGATGCTTGAATTTCAGCCCTCTTGTTCCGTCTATTTTTGTCAAACTTGTGCGCAAATTTCACTTGAGCTGCCATCTCCAAATCTATTTGAGAGACAGGCAACAACCTGATTCCCAGACCCATCTTCTTCGCATCCGCTTCTTCTTGGGCCACCCGTTTCTTTTGAGACTGGAAAATAATCCACAAAAGTGAGTCAGCAAAACATCCAGGGAAAAACGCTTTGAATTAAATAAGATTAAAAATCTCCAACTGGATCTTCTACACCACTGCATACCGTCCTCAACTGTATTTGCCTCTGAAAGCCTGAAAACCAACCATGCAACTAATATGTACATAAAAATAACAGATGGTTCTGGTTTATGTTCTGACCCTCAACTGTGCACGAAGTGCTTTATTACGAGAGTAGTTGTCACCGTGTTTCAAATCAGCATCACGTTGTAATCTAATCAAAAGAGGCTCTTTCTCCTTCCCTTTCTGTATATCTGCTCCCATGTGTTCCAACTTATACATGGGGTCCACAAGCTTATCTTTATCTGCGATTTAATGCCAGTTGAACCGAGTTAGTTCGTGACCTGTCCTAACAACGCCTCGGGGGAACTGCATCTGCTTCCATGCACATAGAAAATCTTCTGAAACCGCAAGGATTAAAGGCATATATACTTCAGTCCACGCAGTGGGATGATTTCGATTGCTGTACCTCCTTGTTCAGGGAGAAGCAATGTTTCGGCCTCAACTGCATCGTAGTCCTCGGTCTTTTTTACTGCCCCACTGATGACAAGATATTCACAATTCTTTGGGTCTGTTTGGATCTCGATCTCCTGCTTGCAACAAGCTGCTTTCATTTTGAAACTCCATATCTGCTCCCAACGGCACGACACAATTCAGCCATCAATGGATCGGCGCACGTTGAAACTAAAACGGTTAAAAACAGTAATCTATGTATGAAATTGAAAAGTCCCAAGCAAATTAACACGTTTATCGTCTTCATCGTAAAGATTACCTTCGTCGAGTAGTAATTTCCCACTTGCTTCTTTTCTGCATTGAACCGCACCCCTTTGGCTATCATAGATTGGCACCCACCACACCAGATGTTGAAGGGCATCTCGAATCTGCTCCACTCAACAAAGAAAAAAAAATTCGGTTAAGCTTTCCATTACGTGCAGGCCTGAAATTTCGACTATCCTCAATCTCTGACAGGCACATAATGCGAGAAAGAAACATAACTGAGTACACAAGCTTCTCTAGCAGATACAACCAACCTATCTGAATCACTGCTGGTTTCAATATATAATAAGAACATGGCAGATATCAGGGGTGTCCGTTTACCTCCCACTGAACGCTACAGGCAGAAGGCTGTAGCGAATCAAGGGCCAAAACGTCTTGACAGTTAAAAAGTGAGACTGAGTCGCAGCACTAAGGTGTCAACATGGTTTATCAGCGTTCAAATATTACAGGTTAAAAATATTGAACTACATGCGATACTCGATCTGCGTAATACCCTGTAATTTACCTTCTACAATTTCGGACCTTGGGTTTCTGAGCAAAACACAATCGCAATCTTGTTTTTTACTTTCCACAACAACAGAAAACTTAACTAGGCAGAATGTTAATGGCAGGGAAGATCAAGAATACTTAATATAGTTTTCTTGCGGGTATCAACACTTCTACCAGCTACTACCTAAGTCCTACGAGAGGCCTAATTACCTGATGACCAGAATGCCCTGATCGATCTTTTTTGCCCTCTCGCGTAAAGCATGCTGCCCATGGAATTTGTTGAGACCTCCCTGCATTTCAAATTACAATGATCACACTTGTTATTGATCAGATATTCACGTTCATGAGCTGATCCAAACGTTCAAAGTGTCTAGACTCCCTAGCATTTTCTACAAAGCTTACATGAATGATCACCAGGGGTTAGCACAGTAGCCTCGTTTGTTTCGCCTGCACTACTTAAGCAAATAGGCAAATAAATGCATTAAAAAATCTCCACAGAAGCTCGATGCATACCTGATCGGGAGTCCATTCTGGTGGGTAGTAAAAGTTATCAGCCCTGGCTGCCGCAAGCGTCGACTGCGAGGGAAGCAGAAAACGTCAGCGTCGACAATTGATATGGCAAGAGATGTATAACGGGTTAATTGTAAGTATTTGTAGCATTTCTTCGTTCTCTGATATGTGAATGAAGTACTCAGCAATTTTTTCTCGTCTACAACTGCATTCGGAAATATCTTTCAGCATCATATATCAATTTTCACTCAGTTTATAAATTGACCAAAAACTACCCCATTTTCAAACCCTCACATAGAAACATAGAAACTTAGCACCGATGGCCCTGGCATATCTCAAATTTCATACAAATCATTACAATGTTCCAAACTTGTCTTCCTTATCTTGAAATCGTTCTCCTTTGAAAGTTTGATATAGCTGATTTCCAAAGAGTGCAAAAGTACAACGAGTATGAGAACTCGCCTTAGAGCTCCCTACTCAAAGGCGAGTTCTCATACACAAGACACATAGGTACTAAAACCTAGTGAGAACAACAAATTCTCAGACGACACACCTTCCATAAACAAAGTCTGTAACGTGAAACTTAATAGAGCAATTTACTTAATTGCATACTAGTTACATACTCGTACCAATGGTCAAAAAGGGTACAAAACGTGGAACTGATCGCTGAATCGTCGTTCACAAAGGACAGATTTGATATATATACTGAGGTTCAAAACATCTTTCGCCGTCCATACCTTCTCGCAATGTGGAAAATTCAGTCCTCAATTTCTTTACATCACTGCCCTTACTCAAAGTCCTTAACCCTCTAGGTTACCTTAAAAAACAGTCTCGACTAATCATATGAAGATTCTCACCATGATGAAAGGTCGACCGATGGGCTCGAGTTGAAAAAATCCCTAATTCCCGACTCACGACGTCAACGAAACAGAAGAATCCACAAAATCTCAGTCGGATCACGAAACTGGAGGATGGCAGTAAAACTTCCAATTCGCCAACATCCCCTTCTCCTGAGATAGTCCTCGGCCGTCTCGTAGAAAAACTTCCCTACGGCCAAACTGTGACAGCGTCTTCTACTACAAAGATAAATCACGGCTTCCGCAACAAAATGGAAGCTGACGGACGAACCACACGACGATACGCCTCCGATCGTCGTTCACAATCTCCGAAACCCCACGTTCTATGAAACAAGTCTCCCTTTTGGAGTATTCCCCAGACTCACGCGATCATTCTCATACGAAGGCACTTTGACGCATGTCAAACTGTGACTCGGGGCCAGGACGTTCGCGAAGAACCGTGGGCCCCACCACAAACTGAATGTGGTCTACAAATATACGAGGGATGCAGACTGATTCCACCTCAGAAAAATGATTCCCGTCTGTCGCATGCCGCACGCTTGGATCATTCCGGCACTCTTGTGCCGTAATAGACAGGATTGCCATTTCCGGAAAGTACAAACTGCGACTCGGTGCAAAGTATGTTCGCGAACAACCTTTGGGAACCCCGCGTGGGCCCCGCCATAAACTGACACGTGATACGAGGGATGCAGATGGATTCCGTCTGCCCACGCCGTATACTCGTACCATTCCGCCATCATTGTGCCGTAATGTACAGGATTGACATTTCCGGGTAGTACAATACGGCAATCCTGTGCCGTAAATTGGTGGCAGCGTTTTCCAATACATGCCTCGATCGAACTTAGGGTTTGTACAATGAACGCTGCGTCCTGTGACAGATTGAGAACTCAGTGCAAGTCCAGTCCCAATGGAATGTGGGGCCGGTTTGAGTGAACGAGAAGGAAAGAGGTTTTGCTAGGTCTCATTGCCATGGCAATCCGCAACCGCATGCCGCAGGTTTACGTGAGCGATGAGTAATTAAAAAATCATGGTGGGTGAGCGAGCGAGACCGTCTGTCTAAGTTCTACCTTCGGTGATATGGTGCAGGTTTAATGGGCGACTTTCAACTCGAGGGAGAGAGAGAGTGAGTTGGAGTGTGCTCTCGTGTCTGCAGGTTGATAACGCGTGATGGCGACCAAGAATATATCCTGGACCCCTGATACTGGATTACCTATGCCTGGAACAGGCCAGGCTGGGAAGAAATCGAAAGCAGCTGCGAGTAGTAGTTCACAGCAGCCTTCTCTGTGGTCGAAGGATAAGGAGTTACAGGATGGTCTGTACGTTCCTCCTGCCGACTTGAAGAAGCTGCACACTCTTAGGAAGAAAACTGTTAAGGACACAGCCGGCGCGAAATGGTTTGACATGCCTGCTGTAACTCTTACTCCGGAGATGAAGAGGGAAATTCAGTTGCTGAAGATGCGTAATGTTTTAGATCCTAAGCGGCATTACAAGGCGAACGATTCCAAGGAAATTCCGAAGTACTTTCAAATTGGAACCGTGGTCGAGGGAGCTGCGGACTTCTACTCAGGAAGATTGACGAAGAAGGAGCGTAAGATGTCATTCGCAGATGAACTGCTCACTGATTCTTCTCTCAAAGCATATACTAAGAGGAAATATTCGGAGATTCAGGAGAAACATAAAGATGGTGGGAAGGCTTTCTGGAAGAAAAAGGTCGAGAAACGAAAGCCTGTATGGGCTAGATCTTAGCCAGCTAGGACAGGGTTCTCGTTTTCATCCTTTCAATTTTGACCCGACTGTAACATATTAACAAAAAAGTCAATTGTCTACACCATAGTCGATCAGTGAAGCCTACAATCATGAGTTTGCGTGGCACACACTGAGCAGCATTCGCCAGTCCGTCCTGTCAGCTATGTTGGGGAATGCATGGCTCATGTTTGTGGGAGGAGATGAAGGAATGATGTTTTTTTTGAACCATCCTTTTGTAACATATTAACAAAAAAGTCAATTGTCTACACCATAGTCGATCAGTGAAGCCTACAATCATGAGTTCGCGTAGTACACACTGAGCAGCATTCGTCAGTCCGTCCTGTCAGCTATGTTGGGGAATGCATGGCTCATGTTTGTGGGAGGAGATGAAGGAATGATGTTTGTTTTGAACCATCCTTTTGATGGCTCGGTTGGTCGGAGTCAAAATCTAGTGTTCACATTGCTGTATGTTAAATTTCTGGTTAAACAAATGCAGGAGTCAGATCGCAATTTATGTGTCGGGGTCCAAACCTTGTGTTATCTTCTAAGTCGGACCTAAATGTAAGTTATATACTCCATATGTGAATGTTGATGTAAATGGTACGATAAGATATGCACACCCAGCGTCCATTACTTATCGTACATTTACAACAGTTTTCAGATATGGGTTTTGCACCGTGTATTTAGATCAACCATCTTGGTGAGTGGGGCTTTCGTTTTTGCTGCCAGTATCTTATTTCTGAATCGAATCATAAATGCATGCCAAGCTGCTCTACCTGCTGGTGACTCACCTCATCTTGTTCACCTGCTTCACCACCAGAAGGTTGTGGTCCCGCAGCTTCACGGTTTTGGACTCTGGGTTTGGAGTGCTCCCTAATTCCAGCCACACAGAGAGTCATCTGCCTGTCTTATGTTCCTTGTGCACTTAAACGGGAGATATGGGCTCTCCACCAACTGGACTTCAACCCCAGGCGAGAACTCTCAATTGAAACTTGAGGCTAGATTCTTGCTTATGTACAAGAGAAACCTCAGTGGGCCTGATGACGTCATGGAAATAGGGGGAGCGGATTGATGCACGCTCACTTTCTTGCTTGATTATTGTTTCTGGATTTTTATTCAGCATCGGTAGAATCTTTACTTGTACTGACCTTCTTCGGTACCCTCCGGGTAGCTTTTAATTTTACTCTTCCGATCCTTCAATTGAGCTATCTGCTGAACCTCGTTCGTCCTGCACGATTTATGGTTGCTGCTGCTTGTCGACTTGAACTGTATTGGATTCTTTTGCTTCAAGCGTCGTATGCGTACGTTCACGCCATTGGTTTTACTTTGACATTCGTTCTAACCAACGTGGGATCTACAGTCCACAATAGGGCCTCAGTGTACTGCCACACCTTTTAAACATCAGTCAGTGCCTGAGTGCCCGTACTGAGTGCTTGTACTTAATCTCGCCATGTATATGAATGTACCTCATTATCATGTGTTGTAATGGTGAGCCCATAACTTGTACTGTCGGGGAACGAGGACGCTGATTTGCTGAACAAATTAGAAGCTTGCAAATAATCTTTGGACACCAGGTTAATCCTCATGGAAACCTGAGACGCTGTCAACAATCAGGAGATCAGGTTTGTTTATCAAATCTGATGTCTTGACTCTCTGCTCGAAGTGTACTGAGGAGCCGAAAATGAGATCAAAGACTGGATATTCCTTCACAGGTACCACAGTTGACACTGATGAGACCACATATTGATAGAGCTTCAGCAGATCCAGTTTGGAATGTCAGTACAGGTCTATCTACTAAAATCCGTGCGAGTAATTCCGTCAAACTGCAGTAGCAGCAATCTGTTATGATCCTGGATTGTTGGAAGAATTAATGACTGTGATAACGTTTGGATGTAATCTGAAAAGATGAATGCCACCTGCCGGACTGGATCAATGACGAGCTTGCAGTTGAAGGACTGATCCTATGCCATGATACCCAGTTTCGTTACTTGCACCAAAGATAATGAATTTGTGGGCACCAACATACAAAACTCATCCAAATGCCAGGGGTTTTCTTAAGGATATCAGGAATCATCTTTTATTAAGAGCTTGAGGACCATTACAAACACATTTTGTATAATGTACAGAGGTGCAAAGCCCGAGGAGTAGCAAGGAGGGATATACCAAAAAAGATGTTAAAGCGGAACAAGAGTCCTGCATTTCCAAAACGATCATCCTGGAGAACAAGATGGTGACCGCGTCAAAGAGGTAACAAACGAATGTACATGGGTGGATTCATGGAGGAGTTCAAGGAAATGGACGAAACTCATTTGTACTTGCACATGCTGTGAGTAGACCGTGAACATAAAACCTTTCCTGTACTACTCCTGCTGTACAAGACGTACAGGATGTCCACTGACATTGTTCTACTCTACGGCCCTTTGTACTGGGGCTCTGAACGCTTTCAGCCGCGCAGAATCCAATTTATCCAGGCCATCAAAGAGAGGACCAAAAGGAGGCAGAGGAATGTATCTGCCGACACCTCTTTCCACATTGAGATGGCCTTTATCCCATACAACCTTCCCTTGACTTATAGTAGTCTCAATGTTGCCCTTCACATTTCATGCAAACGAATTGTTATTAGTTGCTTTCTGACCAGTACCGTGGACTTCGACCAAAGCACGAACGTCTTTCAGCTTGAAGAACTTAGGGTAACAACAGGGCTTTCTTAGAGGCTTCGTTCATACAGCTTGGTAACTACTGAACTCACGTGCGATAAACTCTTAAATGCAGAATACCTTCATGTTCCAGCCCTCATATATGTTGGTGTCGATGTTTGAGTGATGGGTCTCGGCACTAATTCTCGTGTTTCGTTTTGGATTCAAAATTATGATATCCGCATCGGAACCTGGTAAAATTGCACCTTTTTGTGGATAAATGTTGAATATCTGTGCACTGAAAGCAGCACATGGTATCAACTGTCTAGAAATTGATGACATGAAAAAGGAATACATAGCATACACTTATTTACTGTAAAGCTAAACTTGTAATCCACATCCTATCTGAAGACAAATTTTCTGTTGAGTACACGTGAGATTTAAAATCCTAGATGAAAGACAAGTTATCTGACGTATGAGACCAACCATCGAAAAGTCCAGTAGATTGTTCTGAGACCCTTATACTTACCAAGCAGTGCTCGTTATCCGGACATAATCCATGACAGACACTTTTCCAGAGTTCTGCAGAACGGCAAAGAGCACCTTGAGTGGAGAGAGTAGAGAATTCTTCTAGGTCTACACGTGACCATGTCTCAAATGCACCATCCTTAATACTGTATACATCTGCTGATTTTGCTCTGATTTCAAAAGTACTAGTTGTCTATGAGTTGATGCATCAATTTCCCCGTGCCTTGTGTTGTGTAAAAAATTAGGAGATGGGTATACTTGAATGTTATTGAACATACAAATATTAAGCATAGAAGGATGACAACTCAATGAAACAAGAGGGAAACAGATCACTCACCACCATGAGATCCCAGACAATGTGCATTCGCTCTTCAATGCCTGCATATTGCAGCTAATTCGGTGTTATTTTTACGTTCCGTCTCTCCATTTGATTCAAGAGGTAAACTGAGGAAAGTGAAGGGCATAATTTTTATAACCAAGTAACGACCGCCGGCCAGGAAGCTTCTGAAGAACCTTATTTAGATTCAGCGTCACAACGCATATTTCAAGTATGAAACAAGGCACGCAGTTGATACATACCATTCACACCATTGGGTATCTGGCGGAAGTCACTCTTCCCAGCTGCCTTCTGTTTGGAATTAAAAGCACAATGATCTGTGCCCACTAACTGCGTACATACCAACACTAAGCATGAGGCTGCAGACATCGAAATTTAAGAATGTTCTTGTCCTGCAGAACATGGCTAAACACTAGTACATGATGTGTACAACAGAAGAAATATATTCAATGGAGACCTGCAATACTCCATTTGCCAGCGCTGCTTGTAGAGCCTCGCCATGTCCTGCAGGTCTTATAGGTGGACTCATTACGTACCTGCAAAGTAGGGAGTAGCACTAGATTATGAGCATTGACTACACGCACCTGACCTTCAACCAAACCAAGCCAACTGATATGTAACCTTTCAAATACGAGGAATATCCATCGATCCAGGACAGCTGTCTTTAGCTGCTAACATCACATGATTAGCTCGAACTCATGGATTATTCAGTGTTTGATACTAAGATTTCATCCGAGGGGAAAAGAAGAACAGAAATCATAATAAACTTGTTGACTAGTTATATTTACATCACGGGTTAAATCAACTGCCACGTCAGATACTTGCGTCAGTTCATGGTAATACTTGATTAACTCGCTCTTTCAACTTGACATACTTTGAAGCTGTCTTAAAGTCAGGATCCCATAGAACAGAGTCGTTTAAAGCCAAGCCTGACGCAACAGGTTCTCCAACGACGCGCACTCCTGTAAAAACAATGTACCGTCCAATCAACGCTGGTCGAGAACTTTTAGGCGGAAACCGGGTCGGAAACAGATCTACTCTACTACAAAAATATTGCTCCCAAGCAAGGTCGTCAAATGTGTAGCATAAACTTCTCTTATATAGGAAAATATGGACTCTAGCTTCAAATTAACTCATGATCAATGAAGTCAACCATGTTCATAATTTTAAAGGTTGATTTGAGCTACACACCTGCAGATCGAGCTCGAGATATTTCATCAAGAGCATCAGTGCTCATGACATGTACGACATAGAGAGGGGTGTTCACAAACTGTGCTAGTTTTATAGCTCTGCCTGTTGCTTCTCCTTCCAGCTGTCAGTATGACGAACAGATATGAAAAGACAGTTAGAAAAGTGATAGGGCTTGTGTCTAGATTAAATCTCAGGCATAGCAGTTCCCACAAGGGGAAGATGTAGACACACACAGATGGCGGTTGAAATTGCGTGTATACTATCTCACCTTGAAACCATAATGTGCACAAATTCACTTGAGCTTTGCAAGCATCGCTATTGGTGTTGAGTGTACATACCAAAGATGGTCTAGATAGTGCATGCCCTTCCGGACCTGTAATGCCCTGAGCAAAGATTCTAGCTTGGCCTTCAGCAACAGCATCCCCATTTTCAGCATGAACTTGAGCCAGCGCTCCTAACTCCTTACACTTCCGTAAACCTTGCAGAAACTGCTCATCCGTGACCATAAGGGAACCTTTGTAAGCCAGAAAGAATTTGAAAGAGTTGATTCCTGCAAAATCAAAATACTTCATGTTCAACAGTTCTCACATATTAACATTTCACGACCATGAAAGACTTCTAATCGCGGATGTACCAACATAAGGCATAATCCGGAAAACTGATATGTACAAGCATAAGGCGTAAAACAGCAATTATTTACGTTCATAGAGACCAGATACACTCTTTCCAGATCAACATGTATGAACCCTAACCTTTCTCTTTCACAAGGTTCTCCATGTCCTTCGCAACGTCATCGTTCCAGGTTGTGACAGCCATGTGGAAGCTGTAGTCCATACATGACTTTTCAGCTTTCTTCACATGGCTTTCATGTCCAGCAGCAATATCACCGTCTATGGGCAGGGCAAAGTCTATATGCATGGTTGTGCCCCCTGCCAAAGCTGCGGCTTGGCCAGTGAAAAAATCGTCTGACGTTTGTGTGCCCATAAAAGGCATGTCCATGTGAGTATGGGGATCAATACCACCTATTCATTGCAGGAAGAAATCAAAATTAGTGACAAAGAAATATGAATGTTCATTCAACACTCTTCTTACGAAAACCATATTTTCCAGTGAAAGATTCCTAACTGATGTTTTGAACCACAGAAGAAAGTGTAGAACAAGACTAGATAAAAGGACATCATCCAATCTAGCCTAAGATGAAAGCATGTACCTGGCATGACGAATTTACCGGTGGCATCGATAATTCTCACATCATCCGAAACCTGAATACAACTCGTCCACAAACGAGGAAGCTTCACGTAAGTGTTCAATGAGCACAGCACTACAAAAGCTCATATATATTGCATACTGAAATGATCGACCCGAGAAATATGTATGTTTGTACGTATAAAGAGAGTTTGACTGTGAATTCCGACACTGACCATCGGTAGCAGTCAAGTGCAGAATCAAAGTTTGGACCTCTACTACCTTAATGTTCTGGGCAACAAGCTTGATGAGGCCGTCCTCAATGTACACGTCGGCTTGCTGTTGACGGTCTGCATTGACTACAACTCCCCCAGCAATGAGGAGCTTAGACGTCTGCTGCACCCATTGACACCCTTCTTTGTCCACATCCAGCCCACAGATCTGCCAACAACCACATACTCCTGAATATGCCTTTCTTACTAATGATCAAAGAATACTGGAAGCGAATTGCTTCCGCGCAAGACAACACGCTGGCTCAACGGATTGTTCTATACAATCAACGATCGCGATTTAGCTCAATTCATTAACAGGTAGAACTGGGACTCACTCCGTCGGAAACCGCAGAAAGAACCAATTGCAGAAGAAGCAGCAATTGCAATAGCTGAAGACGGACGACGACGCGACCCCGCCTCAAACAATCGGCGAATTCGGCATTGACATGGACTCTTCCTGTAATCGCACCCATTTTTAGCAACGAATTTCGACAACGTTTAGCACTGTATCGTCAATTCACCTTCACCCTTCATTCAAACGACTACTTTAAACCAGGGCGATCTCAGAACTCTACGCACAATCCTTGCTCCATCTCGTCTCGTCCCATGATCCCATCCCCTCCTTCCGCTGTCCAACTGTACAAAATTTCCACACCCACTCGTTAAGAATTCCCTGTTGTGGGACCCTTTGGCTCTTCCCTTTCCACGACAGCAGAGTTTCACATGAGCTTCACCGGCACTAGACACTCGAACCCAACCCACTGTGAGAGTCACCTTACATAACAGAAGGACCGATCATGGAACAGTGTACTGTGGATCTGTCTATATAAATATGTTCACTTTTGCGATTGACTGTGATCCTTTGCAACTTTGAGTATAAGCGTAATTATTTGAGAAAATCAAACTTCATTCTTCATTGATGGAATCGTAAAAAGTCGTAGGTTTTTCACTCTCGTAAGTAGAAGCTAATTTAAGGATACATCACTTAATGCGAGGTATTTGCAACTTTGAAGGCATAGAAAGAAGGCATGCTTGGCGTAGACGATCAGCACTTCGAGTATATGGGGAAGGAGATTATACCGGAGTCGAAAGTACATTGCTTAATTGTTTGTGAGACGGAAAGAAGGAGACGTTAGTAGAGTGCATCAAATACAGATTTCACGTTCGTACAGTTCACTCATCAAGATGTGGTTCTCTACATGTTTCACAAGTTTGTATTCCATCGGGCTCTTACAAGTTGATCATTTGTATGTCTTTGGATTTCTTCAACCTTCTTTACATCCAAAGATGCGAACCTTTATGTTCACCGAACGACCAGATCCGACGAGTTTCATACTTGCAGGTTCGAAGAGAAACTTGAAATCAGCAAGATCAGTATACCAAGAGCTTAATACAGCGGCGTTACAAGTTGTTCGTAAGGAAACATTCTCGAGGCGATGCTCAAACTGAAACTTACTCCCAGTGTATAACTTCATTGACATCAATATAATCCGTCCTCTTTTAGGACTGACAAATTTGAGATGTTCACGGCGTGATAAGGGGAACAACATATTGACCTTCCTGGTCCGCGCTTGTAGGGTACTTACGTCTTCGACGAATGGTTGACCCGCGGTTGTATGCTTCATAAGCAGCTATTGCTCAATGGTACAAGATTCATAACTACTGGCCCTACAAATTTGCCATATAATTAATAGATTTTCTACAAGAATGTATATATACAATCGACATGAAAAGCTTTCGGTGTATGTTGCCCACTTTAAAGCCTGAATGACCTCGACACTGGCTTTGACGTGACTGATCGCTCTGAATCGACCGACACATGCAATCCTGGTGGAATCCGCATGGACATTGTCCTGCACATCAAAAGGACCACTAACCATCATGAACAATGTTACAAAGCATCTAAACTACTGTAACACACAGATTGAGGTTCTTCCTTGGTGTTAGCTTCCCGAGCCCAAACTTCGACTTCACTGTACACCACGTTAATTCCCAATTGCAGGTTTGCAGCATCAACCCAATTCAGCCTCCTTTCACAGAACTTGAATTCATAACAATGGTGGTAGAGAGCAGAATGTTCCCAAAGGCAGGAAGCTACAACAACTCGGAGAAGCGCTATAAGTTAGAGCTGTGCTGTAAGGTCAGGATATTTTATTGGTTCAAGAGATGAATGCTTAAAGGATGCTGTTCTTACCTCAAATTGTGTAGCCCCTTAGGACTGATGGCTTTTCCACCCAAACCCCATGTATCAAAAAGGTCAAGAATATCATCGTGCTCCTCCGGATCACCGTGTGGTGCCGTTACCTGTAACAACTTTCCTTTGTGACCATCAGACGGGGACTCTTGCCTCTGTTCTTCACCTGGCATAACACTGATTTCAGAAGTGCTTCCTTCAGTCGCCTCCATAGAATTGTCAGCTTTCTCATCAGCTGTAGACTTCTGGGAATCATTTACAGCTTCCTTGGTAGGTGGGTTGGCATCTTCAGCAGTCTTCATATCGTTAGTTTCTTTGATCGAAGATTCAATGGGTGAAGATACCATACCATGGTCGGTAAACAAATGCTCATGCTTGCCCTTTTTTTCACTCTGGTTGATCAACCACTGAGAGACCATAGAAACCAACGGCGAACCAATGTCATGAACAATGTACACAACAAGACACGAGCCAGGCACTTTGTTAACCAGCTTATACACTCCTTGACACTTGTTCTTTACAACAGGCTCGTATTCAAACCAAGCGTCTGCTGTGCAGCCGACAACTCCTCTCCGTCGCAACGTCTCAAGCCCTTCCTGCATTATATCAAGAGCTTGTCCAGACAGGACTACATGTAGCGGGGTGACCAACACTGATGCCAAAGGAATGTTATTTACTGCCGCATCGCTTGCAGCATTGATCTGAGAACAAGAGAAGAGTAGAAGAGAATGTTCAAAACACGAATCAATAAACTCCAGTGGAAACAGTCACATGATTCGAGACGGGACTCACCATAATAATGGATGTAAAATTGAAAACCATACACTGACCTTATTATCCGCAAGTGACAGCAAGTGCCGACCTTCTTCCTCTGCATTTGCAATCAACGGCTCAAGCCAAGGACCTAAAGTATCCTCAGCATAAGCAACGGATCTCCCCACTGGGAATGGTAGCTTCCTCGCCTTCTTAAAAATAAAATGTACGACGTCAATAACTGTGTTTCCGATATCCTCCAGAATCGTCAGCCTCTGAGTTGTGCCATCCTGCTGAATGGATGGTATGGAACAGTGAATACAGGAAGTATCATGCAATCAAGTTGAGAAAACATGATACGTCTGAGGTTCAACCACTTCTCCCAGTCCAAGTAGGTCTGACACACTCTCTGATTCGCATCAAGGAGGACAAAGACATTACAATCTCCCAGCTGAACCTGGCCTAGCTAACGATAGCCTGTGGCCTGACTACTGCAAATATGTCCATGCAAACAAATCAAGAAGAAACTCATCACAAATACTTCAAGACAGAATTGAAACTTGTAGACACAACAACATTTGACAAGCTCAAGCTCCTCAAAACTGCATACTATTGGCGGATGAGTTGCTTTCGTTTCTTATTATGCATAGCATTAGTGCAACAAGATCGTTTAGACACGTGGTGTCGGAAGCTGATCGTCAATCTTATACTGGTCATATCCAGGAACCTTAAAAAATTGAGACTGAAATCAGGATGCATAAATTTCCTGCAGGAAATGATGGAACGAACCCTTGATGAAAGCTCCTCCGGTGCACTCGATTCTGACATATTTACTTCAATAGATCTGAAATCCACACAAAAAGGCATCAATTTCCTGCTTTTCAAGAATAAAGAGATGAAAGCGTACAGATGTCACTAGATAGAGAAACAACTCGGAAAATAAAAACAAAGGAAGGCTTGTTCTTCCTGTATTCGTTCCGCGACGTCCTGGTCAACACCTGCTGCAGCGTGCTTTGTGTGACGTTCGTTTATGTGCTCAGAGGAACTCAGAGAGCCGATCAGAACGCTTTTGGTGTGTGTAAACTTTGAAATATTTTTCACTCAGTGTTCACTTACAAATCACCCCGTCCGATTCTTGACGTTACCCAGCGTCGAAATTAAATACACACGCGCATTACTCAACTGTGAAGCTGGCTGCACATTGAGCTCATAGCTCTATCACTGGCCCAACTGCGCTATCAAATGCCAGCATGACTGATCTACACAACCTCCTTGTCTAGCTATTTCACCTACTGAACACTTAGAGAATGATAGATAGCCACAGACTGTGTGTCAAGAAAGCTTATTTCATGTACACATGGTGAATTTCAAAGAGTGTCCTCGTTGGACTCACTAGCAAAGCAAATTAAGATAAGAGACTGTAAGGTTTCAATACAAACACAACAGACAGAATCTACATCGAAAATATCTCATTTAAAAACGACAGGATTGCCTGAAGCAGAATCCTCAACACTGACCACATAAAATACATAGCCGTAGGTCAAAAGGAACTCAATTTGTTCCAATCTGATTCGCAGCTTCCACAACAATTGACGGTTATCGATTAAAGCAGTCTATGATTTAACAGACGCAAAATTTCTTAGAAAGGCTGGTCCAGGGCCGAATTTCAAAACCAGCCAACAGCAAATGCTTCGACTGATCCATCCATGTTTCAAGTCTTCTCGACAAAGATGTAATTCAATAATTTCGCAAAGCCAGAGACCGACCAGTTCAATTTGTAGACTGTCAAAATTGATTCCCACTCAGAGAAATTTCACCAAAAACCATCAACGAGAACTGCGATATGGACGTTATTTGAAAATAAAAAGTAAAGAATCTAGACACAATTTCTGAAGCATCTTACTCTCATTCTAGCGCTGAACGAACCAATCAAGCATTCAAGAAGCTCCACATTATCTGCCAAATTCTCACCGAATTTCGTCCTGCTCAGCTCACCAAATAGGCAGTACAAGCGGATGTACGACATCCAATTCTCTTGTTTCTTCCGCGCGCTCTTTTCCTCACCAGGCCCCCTCGAAAATCAAACCGCAGCGATCTAGTGTACGACGAGCACCTCTGCATCAAATTCACTCTTTCTCCCTCGCGTCTCCACGCTCCGTCTGGCCCCACCGCGCCACCTCCAGCACCACCTCTCGTCCCGGCCCGTCCCATTCCTTTCGTCCACACCGACTGACACCCGCGAGCCAGCTGGCCGGACGGAGAGGCAGATAACTGGAGCACGGTGGCACCTGTGCATGCACAATCTACGTCGCCGTCTCTGTACACCACCACAGGCAGAAGCCGGTGCGTCCATGTCACCTGCAAATGACATGGGGGCCCCTGTTCGTCCACCGTCGGATTGTTGTGACTTGCTTGCGGGTCTCTTTCCACCTGTTCCGGCTTGAATTTTACCAAAGGCGCTTTTACCATTCATTTACCTGCTATAGCAAGTTTCATAAACTCCAACCCTTCATGAATATCCTCTCTCGCCCGCATTCAAAAACGCCTGCCCCTCGGGGCCTGAAAGAGTTTTTTAATTGATCCAACGTAAAGACATTTTGGGCACTTATTAGTTCGCATCAGCAATCAGTGATTGCATGCCTTCCCCGCATTTCAAAGGCGGCCGACGTTCTTCCTCCCAGGCTCGCATCACCGGCGACCTGGACGTCGAGGTTCCGAAAGAACCGTTGGCTCGTGGTAGTCGTTTCCTTTTCCTTTCGTCTTTCGAAAGTGGCTCTAGAGTGTTGCAAGGATTGAGAGTAGAGAGCAATGTAGCAAAAAGGATGGGAATGTCCGAGTTGCATGCTATTGGCTCTACTATGGATAATGGCTTTTTGCTATATTTTCCACATTTATCAGGTTATGACTTGCTTTGGTGTACTATCTTTATTAATCCCATGTCAATGTGATACTACCATAGATGAAACAAGGGTCATCTAATTCATTGTCCATTTGGATGTAGAGAATAATTAACCATGATATCATTATGGATATAGTGTTTGCTATGACACAAGAGTGTGGAAGAGTGAATGATGGTATGTCTTGCAATATACTGGAGCTATGGAATACCTATAATTGGTTCAGGAGGACCAGGTTATTATTGTTGAGGTTGTGGCTACATATCTTATAAAAGGGTGATTACCTATCCTCTTGGATGGATGGCGAGTGGAGCCGCAATGGCCAATGTCTCCAAATATAATTGTATGGATAGAGGTCATCTCGACACGTTGGTGAGAGAGTGTGCAAGAGCTTATGATATTGGGGTTATCATTTTCTTTAGCATATTGTGTAATATATTTTAGGCAACATGTATCCATTGCTCTACAGAGAGCACTAGATGGTGCAATCCATACGAGAGCAATCACGTTATGTGATACTTCTTTGGATGCGCTAGTAGTATATAGATTGTTTGATCTAGATAGTTAGAATATTTTTGATACAATATGACATATTTCCCATTGTGATACTATTAGGGCCTAACCTCATCCTACCCCTTGGTTTCATCTATGTAATACTTGATGGGATCTTCTCATCCTTTTTGCTATATTACTAGAGTTTCAAAAAAAAAAAAAGGGATGGGAATACCCCATCAAGTAGTCAAGGATGAAACCAATGGGTAGAATGGGGCTAGGTCCCAATAACATCACAATGGGAAATATGTCCTATTGCACCTAAGATATCCTAACTATCTAGATCAAATGGTCTACATATTATTAGAGCATCCTACAAATCATCATCTAACATGATTACTTTCATATGGATTGCATCATAACCATTGTCATCTAGTATAGTAGGCTCTCTCACACGAACGTGTTGAAGTCGGTGCATATAACATATAAATCCAACACTAGAGAAACAAAGAGATGACTTCTATGCATACCACTATACTTGGAAATATTGGATGCATTTGCTCCACTCGCCGTTCATCCAAGAGGATGGGTAATCATCCCTTTGAACCTTTGTGCGGAGCTAGTGGTCCTTGGTCACATAGCCACAGCGAACGGATGGACTTCCCAAAGAGAGCTGAGACCGAAAAAGCATGACCACGTCAGTGGCCATGGGCTTCAACCGCAAGGTGTACAACAGTGTCAACAGGAGCTCAAGGACCTGTGAACCTGAGTGATAACGATGTGTATCCAAGTCGATTGGCAATAGCAAGCCAGAACTACCTTTCGAAATATGCATATCTTTCCGAGATTGAAGGAGGATCCGATGGGATTTACAGGAAGGTATGCCTCCCGAACCAAGTAAAGATATGCGTTAAATCTAAATCGAGTGGATTGCAAGGCATACCAAAAGCTCCCTCTCCATATGACTGAATCTACACTCTTTTGTCATGATATAGAACATCACATTCCTAATTGCATCATAGGTAATTTATTATATGCAATAGGAATGTACAATGACTCATATGAACCCTTGTTGAATGTCCACCCATCTTAGCCTTGTTGAATGGTAGTATCACATTCACAAGTGATACTACCAAGCCAAGTGATAACTTCATCTATATAGAGAAGGTTAGTAGAGTGTTTTGGGAACCTACCTATAGTACATATTACTCGGAGTCGTCCACACACAGACTTCACCGCAACTCATGATATAGGTTACATGAGTTATCACGCAAGTTAATATCTGGTAATTCTCCGGTGACTCCGATCGCTACTGGTTTTGATTCAGATTACTGTATTGTCTCGATATGTGAAATCAGAATATTCTCCACCCAGTTCTACATCCGGATTCGGGTCGAAGATCGGACGCAAAGTTTGAGACGACGTGTCGGTCGGAGTGGCGGGGAAGTTTCTGGCCGCCGGCGCATGAAGATGGCGGACTGTGGTCACTGCAGCAGGAAGGGTTTTGAGACTTGAAAGCTTGACGGAATTAAAGCGGAGCACGATGGGTCCCAACCCACGATCCATCCATGAGAACTCATTCGGTCTACAGGAAAGTGCTAGTGGGGCTACTGTGGTGGCACAGCGGAGGCCGAGAGAATCGAGCCTTCGTGTGCAGATACAGATCACAGTTTTGAAGATTCCGCAGTTTCTCACTACCCTACCCTTCTCTTCGTACAGTTGCGTACTGTACTTTCCGCTTTGTCGAAAGTGGGCCGGATTCCGACACAAGGCTTGTTGTGAATGAGGCCCACTCACATGAGTGTTGGAGAGGATTTCATTACCACTCTCAACTTTTCTGGTAGATGCAATCCTCGATTTCTTAAATTCTGTTATAAAATTCAATATTTTCACTCACAACTTCTCTAATTTAGTAAAATATTTTCTCAATAACTTTCCGGAATTTCACAATCTCAGTTGATAATTTGAGAATGCTAATATTAAACCTAGTGAAAACTGTGGGATGTAATATTGGGAAGGGTATAGTATCGTGCTTAATGGTACATTGACAAATCCATCAAAAACTTCATTTCCGAAGTGCTCCTCTTTCGTTTATGAAGTGTACTGCAATACTTAAAAGTGAAACAAGGGCTGAACATGTAAACTCCCATAACATTTTTTATTCTTATTTAAATGAGCCAAATTTAATATTAAAATAAATGGTTAGAGTTGATGAGCAATTCTGTAAGGTTTACAATTTGATCTGAGAGGATTTTATCTTATAAATTATTTTTCTATAATTTTGACATATTGAGTGCATTTTTTACTATGATATCATGTTTTTGATTCATTTTGATGTCGTCATTGTTAAAAATTTGTATGATCACTTAAAATTTATATTGTGGATTATCATTCAATCCATCAATTCACAAATTTTGACTGTCAAAAAAAACACACAAGAAAATCAAAATGTCAAATGAATATATTTTATAATTATTTTTGGTTCAATAATTTTACAATAATTCTTGGCATTCAAATTTATTATCTATGATTGGTATATTAAGAGATGTGTGAAAGTAAAAGATTGTGCAATTTAATAATGAAGTAACTCATTAAGTTCAATCTATTCAAGATTTGTATGAATATATGGATGTCAATCATTGTAAATTTTGATACTTAAGGGTAAAATATTGAAAAATTTTCATCAAATTTATAAATGATATATTTTAATCTTTATTTTCTTTAAGCATTAAAACCCTAAAAAACCAAATGAAATTTATTGTTGAAAAAATTATCGTGACATATGTAGCAATATTACTAATTAGGTAGCTACATATGTGTATGAGCAAATATATGAGTGAGTAGAGCCAATATTGGAGTTAGTGTTGTTCAAACTAAAATAAGCTTTGTAAGTTTAATAGCATAGAATTTTTAGGATACTTAAAGCACTAATTTTTTAATCTGATATTGGAAGATTACATCTAGTGTTGACATTAGAGTGAACATGAATCTAGATTCTTTATACCTCAAGAGGTAAAGTTTGAATAAGGGTTTTTGATATTGTAGTTTTTAAAGTTGAGACTTGAATACTAGAGTTATGATGGGCATTAGTTTTTGCAAGAACTTGAAATATTTTGAGCACAAAATGAATTTGATTTGATTGTGATTTCTCTTGTATGTAATGATGATGAATGGAGTGTACATATGAAAGTTATTAGACTGGAAAATTATTACTTCAAAAATTTCCATTTAATTTTCTAAGAAATACAAAGAAAGGAAGTACACAAGAAAAAGAAAATATCATGCACTTGACAACACTCTCAAAATTACAAAATTTTATTATTTAGATGTTTAAAAACTAAGTCAATAATTTTTTAAATATCACTAAAGATGTTTGTTTGTAAAAATTATGTATAATCAGATAAGTTGTATTAACATTTCAATTCAAATAGTAAAATGACTTTTAAAATGCATTAAAGTATTTTTTAATTCTCATGCTTGGGTAATGTCAGTCCATAAATAGTTGGTTTGATCCCTTCCATGAATATTTTTGAGGTGAAATCTTATCGTTTATGCTTCTTGTGATTGATATAGCTCTATTTTGACTTAATATTTTTGAATCATGTTTTTTTGTGTTGATTTTTTGTTAATTAAAACGTTGTTAAATTGAGTCTAGACTTGCAACCCAATCAAATTAGTTATGCATATTTCTAGATTAAACAAGATCTTGTGATGATGATAGATTTAGAGATTATTGTTTTGTTAGCAATTGGAGATGCTCATGCTAGTATATTTTACAGAATCTGGTTTCAATTGGATCTAGAATTTTTGTGATCAAGCAAAGAAATTATTGACATTGATATATGTGAAAGAACTATTGAGGACCTTTGGTGAATATAATTACGAGTGGGTGACTAATGTCACTCATTGGAGTTTGTAGAGATTGCAACAAGAATATTATTAAAATTAGTAGTGGTGCATCTAGAAGTGTGTGTGTTATCAACTTTGGTCATTGAGTTTCATAAAAGATTTCTATTGGAGTCAAAGAGTGATGAAGCTCAGGTAGTGAAATCTTGGAGTGTATCTCCACACCATTGTCATCAAATATGGATTACATATAAAACTGAAAATAAACTGTGAGAATGGATACCATTGAGTTTGAGTCAAAAGGTGAATTACATCAAGATTTTTGCTCATGATGTGATTTACAATACATGCATAACTTTTTGTTGTTTAATAGGTTTATGGTATGGAAGTGATTATTTCAAACATGTAAAGGACACGATGATAATTGTATAATTATCATGACTTTTGGCATGAATAGCTTACAAAATTTGAGATTTGAGAAGATTGAACTAATGATATAGTATTTAGTGGGAAAAATTCACCTTCGCTCCAGGTCATAGCTCCCACATTTAAAATTTGAAAGAGTTGAACAAATATTTCAACCTTTCATCTAATCTAAAATATTTGAAAGTTGAGGGGAGATAAGCATGCATGTGTTCAAGCATTAGTCTTATAGGAGTTCAAGCAAAAGACTATTGAAAGCTACCAAGAGGTATATATTTGAATGTGACGATATAATGACAAGAGTTTTTTTGGTCGAGAAAGTATGAACATTTTGACTATGATGTAACCTAACGAAATCAAAAGAAGATTATCACTGCAATCTTATTCCTTGAAATAATAAAAAAAGTTACAAAAAGCATATCCAATGCTAAGATTTTTCTATACAACACTTGTTCAAAGCTTCTCATAAGCAAATCTCAGTAAATAGATTTAGGTCTAGAAACTATCACAATTTCACATAACAAATTAAAACTAGAAGGAGAGATCTTATTAAGGTTCATCTCATTCAAGTAAGAAGGAGATGAACCTCAATTTTCATGTACAATATCATTATCAACTCCTTTCTATATTTTACAACATGCAACACAACAACAAGCATTGGCCAATCTTGGACTTGAATAGCTAAAATGTCTCAAAATATTGTTATAAAAACCTCTTAAATGGATTTTTTCTAAAAAAATTATTTTGATGAGAAATGATTGTTGAAAAAAAAAGATAATTTATGCAAGATTTTCTTCATGTTCAAATTCAAAAAAGTAATTTTTGTAAATTTCAAATTTGAATATCTCTAAAGAGTCCATATCCTAATTTATTTTGGTTTTTTGGTTTTTTGCATTGTCATGTACCACACAAAATATATCAAATTGATTACCAAGATGACACTTTCTACCATCAATAATCATCCTCTACATCAACATTTTGAAATCTAAACCAATAAATCATGGCAAGATGATTTATTGGATAAATTAAGTAGCTCCAAAGAATCTCATTGATTACTATCCAACAGATTTCAACAAGCTTTCACATCGCTCAAAAGCTAATCTATAAATAAGATTGATACAATACTCTTCTTACTTACAAATAATATTATTAAAAATATTTTTTTTCACTTTTTTATAATGGTTCAATTTTTGGATCAAAAGTTACAACTATTCAAACTTGGTTATAAAACTATCTTCAATCATCAATCTCGATTTCACTTAATAGTTAATATCTAAACATTGATTTGATATAATACATTACAATTCCACTAATCTATAGATTTTAAATAATTATTGTTATTCATAAAGTTTTCTCATTATTTGAGACGTGAAGGATTATTTTAAACAAAATTTTAGGCAAATCAATGAAATTTCTAACTGCAAAATAAGGTCCTCATAAAGTTGTTAAATACTTGTTACCTTGACATCTCTTAAGTATCATATGTTTTCATCCATTGATAAATCCTTATGAAATTCTTCAAGATAATGTCATATTTAGCAAACTCTATATAAAATTTCAACTTCATATGTACCAACCTTCGTATGTGTACCAACCTTCCTACTGTCATATGAATCCTGCTAACAAGTTGTAGGAAGCCATTCAGTTTGTCTCTTCTTGTAACACTGAAGGCAATGACTACGGAATGATTTCCAAGATGAGAGATGTCGGTGAAGACATCTCTCATCTTGGAATAATTGACTAGTTATTACAAGATTGACTAGTTTAATGAATGATTTCATTGAACTAGTCAATCTTTTGAATATGATGGTACATGTGTTCTTTCCAATTCACTCTTCCACTTGTAAACTTTAGGACCCCATAACAAATTCATATAGATCTCAAATATATAAAATTTTGCCTAAACTATCTCTTCTTTTCAAAAGTTCTCCACTAATATCTCCTAATTGTTGAAATTCTCATAGAAAGTCTCTATTTTTCTTTAGATATTTTTGTAACTTTGAGATATAAAATGCTCACTTTTCTTTTCTTCTGATGTTAGGAATTTTTAAGTCAACTCCTTTTGTCCCTTATATTATCAAATCCCTTTGAGATTATAAAGGTTTAAGCATAATAGAATCTCAAAAATCTTTTTTTATGTGTTTTCTACATGATTTTTATACAATGAATGCAAATATGTTATGACAATTGTTGATGATTGTTATCCATGGAGCGAGAAAGGAAAGAGTGATAACTACTTGATTAAGCAAAGAGTCATCATCATCATCAACTGTTTTTTCTTGATAAATATATCCTCTTCATGTGCTTTGTTAAGACAATGGGTAGGGTCTCCCATGATGCCATTAGGGATGTGATGTGGTACTCTAGCAAATTATAGTATGAGAGTCTAGATAATTTACATGGATTGAACGAAGCCTTGCAGTCGACTCTAGTTAGGGCATACATATACTTGGTTCATGATGACTATGTTACTATTACACGTTGTGGTTACAAATCTACACATGATAGTGTTTTAGAGGGGCTGATTACCCATCTTCCAAGATGGATGGTGAGTGGAGGGCTAGCAGCCAAGGTCTTCAAGTATAGGGCTATGCATATAGGTCACCTCTTTGTTACTCTAGCTTTGGAGTTATAACGAGCTAAGTACACCGACTTTAACATGTTCATTAGAGAATGTGCGAGAGCCTACATACTAGGCGACAAGGATATCACTCTCTTTTATGTATTGTAGAATCTTTTTTAGGCAACGTGTATCCTTTTCTCTACCAAGGGCACTAGCTGGTGCAATCCATAGGAGAGCAATCACATTAGGTGAGGTTTCTTTGGATGCTTATGTAGTATGCCCTAGATAGTTAGGATATCTTAGGTGCAGTATGACAATGCATGAGACAAAATATCATAAGAGTCAAAATATGAACAAATATCCAAAATGAGTCATTGTTCTATGGTGTCATATTTATGAAAATATCCGTAGAATTGAAATCAAATTTATAACGTTGTTTTAACTTGATCTTTTGATTTTTCCATATCATTTTTTGTATTTTTGAATAAAATTATTTCTTTACAATCCAATACATTACTACTTTATAGTTTTAGAAGGAAACGAATGTTGAAAATATATCATCCTTGGATGAAAGATAAATATTGATGCCAATTTTATAAAATCAAAAAAATGCAAAGCAAACAAATTTGTACATTTATCAAAAACCTCCCATGCATCATGTGTTTCACTCTTTTAGACATGCTTGAAGCAAAGAATCTATTTCACTCAAATTCATGTATTAAAACAGAAAACATCAATCTCAATTGGACTATAATTACATTTTTGTACGGGTTACTTGTTGAGTCAATCCCTAGCAACAATTTTTTTTATAGTGGTTAAGATTTGATGTTACTTTGAACAAAATATGAATAATATTTAGGCAATTATTCAAATTAAACAAGATAAAGATTGTATTTTAATAATTATGACTATTTATCAGTTTCTATCAAAATGCATGTAGTATAAGTTAATTTCTTGTATGGATTAACATATGTAAAACATAATCATTTATATTATTAAAAAACTTATAGCTAACACTTTGTATCTTAACAATAAACTTAAAATTTCTAATTAAAAGATAACACTGAAATTAAATGCAAAAATTTTATTTTTATGTCTGAAATATCTAAAATTCTCTGAAATTTTTACATACGAATCTATTTATAATTTGATATTTATCTCAGAAATATTTAAAATTTCCGAAGTTTTTAGATACAAATGTATTTAGAATTTTATTTCGACTTTAAGTAAATAAGCTTCTTTGCAGTTTCTAGATATAAATTTATTTATGATTTGATTTCTATTTATTTGAAGAAGTATGTTGAGAAAATAATGTTTTCTATTTGTTATTTAAATTAAATGTGAAGTCATTGACACCTTCTGTTCACATCCGGAGTTCATAAGATGGGAGAATGTCTAAAGTGTTCCAAAAATGGAAAGCTTCTAAACCTACTGAAATGATTAGAAAAGTTTAGAGGAATTGTTAAACAAGCTTTGGCTAAAGTGAAAGTATGAAGATTCAGTTTCCATGTTTGGACCTCCTTCCGTTATCATTTCACCTGCTTTGCGATTTTATAAGGGACAACTTGTTCTTCTCAATTGTAATTATAAAAGCGTTCGCCTCTCTGTACCGCTCTTAGCTAGATCTGGCGTCAGGCTCTTCTCTATTTGGACAATCAGGATGCAAATAGCTAGATCTAGAATATGATACCTTCTAGTCAATGTTATGGACATTATCGTTGTGATCCTTCATTTCTGCTCCTTGTTATTAAGCTTCCTTTCACTCCTTTGTACTTTTTGGCTTTCAGTTTCATCTCTATGGCGTCAGGCTCTTCTCTATCCAGACAATCAGGCGGCAACCTCAGGAGAATGGCAGATGTTGCATAAGGCTGATTCTGAGAATGAAACCTAGGCAACATTAGAAATAAGTACAGAAATGATTATGAGACAAAGAGTCGCTACATTCGCTTTATGATGGGTATCGTGCAGGGGCAGATAAATCTCACGGAGCTGCCGTGTAATACTACGGCATACCAGGCGTTTTGAAAATGTGGGTGAAGATCTGGACATGGTGAAAAGAATGGACACACCCACGGAATGAATCCAGTTTCAATTACAAGAAAGGAAATACACTTGGTCTCACGTCCTCAAGAACTCGGCTATGGCCTAATGAATGATACATTTGTTCACCTTGGTCACCTTTGCCTTGCAACAAAGTTTTGGATCAGCAGAGCCGATCTTAATTAGCAACTCCTAAATATGTACGACAATATATATATGCACACGAAATTTCAATTGGAACTGAGACTAAAACCTATCTCATAAGCTCTAACCTCTTCAAATCCAGTACTTTCTGTAACCTTCCAGCCGGCTCAGAAAATGCACACCTTGCAACTACATGGACGTTCCATGTGTCCGGTTGGATCTTAGTAGTTTCTCCTATCAACAAAGGGTCTGGCGCAATCATTGTCTATCTGACTCACTCTTTGTAGTTGCTGTTTTTCCCGATAAATGTGAGAAGAGGAAGGTTGATATCTAACCCCAAGGACCTGCTGAAGATGAAGTCTAAATGAGCGTACAGTGGATGAAAGAGGACCTCAGGCACAGTTGACAGTTGAGACACAAAGTAATCAACATCGGTCGGTGTGGACAATCGATCATGACCTCCATAAACAACAAACAACGGTATGGTGTTGGGAACTTGCTGCAGATGATAAGTAGGCGGTTCTGAGTTCTGATAAACTCCGATGTTAGCGTTCGGACTTCCGAAGTCGTAAGCTCTGAAAACTTGCGACTTCATACCTGAACCCATCCCCATTGTCGAACATCAAGTGTCAGATGCAGTCTGACAGAATCCATCTGCAAAATTACTAAAAGTTTTCATGAACTACTGTACCATGATACAAACTAGGTTCTCCTGTCATCAACATCATTCAAATCTCAAGTCTTGCTGAGGATGGTAAGGAAAGTCGGAGTACACATGTCTTACTCTGCGCAATATGATCCAAGTTCTTGTACGTGGTCAGAGAGTACGGTCCCGTCATTACTCTGAATACCTTATCGGAGTCTATGCAGCAGTTCGGTCCTGTAAAGAACCACCGACCGACGAATTGCAATCAGGTCAGTATTTAGCCAGACTTAGTACACTGCGTCGATTTATCTCCAGCAGCTTCTCAAGTGGCATAGGGCCATATCCAGTACCTCTGAGGAATTTTGTGTCACGAGTCTTCATTATCTCCAAAGCTCAGCTCTGTGTTGTATGCGAAAAGAAGGTGGAAAAGGTTAATGTTGTCCGTACCAGTAAACTGACAAAGACCTTCTCGTTTGAGTTCCGTAAGTTTCTGAGATGTGGTGGAACTGTCTGTGATCCTGCAACATATGAGTAGGTGCAGATCAAAATCGCCTTGACTTGAAAAACGGGTCTAAATTATCATTTTTCCATCAACCTTCTAGGCCTGAGAGGGTCAACCTAAGTCTGCTTAGTTGACTATCAAGGATTTAGAAGGTTTCGTACAGAAAACATGATGGAACAGACAGTGATCGTGCTAGGAACAAGCTACAAATTCAAGACCTCACCTTCTATTCATAATGTAATTTCTGTGCGCTCTCAAACAGAGGTGCAAACTGCACTTTCAGAAGTTGATTATTAAAAGAGATATTGTGTTTAGAAGAGTAAGAAGATTTGCTTACGAAGCAAAGCTTAGTTTGCCAACTCCAATCTTATACCCCAGCTGCACACCAAACAAGAAGAGGAAATAAAAACAAGAACTGCAATAAAACTCCATCGTGAAGTACAGTAGTGCTTTCGAAGAAATGTGGTCCAGGTTTCAAGTTTAAATGGTGAACATGCTCAGTTCATCCGTTCCTAAGTTGTACAATCGTAGAACTGTGACATTTGAATCATACAACCAGTTGATATAACTAAACTCACCTCCGCCAAACGAGTGTAGTTGTAAGCAACGAGGACCGGTGAGATGCTGTTAACCATGAATATAACCGGAGCTATCAGTGAAACAGATGCTAGCATTGTAGCCCGGTTCCACTGATAGCTGATTGCTCCAATTCCAACTCTAGCTCCCTGTGAACAAAGCGACGGCAGTTTGAAGTTAAAAATATTGTTCTCTTCTTACTGAATCCTGGTCTGACAAGGTCAGGATTGTGGTCCTGAGACCATCCCCAACCACTGCCAGTACTGGTTCTAAAGGATAGATGACATGGCGCCCCCTACAGCCATGTGGATGTTATTGCAAATCAGCAGGTCCTGTTGTCTTTCACCCTGCTCGGTCCAGGTCCCAGGAGTTCTTTCAGGGAGATGAAATATTACTCTGGTTGCATTCGGGGCGTTCGTGGGTTGTAGGAGTAGGTAGTTATAGCATACAGGGGCATGTGAGCATAATGGGTATGATGAAGATCCTAGTTTATCTTTTATCTTATGATGTAAGATACAGTTTTGTGAGAGGGCGTATAGAAACCGCTGGAAAAATCTCATGGACCTGCAGTATGCCGTAGTGTCCTATGTGTCATTTACTGCTGTTACAGACATTGTCATCCGGGTACGAATGATATTTCAAGTACTATGAAAGTGTGAATGGGAGATAGTCCAATTTTGATTGAAGTTTCGAAGCAGACAGCTTGCTTGCCTTTTGAGCCGTATGACTTCATGGAATCTTGTATAGAAAAGCTCACTCTCTTTATTACCTACCAGGATTAATGACCCAGTTCAGAAGTAAGGAAAGCTGCGAATTCAGATTAGTTCCGGCATCTTCTTGTATTGGCACTGAAGAGACACTAAGAAGAGTGTTTCGACAGGAATAGGTAAAATGTGAGTATGGTTATGGTAAACAACGTGGATTTGGAGAATTTCTATCGCTTCTGAGTTCTGAATGAACGGTCTTCTAAGGGAGAACTGTAGTTTACACCCTCAACCGAGGCAACCCCTCTTCTGTTCTTGTCTCTGAGAGAGATTATATTTTCGAGGAGTTTTGTGCCCAGAGTGCTGTGTCTGGTTTTATAACACGAAGTAGTAGGAGAAGATTGTAAGGACCTCCAGAAGTAAGATTGATGTAATATAAGTGGTTAGCAACCCTTAAGATTTTGTGCCCCTGCATTTGTTGTAGTCTAGCGTAGCGTAGAGGTGCTGATTGCTCAGTGTTTGTTCAGAACATTCATTTCTTGCGTAGTTTTTTGAACCTGAGAGTAGCCGACGAAGTGGAACTTCCGTCCTTTGGTGGCATAAAACACGAAGTCTGTGATGGCTGGAAAGTCGTAGTTAGCCCATTCATCCATATCCCAGTTCCAGAATTCCTGCAAGATCCCACGTGAGAGAGCAATGCACACGCATTAGACGTGTTTCAAGGCATCGAAGAATCTACCAAGGAAAAAAGTCAGAATTGGCAGGATCGGAAAGGGGATGAAAGATGGACTCGTTTTGTACCTTCTGATTTGGGGTGAGCATCTGATGCCCAAATGTGTACTCGGTACCTCGCGCATGGGCAATCCAGACCGAATAACCAGCGTCTGCCATAGCCAGAGGAGTAGGGTTGTCTGCAACGAACCAACTTCTTCCTCCCAGCAACGCAGAATGCCAGAAAAGCACATCACCGGCGAAACTTTGGCCAATCCAGTCGTTTCTCTGAACGAGCTGAAGCGAGAGCAGAAATCCATCGAAAGTCGACACCTGATCAGAGTAGCCAGAGTTGTTCAGAAGTAGTCGCTATCATTTGCACACCAAGCGTGGACGAGTTTATGCAAAATTGACATGGCCTATGTCTCACCCACAATAGCTTTCGGCCTGGCTCTGAAATTGTCGCGCCACGGATTTCGAGAAAAACTAATAAGCCATAACCATGCGTTGCTCTCAAACGCTAGACAAACTTCAAACTTAGAACGAAACATGGCCTTGAAGTCCCGATATGCAGGGTGTTTAGATGCTCCTTCGAATGATAAGACGAACTGGATTAATCGCTTCAGAAATTACCAATATCAATGGTTTCTTCTCAATAGTTTAAACAAACTGCGCTTAGCTGCAGTCTAATGCGGAACTCCGATCTTTTCCTCCGCAATTGAAGGAAGACGAGTAGGTGCATGTTGGTGACAAGGGATGCACAAATGCGAAAGAGGTAAGGTCAATTTTTTCTACAACTCACAAGGGAGTAGTTTCAAGGTGATGAAATAAAAGTCGAAATTTGACGAGCCGATACAACGCAGCTACCGCAGCTAGAACTTGTGCTAAACAGAGACGTCGAGATGAGTTTCAATTTCTTCTATCTACTGCAATAAACTGAAACTCCTCTGATGTGGTCAGAATGCCGATTCATCCATAGCTGTGAGCACGAGTATGATGGAAGCGGTAACAAGCGTCTCACGAGAAATAAGTAGGCTGTCGTATTGATCTATCATCCACATCACAGTCCACAAACGTTCGGAGCAGTTGGCTGTACCTGGCGGTTGAACCTATCTGGGCAAGGCTTCGGGTAGTTGATGAGGAAGAATTTCGGGTAGTGGATGCTGCTGAGTTTCATGCTCTGGACTAGGACATTTTCTAATCACATTAGCCTTCCGGGTAGAAGAATTTCCTTGAACACAGAGGGAGGGAGGGATGGGGAGATAGAGACCATGTACTCCGTGCAGTTATAGTTCTTGAAAGGCTTGATAACATCATCACAAAATCCGGTGTCTTCCTTGGCGCCTTCATCCTGGTTAATCCCGGCCTGAGCAACGGCTCTGCCAGCGAGAGAGAAACACACTAGGGTAACCATCAATGTTACCAAACGAACGCAGTGTGGGACGCCATGATGGCGAGGATCTGGCGAAAGACGACTCGGAAAATTCATCCGTGCGCAGCAGGCCACGTTGCTTTCTTTCTTTGGTCTTCGGTGCAGAAGCACCAGCATCGGCGAATGGAACGGAGGTCAAACGAGAAAAACGACTGCCCGCAACATACAACCACCCCTTTCTTTTCTTCCACTCCTCTTTCCCTCCCCACCCCGCGCTCCCTACGCTCTCATCCGGCGTTCATGACCACTGCCCCTCGCAGTAGTGGAAGGAAATCTCCAAACAAAGGTCGCTGCGATATTCGGCGCTCTAGTTCCACTTCTTCTCCCGTCGCATGACAAGTATTGATTCTCTTATCCGCAAGCCAAAGTCGGCCCAACGATTCTGACTCCTCGACAGACAGACAGCTGCTGATGGTGCCGCGGCGAGGGGTGGGCGTGAACTTTGAATTTCGCTGAAGCCGCGAGAGAGTGAGCAAAGTACATATGTTGTGACAGTGGCAGCTGCCTCGTTCGATCCGGATAGAGGGCGGCAAGATCTGTTACGAAGTTGCTCGAAATTCTGTTGCACTCCCTCCTGCACCCACTCCTTCGTTCCTGCGTCTTGGTTCGGCCCTCGCCTCCCTCGCCCCCTATCAACTCGGCCACGTCACAGATCCAGCCCGCGTTTGGTCCTCGGCAGTGCTAATTGTGTCATCGTTAACGTTCTACCAAATTCCACACTAGAGCGAGCGACCCATCTCCAAACTAGCATTCCTCAGGCCTTGTAATTCACATCGACGCATCTTCGGCCAAATGCGAATTTCGCGTTTGGGATCCGTTACCGGGAAGTTTGACGCCCTTCCGGCGGTGGGTTCTCAGCCGACATGTGTCTCGTGCAGCGGCGCTGTGTTTGTGTCCGTGTAAACTGCCCGTGGCCCTGCGGAGGTGTACGGGACCAATGGGTATCAGACTTTCTTGAATGGTACACAGTCTACTATGCCTTGGGGGTCCGTTCTTTATAAATTACGTCTCGGATCTTGAAGAGACTGCAGAGAGTGTGGAGCTTTCCTCGCTTGCGGGGAGGGATATGAAAGGAGAATAGCTCCGATATTTACGGTGGCCTCTGATTCATATCTCGACGTTTTTTACATTTTCAAGCAGTAGAACATCAAGTCGCCCCAGAAAATTCAAACAATAGAACTATGAATATACATTGGTAATAAAAACCTATTACAGGCTTGCATGTTCAAAGCAAGAATATTTTATATGTGTGCTGTGAAATTTCCTTATGATCCCAAAGTTGCGCCATAACAGGATATGATCATAGCAAGGATTGAGTATCTTATGTTTCAATTACATTTACAACAAAAATTACAAAGAATTTTGGATTACACATATTGCTTGTTTTGAAAGTTACATATATTATTTGAACTTAAACTTAGAGAATTACAACTGAGGACAAACTTATGTTAAAATCTAGTGTTTAGTGAAACCCTTAAACTAAACCCTAAATCCTGTAGTGTTCTGGTTAAAAAAATATAATGTTCATAAGATTTTAATATATTTAGCCCTATAATATATATATTTTTAAATACTTCAATATCAAAGTAAAGTTCATGAATTAAAGTAAAATTATGATTATTAATGAAAATAAAATCTAATTTATAATATAATTATATCTACAACATGTTTATTATAATTTTAATTAAAATTATTAAAATATATTATAAAAAATGGGTTCAATTCCCGTCCAATAACAATTTTATTTTTTCATTTTTTAGTTGACCTAAGACTTTGTTTATGTCATTATAATGAAGATGACATAAAATAGTCTATTTTTCTTTTTTTAAATTTTTTATAAATTATCTACTTTAATATTAATTATTAAAAAAAATATGAAACAAAATTTTAGATATATTGTATTTTTATATTTTTATAAAAAATATATTTATTAGTAAATTCTTATGAATATTTCACTTTTTTTTTGTAAAATCTTTAAAATATTATATATAACTAAATTAAATATATAATTAAAAAAAATTTCAAACAATTTAAACAAAAAAAAATAACCTATGATTTGTTATTAAATTTTGTATCAAAAATCTATATTTGATATGAATAAAAAAATTTCGAAATAAAAAAAATTATTATTTAAAAAAATTTCAAATTTACAAAAGAATTATTTTATATTTGCAAATTTATACATAAATTTTAAATTTTTCATTTTAAAAAAAAATATTTTGTAAAAAAAATTAAATTAAAAATTTTAAAAAAATATAAGAAAAAATCAAAATAAATTTAATTTTATGTAAATTTCAATGTTTAAAAAATTATATTTTATTAATTTTTTATAATTTTTTACACATAATTAAAAATTTTATTTTATAAATTTTAAAAAAAGTTATTAATTTTTATCTATAAATACACATTAATGTAGATTCTATAAAATATCTAATCATGAAAAATTTTACATTGAAAAAATGATTCAAAAGTTTTTCCCTTGAAGTCATTTTTCTAGTATTTCATTAGGTTGATCAAGTTTACTAATTTGCACTGATCCAACTGCGCAACTAGTAAAAGTGAACATGCCTCAAGTATAGGTTCTTGTTCTCCACCAAAGATTTTATTGCCAAGTTTTCTTCCTACTCATCACTTTTTATTACATTTTCTTTTTGTATCAAAATTTGTCTATATTTTGTAGTAAAAACATCGGGGATATTGGGGAGGCGGTTGGTACATTCCTATTGCTGAATATTATTTTATGCAAAATTTTCATTTCTAAAATTAAAATAAACTTAATATAAATATTATAGTGAATTATATACAAAATAAAAGTCTGATAATATAATATTATAATAAACTAAATAAGATGAAAGTTTTTGTTTTATTTTTTTATTTATAAGTGTATTTTCAAAAAATGTAATTTTAATTTTAATAAACAAAATTTACTCAATGAAAAAAAAATAACAATTAAAATTTATTTCAAATAGTGTTTTGTTTACATGCACATTTCTTTTTAAAGAAGTTTCATATGCTACTCATGTCATTTTCACATATGTAACATTACATCAGTAAAAACAATTACATACATGTATAACATGAGTGCTTTACCGCTAGATAGTCCAGTCAACTGCTGCGCCTCAACGCATTTCGGGGAGAACCAGCTAGCTCTGGGTTCGAGTGGCATTTCACCCCTAACCACAACTCATCCGCTGACATGTATAACATGTGGTGTAATTTAAAGATTTAATTTAACATAGATGGTTAACATATTTATAATGTTCAATTTTATTTTATTTTAATTTTAATCGAATAATAAAATATTTTTTCATAATAATGTTCTGCAATATTATTACAGTAGGATAAACATTACATTCAATGAATTTCTACAAACCAAATGGGTTTAGTATGTGAAAAAAAGAGGTTTTAGAGAACTTTACCACAACTTCTAGTGACACATAATGTGTGTCTTGAGTTTTAAAAAACAACTCAAAATCAGATTCATTCAAAAAGAATAAAAAGAATAAATTAATCAGTTTAAATTTATTTTATTTCAAAATATTACTTTCTTTGGATCACCAATTCCTCAAACTTTAAATCCTCTATTTAAGTCAAGGCATTGAATTTTGCATTTGATTAAAACTAATGTGCATGTCAATTCAAACTAAATTATAAAATATCAGATTAATAAATTATAATAAAAGATTCATATCAAAAAATTGATTAAAATCTAACTTAATGAACAAGATTTGTTGGTATTGTTGAAAAATTTGAACAATAATATAATCATTCTAATTTTGATTTAAAAAATCATACAATATAATGATAAATTTTAATTATTTTTTAATAATTTAGCTACTTTCACAATAAATAAAAAATAAATATTTTTTTATAATATTTTAAAAATTAAATTATCATTATTTTTATAATAATATGGAAATAAATTCACATATTATAATTTAAAAATTAAATATATATTGCAAAATTTTGTTTATAAAATTTTCAAAAAATTTAAATTATTTGATATAAATATATTATATTTTTTTTTAACTTTTTAATATAAATAAAACATACTAAAAATATTAAAATATTAAAAAAACATTTATAAAATTTTTAAAATTAAGTTATTTTATAAAATTATTATAATTATTATTTCATTAAAAAATAAAATATTTCATTATTAATTGCACATTGAGATATAATTAAAATATATGACTATCAAATTTAGTTAAAGGTGTGCATAGAATATGAATTTTATAATATATTTTTTATATGTTATTGTTTCGTGTTTAATATATTTTTAAATTTTTAAATTTTTTTAAATTTTAAAATATTTTCTTAAATTGAATTTTTCTAATATAAGTTTTTATTTCCCATAAATATATAATCTATATTTATAAAATTTTTACAAATCACACTTATTCAATTATTGCATGTTTTAATAATTAAACAGTACAAATGTTAAAAAATTTATTTTCTGATTTAAGAATAACTACATTTACACTTTGCTCGATAATTATTAAAAGTTTAATATTTATAAAAAAATTCTTCATTTCTTGGTTAAATTCCAAACTTAAATATTTAAGTATGTAAGAAAAAATATAAACTTTTTTCATAAATTTTTTGAACTTTTGATTTTATAAAAAAATATAATTAAACTTTAAGATAATGTTAGATTTGATCGTTGTCGCATAGACATTGTTTCGCTCTGAGAACGGCTATACGTAAAGATGTAGAAGAACTTTCTTGATACTCATGTGAGTTGCTATTCTATCTTTTTCCTCCTCATCAATCCACATTTGAGTCTTGTAGCTCTCGTCATCAGATTTCCAATCCTCTCTACAAATCTCCAAATCATTTGTGACAAGTCTTCCAAAACTACTCAAAACCTCAAAGTACTTCACCTAAATGCCCTCATTGGTCCAAACTTCACTACCAATGAGATAAAAAAAGTGATTTTTATGACCTTTAAAATGGCCAAATTAGCTCCATATTAAATTAGAGTTTTACAACTAACCTAAACACATCATTTAACCATCATATAAACAATATGACTTGCAATTAATAAAGAATCAAAATAATAACTGAGAATCTAGTTAATATGAACGAAACTACAAACATAACGAGGGAGTTTATAACTTGAGAATAATACACCTTGCCGAAATTGCTAACAATCAACTTTATATGGCTTGCTTCGGGTAAACAATAGTGATGGATTGGAACCCACATGTTGAAAGCCACCACTACCGGCAAATTCGGATTCATATCGCTCAAACTAAATCAAAATGTATATTATTAAGTCCTGAATTGCGCTGTCGCATGGACATTTCTTCGCTCTGAGAACGCTTGAGCGCCTGGTTGTAGAAGAACCCTCCTGAACCTCATGTGAGTTGACAATCTCTTCTTTTTCTCGTCAGCACTCCACATTTGAGTTCATTACAACCGGTAAAACTTCAACGGAAGAAGATTATGATATCCAATGTTAGGACCAATAACTCTCGCCTAAACTCCATAAAAAATTGCTCTACAACCTTTTGTTATCTCGGAAAAGTTTCATATATTTCTCTCCTCTACATCTCTCAGAACAATTGTTGAATTACACATTGTATCACAAGGTGATATGCAGACCCCTGTGTACTAAAACCTTCACACATTCCAATCCTTGATTCCAATTGCTTTCAAATTTCATGAGAAGGTTATTTATTATCCAAACTTCAATTTTGGAAAGTTTTACTAATGAAACTTTCTGATAGCAAAAGATATGATTGTTGTACTAACTTCGTGACAGTCAGTGCAATCCTGCATTTCTAACTGTATATATAAACTTCAACCTATCACTTCGTACTCAAAACTCATCCAATTAGTCAAAATTTCAATCCAAACACAAGCATGAGTCGTAAACTATATCTCAGTTTAATCAGATCTCTTAAAACCATCGTAGGATTCTCAGAAACATCCCAAATACACTCAAAGGTCTAAATTTCCTTCTCTATCTTTGAATCACTATATTAGAGTGACAAACCTCTCAAATGCATCCATTCTTGAGCCCACGTCGTAGCTCTTCCAGTCAGCTCCCCAACTTTGTCCCCAAATCTTCAAATGTCCCCTTAGAAGGTCTCAAAAACTCCTCAAAACCTCGAAGAAGTTGACCAAGTGTCCTCAGTGGCCCAAACTCCAAGACCAATGAGAATGAAGAGTGTTATTTTGACCTCTAATGTGGCCAAATTAGCTCTATATTAACTTAGAGCTTTACAACTATTCTAAACACACTACTTAGCCATCATATAGACAATATGAGTTGCCATTAATAAAGAGTCAAAATGACAACTCAAAACCGGCTAAGTATGAATGGAACTACAAACGGAATTGGGAAGTTTATAACTTGAGAATAATACTACTCGCCAAAATTCCTAACAATCAATTCCATATGGCTTATTTTCGGTAAATAATAGTGATGGATTGGAACCCACGTGTTGAAAACCACCACTAGTAGTAAGTTCAGATCCATAGCGTCCAAACTAATGCAAAACGTATACTGTTAGATCCCAAATCGCGCCGTAGGAAACAATTGGAAGAATAATCAGGTCTGGAGAGTTTATCACTTGTTTCATAAAGTTATCTCCAAAGTGATATACTAACCATGCCCAAAAAAGATCACGATGAAGAAATTGGATGTTGATCACAAACGGATTGGGCATCCGTACATCTGGAGGATCATGTTGTCCTCTATCCATGTCTTACGTCAGCTCCACTTCGATCAGATAAGCTCCTTAGTCAGCAAAGTGATGTGTTGAGATCTCTCCCATACCCTTTCCATCATGACTGCGCTTTATATCTGATAAGGTCCAAGATAATATCTCATGGAGCCTTTTCAACATCCTGGCCCTACAAAGTCGATCTAACGGTGGGCTCTTAACAGCCTTACAATGCGCAGTTGGTTATCCTAACCTAAAGTATCACCGTCATGACAACAGCTCTAAAGATGACACATGTCATCATCTTCTCATAGTAGCCGCATCACAACACGACAACGTTGTAGGAAATAACTAAAAGAATAATTGGGTTTGTAGAGTTCATCACTTGTCGCATAAAGTTATCTCCAAAGTGATATCCTAACCACGCCTAAAAGTGATCATGAGGAAAATATTAGATATTGATCACAAATGGATTGGACATCGGTACATCTGAACGATCATGTTGTACTCTCTCCATGTCCCACGTTAGGTTCACTTTCATTAGATAAGATCATTAATCAGCAAATCAATGTTGTAGATATCTCCTTTTCCTTTTGCACCATGACCACGCTTTATATTTGATAAGGTTCAAGATAATATATCTTGGAGCTTTATCAACACCCTCATCCTATTAAGTTGATCAAACCATGGGCTTTTAATAGCCTTATAATGATCAGTTGTTCATCATGACCTAAAGTATACTCATCATAACAATGGTTTTGAAGATGACACATGTCATTATTTAGCTGTGTCACAACTTTGTGCAAGTTCATTTAGAAATAAATTCAATGATACAATAATGAAAAATATTCTTCATCTCAAATTCCAATCAAACTGTAAATCAATTTATACATATTATTTTTTTATGAAACCCTAAGTTCAGTTCAAAGCATAATACTTTAATTTGAATTTTCAATTCAATTTGTAAGTACAAAGTTGAATAGAAGTCCAAATGCACACACTATGATTTCACAAAGCCATGATTTAAAGGAAGGGTTAGGTGCAACCTAAAGGTAAGCTTAGTCTAGAACCCCATATGTTTTACAATTACATGCTTTGATAAAAAAAAATATTTCAGATGTTTCACAAGGTACATTAGGTAAAGAAAATGACATGTCTCCCTTTGATTATTTTCAATGTGAAGAGATTGAATGTGACATTGATATTGTTGAAAATCATGTTTGGACTTTAGTGAAAGTATGTGAAATTGTGAAATGTGAAGATTTAGTCCCCAGTGTTATACTTGAAAGTATTATGTCATTTTCAGTATTAAAGAAATCTTTAGATTTATTCAAAATCTATTTACAACAACAAGTACCTCATGATCAAAGTGAGCTTTAACATCTTTAGCTTGTTGAAAAACAAGTGTATAATGATCATGTGAGATTAGTGATACAAATTAATATTAGTTTTTTAAGGACTTATATTTATATCTAATTTTTCATCAAAGATAAATTTGATCTAAAAATAGATTTTAATTTATTTATTGCATATACGTTTATAAAATTTTTTTAAAATTTTTTTTATTAGATTTTAACTTTAGTAATTTTTTTAATGTTCAAACTGAATAAATGTTTTACAAATTTACTCCCAATTTTCAACAATTTCACAAGTCAAACTGAAACATACATTTCAAAATTTAAATTTAAATTATAATAAATTATTTAAAAAATGATTTATTAAAAATTATTTTTAAAATAAAGAAATTTTTTAGTTAATTTATGAAAATATTTCCAAGAATATGATATTAAAATTTTGATGCAAAAATAGTTATTATTGAAATGATTTTAGTTTGTTAAAATTATTAACATTACAAAAGACTGCAATACTCAACTGCTTCGCCTAGCAACACAACACTTATTCATCTTGTTTATATTATAACATAAACAACTTATTACTTTGTCAATAGAAAATTTATTATTCAATAAAATTTTCATTAATAAAAATTATTCTAAAAATATTTAAAAATGAAATAATTAAAAAATTTTGAAAAATTAATTTTTTTTTGAAAAATTAAAAAAATTCATTTTATATGGTTTAGTTGAGAATTATTTATAAATAAATTTAATAATTTATTGAATTATTTAATTTTTTATTGCACATATATATGTTGTCGCATGGGCATTACTTTAGTATGAGAACGCCTGAACGCATAGCTATAGAAGAACTCTCATGGCCCTCGTGCGAATTGATACTCTTTCTTTCATCTCCTCACCACTCCACATTCGAATTCGCTACAATCGGTAAACTCAAGCAGAAGAAGATCGTGGTAATCAATAATTAGATAGTTAACTCTCACTCAAACTTTACAGATAAATGCTTTATAACTTTCATGTACTCTCGGGAAATTTTCATACACTTTTCTTTTCTAGATATCTCACCAAAAATATTGGACTATACACTATATCACAAGGCGATATGCATACCCGTGTGTACTAAAACCATCACAAATTCCAATCCTTCATTCCAATTGCCCTCAAATTTCAAGAAAAAGTCACTTATCATCCAAACTTCAACTTTGTAAATTTTATTGATCAAGCTTGTCGATAGCATGAGTTATGATTGTCTTAATAACTTTGTGATAGTATCACAGCAATCCTGCAATTTAGTATGTATACACAAACTTCAAACTATCGCTCTGCACTCCAAATTCATCTAATCGAGCTACAATTTCAATCAAATCACAGATCCGAGTTGTAAGCTACATATCCATTGAACCTAATCTGTCAAAACCCTCACAAAACACTCAAAATCGATCCAAATTCTCTATATGGTTCGAATTTCAATTTCTTATTTCCAATCACCACAATGGGGTGATAATTTGCTCAATCGCCTTCATTCTTGAGCCCAAATCATAGCTCTTCATGTTAGCTCCCCAACCATGGCCTCCAATCTTGAAATCTCCCCTTCGAAGGCTCCTGAAAGTCATCAAAACCCCCAAAAAACTTGACCAAGTGTTCTCATTGGTCCAAAGTCCAAGACCAATGAGAATGAAGAGTGTCATTTTGACCTCTAGTGGGACCAAACTAGCCACATACTAACTTAGAGCTTTACAACTATCCTAAACACACTACTTAGCCATCATATAAACAATATGAGTTGTCACTAATGAAGAGTGAAAATAACAACTCAAAATCGGCTAAGTATGAACGGAACAACAAAAGGGACCGGTGAGTTTATAACTTGAGAATAATACTCCTCGCCAAAATTCCTAACAATCAACTCCATATGGCTTGCCTTTGATAGACAATAGTTATGGATTGGAATCATGTGTTGAAAGTCATCACTACATGCAAGTTCAGATCCATAATGCATATATCAAATCAAAACGTATACTGTTAAGTTCCAAGTCGGGTCCGAGGAATTTATCACCACTTGCATAAAATTATCTCCAAAGTGATATACTAACCACTCTCTAAAATGATCACGATGTAAACACCGGATGTTAATCACAAATGGATTGGGCATCGGTACATCTAAAAGATCATGTTGTCCTCTATCCATGTCCCACGTCGGCTCCACTTTGATCGGATAAGCTCCTTTGTCAACAAAGCGATGTTCTAGACCTTATCACTTCCCTTGCCACTCTGACCACGCTTTATATTTGATAAGGTATAAGATAATATCTCTTGGATACTTATCCACATCCTGGCCCTAGAATGTCAATCCAACCGTGGGTTTTTAATAGCCTTACAATGAACCGTCGGTCATCCTGACCTAAAATATCGTTGTCATAATCAACAGCTTTGAAGATGACACATGTCATCATCTCATTATAGTAATTGTGTCACAACACAACAACGTAATATTATATATTATTATAAATTAAAATTTTAAAAGAATTTTTCTCAATTCTTAAAGTATATCAGCCTATTAGATATTTAAAAAATCTATTCATATTAAAATTAATTTTTTTCAATATATTTTATTTTATGCTTGATTTCATAAGTATGAAAAGTTATTATCAAAGTAAAATGCATTGTAAATATATACATAAATAAAATAATGCAGATTAATAAATATTACAAACTAAATTTTTTAATTTTTTTTGAGAAAGTGATTTGCAAGTAAATAGTATGGAATAGTTATAACATAGAATTTGCATTCTGTATTGGACGATGATAATTCTATTTTTGTATTCAACTATATTATAGGTCTCTATATGAGCTCCCTTGGCTTCATGAGGGCGCAACCGTTTTTCACATGAGTCTATAGTAACCTAGAATAAAATTTAAATAATTCAACTAAAGAATTAAATAATTCAACCTAGGGTATCAACTAATTATAAATCTACCTTGTTTGTTGTGCAAATTTTTCTTTTCAAAAACATATTTTTCAGCTTTTATTTTAACAAAGATTTGATGTATGTCTGCTGTCATTCTGTATGTGGATACGAGAAAAAAGTTGGATCTAGGGAATTAGGATGCTTTACTTAAATTTGGGGAGATGGGGTAGTGGCTTGGTGAGGACAACTCAATTTCACGGTTCAAATATCTCTTGCAACCCGAGACTCTATTGGTTGTTGTATTCAGTTTGTGTTGGGATGAACACCACCTCTCCTCGCGCCTACGGGCCGGGGATACGACATGGGGTGGAGTTTTTGTAACCAGGGTTTGCCAAGTCAAAAACAACCTTCCAAAGTTCTCTGTTGAAGTCTGTTCTGGGGTTACGACGGCATTTAATGCAAGCATGCCTTGGCTAGTGTGGGTCTCTAAACGGCTCATGCGCATCAACGATTGTACTACAGGTTACCGGAACCAGTAGTCCATTAAATAATTCGGGAATCAATGTGGTTACGCTACTTGCTGCGTACTACTACTGTAGTTTTCGGTACCTGACATACAGTATTTTGCAATATTCTTGCCACATCGCACTGTGGTGACGCCAAAGTACGGTCGTTCACAGTTCGTTCCCGTCGTTGAAGAACGAGAGTTACAAAGTCCGGACTCCGGAGGACGAGTCCTAAAAGGCGGAGGAGGTGGCCGTCGCACCGCTTACTATGTTCTAAAATACTGGGTTCGTTAAGCTAACCCACGTTCCTTGACCGTTCGGTCAAGGAACGTGGGTGGGCAAAGTTGACTACAAGGGGTCATCGATTACTTTATCCCAATGATTTTGTCATGAGATGACGGGAGCGAGAGTAGGTTAGTGGCGGGATTAGTTCTTCACATATTCTATGTGTGTACTTTGTGAAATGTGGAAAGTGAATATTTTTTTTTCAATTCTATAGATATCTAAATTAAATATTATAGAAAATTTTATAGAGATATATTAAAGAATTTATTAGTTTTAGAATTTTGAATAATTTTATTCAAATTGGACATATGAATTAAGGTTTTTTTTAAAATTTTTTATGATTTTGATTCTATTGGGATATAGTTGGAAAATTATGAATATTTTTGGTATATTTAAAGTTTTGATAGTTAACATTTCCCCATGTGAGGTGGGGTGCTAGAGGATTGTGGTTTTGCAAGTGAGAGAAGAGACATGATGGAGTGTCGTGGGTCCTTATTGTTCTCCTTGAGTTAGCTATAGCTTCACTTCTCATCATGGGGCCACATAGAGCGGTGCGTAATACACTAGGTCCGGTGTGTTATCGTTTCTTTACTCACGAGGGGTTAAGACCCATGTGGCAAAGATGCACAAAGATTATGATTGGACTACTTGGGATGCGCATGTGAGGAGGGCGATCATATCAGTATTTGTCACTTCAGAAAACACACAGATTCCTTCGTTGATCGCTCTAGGTATACCGATCAGGTCGTGAGACAGGTTAGCATCCAAGTTATGTTCTATTCTAGGACTTTTCGAGAATAGGTTCACATGTTCACATTTATTCCATAATCTCCCTTGTGCTAGACGTGATTTATGCTTACCGTTTGATCAATTGACACGTGATCCCATGGATGAGTTAGCACGGTTTTTGTTTCTCTTACTTCCACTGGTGTTTATGTTATACTAGAGGGGGATGTTTTGGACATAGGGAGGTGGCATCTAGATTTCGGAGATTTTATGCAAGGGATTGGATTACATTGCAGGAAGTGTCTGTTTGGATCACACATGTTAGGAGTCAAGTTCAACCGCATGATACTTTTGATTCGGCTCGATTGTGATGGTGCAGGATATTGGGGCAAGCCGAGAGTATAATAGGGCTGCACGAGCCCTTCATCCTTTGTCTATGGCTAGTCATAATGAGGAGATTAATTTCTTTTTACGTCTTTTATATCCATCAATGGGCAAGGAAATACTATTAGAGGTCTTTGGAGTATCAGTCGGAGGAGCGATTATGTCTTGATAGATCATTTTTTGTCCATTTTCTATCTAGAGCCCCATATCTATCCTCAAAGGGTATGTTAGGGATGATTTATGAGCATCTTCTAGATTGCTTTTAGGCAGATGATCCCTTAGTGGTTTCACGGAGTTGTCCCGAAAGCTGCATCAGTTGCGAGAAGGGAGATTCCATTGACAGTTAGTTAGGTGCTAGGTGTAGGACTGTCAAAGATGGTATATGAGCATCTTTGAGATTGCTTTCATGCAGATGATCCCTCTAGTGGTTTCACGTAGTTGTTCCAAATGACTGCATTAGTTGCGAGAAGGAAGATTCCGTTGTCAGTTAGTTAGGTACTTTCAACTAATTAGCTTCTCGCAATAGAGAACTAGGGGCATTAGACCTATTGCTATCGAAGGGATCTTATTGCGCCTTGTTAGTCGTTCTGTGGTCATGTAACATATTCACACTTCAATCTTTTTTCATATCAATTTGAAGTCGCCATTAGCCATTAGAGCACTTCTAGATATCCATATGGATAGGATTGTCTTGCAAATAGACGTTGAGAACACTTTTAATGTCTCATATGTATTCATCTATAGAAAGCTTAGAGAGGCTGGTGGATCTTTATAGAGCCTCATTTGTATGATTTTTCTACGGTTCACATTCTTCTCTCTTCTATAAGCATGACTTTTCACAGGAAAGAGTCACCGTTCTACAATCCGCCGCTGGTACTTGACATGGAGATCATTTGGGAGGACCTCTATTTATCATGTCTCATTATAGAGCTCTTATGTCTATTGCTTTGGCCGTGCAAGGTTGTATTTTCCTATCCTTAGCGGATGATACACACATTGTGGGTACTATAGACCATATTAGACATGCATATGATTATTTGACTATCGAGCTTTATCTCGTAGGCTTGAGAGGCAATGTGACATAGGTTCAAAGAGGGTGATTACCCATCCTCATGTATGGGCAGCGAGTGGAGCATCATGAGCCAAGGTCTTTAAGTGTATGGCTATGGTGAGATGTCAACTCTTTGTTACTAAAGCCTTAGAGTTATATGGAGCTATGGAGAGTGCGTGAGGGCATAGTTATCAAATCAATGTTATTGTATTATCTATTTTAGATAACATATTTCCATTGCCATAAAAAAGATTACTAGCTAGTGTTATCTATAGGAGAAACATCTAGAGATAATTCTTTGTAGACCATTTGTATACTAATTATCTAGTATATTTTATTCTAATTATATAAATCTTATTCTAAACCGCTAAAGCACATACTTCCCATTGCTATTGAGTTCTAGCCCGATATTACCCGTTTGGTTTAGTCCATGTAAGACTTTATCCTTCTCGCGCGATTCTTACGGGAAGCTCTTATCTGGCATGTAATGAATGCCTCAGGTTCCCTCAAAAGTAATGAAAACGAAAAGAGAAAGTAGCTTCCGCGCATTCTTCAAGTCAGTGCGAGATTTTTTTCCACTGCGATATTTAAATCCAAAACATGCAGCGCATTTGTTATTAGAGCATTAAAACGTGGAAAGCTTTGTGTTTCGAGTTTCGAGATGCGTGATTGTGAACGTTTTTTGTCTTGTCCGAGTCGATGTGCTTTCCGGCTCCCAGTACTATGACATCAAATCACGAGGCCATACGATTTGCGAAATGAAATAGCGATTAAAGGTTTTAGAGTACAAGTCTGGAGGGGGTGAGAGAACGTCGTCGTTCTGAGTTGAATGAAGTGCGGCCGGACTCGGGAGTGCGTGGAATCTGATGCACCGGGGTACTGTGTACAGGGTTTTGCAGAGAGCTCTTCGGCCTTTCGACCGTAGCCGCTTTAGGCAAGTCTGAGCTCATGTGATAACCTTGAGACCTGATGTAATTGGTACTTTAGTCAAATGATTTAGAGCACTTCCAGTCAAAAGAAGCTTGATGTCCGCCCTCGAGATAAACATAGTTTTCGTCATCAACCTCGCCATCATATTCTGCGCAAGGCTTCGAACCAGACTGACCTCAGAATCTTTATGATGGGCATGTCTGAAGCGCAGTTGAATGTCGATTCAAATGATCCAGTTCAATCAACTTGCGCTCGTATCAATGCAGCCCTACTTGAAGGAACGAAGGGGTCAATTACCAAGTCATAGTTAAAGAGCGCAGATCTCTAAAAGTAGGCTCAGTAATACTGTCCAGTATATGGGCGAGACAGATCTCCTGTCGCAAGGTGTCCTGATCTTCGCACGTGGAAACACGGGAGAAGATGTAGAACACGTCCGGAACTACACGTTACAGGACTGTAACTTGGCTATAGAAACAAGCTAACCCAAGCGCTGTACACACGAGAAGTTTCCTACCGAGTATGAGCTGATTCATGCGAAAATTGATCTGGTTATTGTCATCTACTATATATCGACTCTAATCGCGCTGAGGTTCGCCTGACTTACGGAGAATCGAGCGGATAAGAAAAGTTGATCAACAATACTTCGCAGCGAGAAGAGTGGGATACTTCTCGCCCGAAATACAGTATCATTGAATCAAACTTTTTGAAAAGTTTCAGATCAGAATATGTTTTGTGATTGTGGAGAATATCGGCATCGGTATATATTCATCTAATGTCCATCGTATGTGGATTTCATACAACAAGGTTTACAGTTCCTCAAACGTTGTTAGAATTCTGAACGAATCTAATTTCTTCGATCTGAGCGAATTTACTTCTCACAATGATCTTAGCAACCAACCATAAAGCAATTTACTGTCCTGTGACTGGACTTACCTATTATATATGGAATCAGATTCTAACGAGCACTGGTTCACAGAGAGAAATGCTCTTCCACCAAGCACATGAAGGAAGTAGAATATGAATAGGATTGTTGAGGTTGACGTCGACAAATCTAATGCTAGATTCTTCACCTCGCGTGAGTTTAGAAATCGCACTTGTACGACTCTTGCAAAAAGAGGCAGATGCTGACCTTGCGCTTGCTTGATTAGCCAGAAGGGAGTCGAGAATAACAAAATCTGGTAGTATATGGACTTTCAAAACTTGCCGTATCAGATGTCGTCAATATCTGAACGGTAACTCCACCTTTCTCCCAGGTAAAGATCTGGGTGCACGATGACCATGTGTTGTTGTGACTTGTAACTGAACAGAAGCCGAATCAGTACAGATATCGAAGATCTGTCTCTTGAATTTAATATACGAATAGAGACAAATAACTGAAAATATCTAATGTATATTTCCAATAACATATTATCATCTAGTTGGTCAGATATGTCGAATTTTGGTGTCCCAAGAAACTATTAGTGGACGATGAAAACATGAGTCTCAGAGCTTAAGCTAGATTTGCTGTACTTAAGTCTGTCCCATTGATCTGAAGTGCGGAATGAAAGGAGGATCAAAATCCAGTTCATTTAGTACAGCTTCGAACTTTAGCAACTGGAGAGTGTTGGAACTCTTTGGCGCTTTCACACGTTGCACAGATTTAACTCGTTCTTCACATCGCAATAGCTTTTGTGAATGCAATGTCTGGAGGGTGTGTCATACATATCCGTGGCCGCCAACTGAAAGCAGCTTAATTATATAAACTACTCGAAATGTATCCAAATTAATACACGGTGACACACCTGCCACCATTAACACGAGACAATCACCTGAAGCCCTGAAGAGTTATCAATAGCACAGTTGCTATTGATGTAGTAGGAAGAAGAAATCTCCTGGTCACTCATTTCCCTCCAAATTCTCTAGGCTTCCAGCAGCAGCTTTCTCACCGACCTCGGACACTGATTTGGTCGCCCAAAAATAGTCATCGCTCTCGTCACACGTTCTGGATACAGCGAGAGATAGGTCGACTTATTAACATCAATGCTCAAGTATAGTACAGCTACCGTGGGAGTTTGTGCATAGATTGCCGGCACCGCATTCAAGATCCATCTCCGCCCTACGCTGTTGTGGGCACAAGCTTGGAAAGACATGGCATCCCACTGAAGTTTTGACCTTCTCTGTAAATACGAACGTGTTACTGCCCGACTTTGAGAGTACCGGAGCGAAGACTAATGACTGAGACGAGTTCGAGTCGAACCGAGACATGCCTTGTCTGCAGTGCCTGTGGAGCTTTCAAGGCTTCCGAGAAAAAGATTGCCATTGCCTCCTTCGATGCCTTCGGATTTTGATTCCGATGAGGTACTATCGTACGTACGATTCACGCAGTGAAAGGACGGAAGGTGCAAAAATCGGCCGGGCGAGTCACGTTCAGACGGTTCGGACTTGAAAGGTGACATGCGCATGAGTGGCGAGTAAAGTTGAGGAAGGGAGGGCAGGAAGGGCAGGGAGGGCGGAGACGGGGGAATCTGGCGTCATTCGGCCACTTGAAGATGTGAAACGCGGTGATTACATCAGAATGGAACCAACATTTGATTCCGTATGTATTGCGGCACGTTCTACTCATGGACAATGAGTTCGGGCCTCCTCTGTGGTTCCTCAACTGCGTTGCTCACATGGCCATTTCCTCAGATCTCCTCCTGGGTCCTGCCGGTCGTCACCTACTTCCCACTCAGTCGAGACAAGGCACAAAGCGTTCATTTCACTTCATTTCAGTTCATCAGTGGAGATTTAGTGCGCCACTTACGGCAGCTTCGTGGGTGACTGCAAGACTGGGGATCAGAACTTGTGGCTGGAAACTACTTCCTCAAATTCCTGGCTATAGAAATCCGAGCGTAGCCGCCCTCTACCGGTATAGCTCTGGCTGAGTCGGAGCTGAGTCGGAGCCCTATGTATTACAACGCTGGAGTACATGCAGCAGCTGGCGAACGAAATCCTCCAACGTTTTGGTTTCTTTTTCCCTTTGACATGCCCTCCTGATGAAGTACATGTGGAAGCAATTATGGTTGCATCTGCTTCTCCTGGGATGTTTCCACTTACAGAATGTTTTCGACAAGCTAAAAAGGTTCGTAATCCAAAGTCTGCCCGGATACGTTGAGATTGCGCGGCCCAACTTTCCGTTGTACGCGAGTCAGTTCTTGTAGTACGCTGCAACGTTAATACAAACAACTCATAGTCAATTTTAAGATCATTTCAGTTTTCGGTCGACATGCATCAATGAGGCACGTGTCAGTCCAAATTTGCGGGGTTTCTCGACGAGTGTTCAAGGAGTCCCTCAAGTTCTAGTGCACCGTGCTACCATGTTCTAAAATCAAATGTGGGCCAGTAGATGAACTAATTTTTGGATTTCTTTCCGAGAGTCCGAGAGAGGAGCCAAACAGCTCGCGTCTAGATGGGTATTAACTATTCAGAGAAGAGTGACAAGGAGAAGAAAAATCTCCGAAGGAAGCCAAATCTTATGGTCGGTCGTCGAACCAGATAGATGCCGATTTGGCCTTAAATCAGAGGCCGAAGTAATGTAACGTAAACCCCGACAACTTTGCAAAAGAGATCTAGGAAACTATAACCGCAAGACTTCTAGTACCCTCCAGAAACTATGAAAATAATTGATTGTGTAACCTTCTTCTGTTATTCCCTGCGTCTCCCTTTTCTGTGACCTTCTTCTGTACATGGTGACCACAAGCCAAGATTCGACACCGGGGAGAGTATTTTGTCCGGGCGAGTCTTCGGGACTCAAGCTTGAGTGGCTAATTATTCTCCTAAACAGGATAATTGGAAGTGAAGTATCTGATTGTACTTCTGCATACAAAATTTCCGGATTGTTCAAAACCGTTTTGCTAATTGGTCCGCGAAGGCATGCAGAAGACATGAATTCTTCTTTATGCCATTCCCGTAAAGGCAAGAACCTTCGCAATGTTACTCAAATCGAAAAATATCATCCTGCTTGGGACATAGATTCCCTGAACAGATTTTATATTTCAGATAATGTGTTGAAAGTTCTCGTCGAAGCGTTCACAATTTTGATGAACTTGCAGAAATGTACGAGCTAGTATTTGTGGTTCGTGGCTCAATCGTCTGGATGACTTCCACACAATGATGGGCTCCATATCGAGTTAGACGTCCCTTGTAGTCATCGTCAAAGAAGTTGGTGTACATGTTATACAGCAGTGTGAGTGCTCGTGATGGCAGCCGAGCCACGAAACGAAAGTTTGTGCTCATAGAAAGGAGTCACCCTCAGCGAGTTACTGTTGATTTACGAACGTCACAGAAACTAGTACTGATTCGACGTCAGAAATCCAACAGATCCTCGTGGATGGTGCTGCCAATAATTAGAATCTCGCGAGAAACGTTCAGCGTTGATCATTTATTGAAGAACAGCACACGAGAACAAAACAGAGCAAAAAATCAATTGTTGGGGCACTTGTCTCCGGCTTGCAGTGCCTAGCATCAGATCAATTTACTGCTGAGACGCACAGTTCTTCTGCATCTCCCATGTTTGTTCTGAGGTTCCAATGTACGGGAAAAATGGAGAGATATTTACAGTACGTTACTGGTACCTGTACCGTAGCTTCCATCCTGCGAGGAGCAGCCGCACCGTTCCCTTGTCATCTATTTACAAAGGCTCTAAGTTCCAAGTCCCTTTGTCAACCTGCAAGTGGAATCCCCTGAATTCCTGTCACTGCTTTCGTTGGATGCCACTAGGTACCAAGTAGGTGCTGTGCCGAACAGCTAGCTACAACGTAGCTTCACCAGCAGACGCATGACGCATAACTCAGTAATTGGTATAATCCATGCCGCTGAGGTTCTCTCCCATGCCAAGTATGGACCCGAGGCACCTCAACTTGACGTACAAGTAGGCGCAAATATGTTCCCTCGACCCGGAATCTCGTATTCGGGCAGGCCTGGGCAGATTAATCGCCTTTAGATTAAGCTTCATGAAGCAATCTGTCGCCTACAAAATTGACGGTATCTCGACAGAGATGGGTCGCTGTTTCACATTCCCTGTTTCTTAAAAAGCTTGAATTCTTGTGTTCTCACTGAACGAGCTTCCTCCTTATCCTTCCTGGAAAGTTTCCCACTCAGTCACTAGCATGGAAACCACCGGGGTCTGGCCTGCATGGCAAACAGATCGATCCGCGACACCTCCGGAGTCCGGAATGGAAAGCTACTGCAGTACTAGTCGGTACACCTCTGGCTACCGTGGCCGGAAGAAAGACCCACAAGGACTCAATGTGGAGGTTCATGAATCGAGAAAATTATGATTCACAGAAGTAAGTTGTTACTTAGCCACTGGGGCAAAGTGGAGAACATGCGTATGACTGACTGTCACTGTGACGACGGTATAACACACGGCACGGTTTTGGTTTTTCTTGTTGTACTCTCCGAATCTGGGATAAATGAATCTCATACCGAGAAGCACAACAGACGACTCCCCCACGTTCTTGGAGGAAGAGTGTTAAAGTATACATTATGACCGATGGCTAATAACTAGTACTGACAATTGTCGATTGCATTGCTGCAGTACATGGTGCACTGACTGACTGCTGTGAAGGAACGGCAGGAACGTACGTGGTCGAATATCCGAATGATGGGGTGGCTATCGTGCTACAAAAGTGCATCAAAGTGCTGTAATTTGCGCTCGTCTGTTCACTTGGTTCGCAGATCTTCACAGTCCAGATTTCACCGGCCAGTTGCGGCCTTGGCTGATGGCTCGGTGGGGCCTTGTGACCACATGGACGGGCATTCTTCAGCAGAGTTTTGAAAGACCTGTTTTCAGAGAAACCAGGCTGCAAGAGCACCACGTCGAGTGTTCATGAACTTGGTCGATTTCTTTTCACTCGTAGGAAATTTCCGTGCGGAAATTGCAGATCTCCGCTGGCAGACTCAAGCCACACTTCACATATATATTTTGCGCTTTCTGCGTCTTTTGTTCTCATCCTCCGCTCCTTCCTGGTGGACATGAAGACCACAGTGCACACAACGGCCAAAAGCTTCTTCTGGTTTTCCTTCGGCGAGAGATGATGGCCATTAGCTCCGGGATTCATTTGACCACGGGCTATGGTTTTTTATATGCGTATTAAATTCACAACTCTGGTTGTGGATTTAATACACATATAAAAAACAAGTAGATTTTTTTTATGTTTTTTAATTGGCTTTTTAGTTAATTATAATGCAAAGTACAAAATAAAATAACAAAAGTATGGGAAGACCCGTCAAGCCATACAAAGATGAAACCAAAAAGTTAACTTGGGACTAGCCCCAATAGTATCACAATGGGAAATATGTCATATTGCACTTCATATATCCCAACAATCTAGGTCAAAGTTCTACAAACAAGAGAGCATGCAAAGAAGTCTCACATAGCAATTTTAATGTTATATAGATTATACTAGTAAGTGTTCCTCTATAGAACAATGGAAACCAATTGACTAAAATATGCTATACAATAAACTAAAGATAATGATACGCCATGCCGCATAGTAAGGTAGTGTCTTCCGCACTCTCTGTCAATGTCCATAGTTCCATATACCTCAAAAATTAGAATAACAACTAGTTAATAATTAACTTGGTAATTTAACTATTTAATATTTGAAATTCAAAAAGGAAAGAGAGTGATTTGAACCCTCAATAATCTAAAAAACTATATCGGTTTTCAAGACGATGCCATAAACCACTTGGCCATCTCTCATGTAGTAAACCTTTTCAATCTAATAATTTTTTCAAAAAAATTATTAAAGTTTGATCAAATTTATTGTTTTTTATCAACTATTCGAAATTATAAGTAATTTTTTGATAATTTTACAAAAACAGGATTTGATAGTTATATTTTCATATTTATTAAAAACTTGGAGAATCACAACTATTTCAGAAAAGACGAGTTTAGGAACTAGAACTAAACATCATGGAATATGTATTCAGAAGGAAAAGCTCAGCCTTAACAAGGAAGATAGAGATGGGTCGACTACAGTAGTGCACTGTGGTAGACAGACCTCTGATGTTCAAGCTCGAAAATGCCAGGGTTCTAATCCAGAGACAAGGGAATTCAGTATATGGACCATATTATAGCAATGCAAACAGATTTTCATGCTGCCATTGAAAGGGCTGATGGAGAGGGAATCAGGGAGAACCGAGTCAAGAGTCAGAGCATGCTAAGTGTTAGGCTGGAGCCGGAGTAGAGTGAGATCATTGGGAAGCCTCGGGAGAATATTTGTCAACTTCTGATTGGCGCCGCAGGACAGGAGGACAATGATAAAATCTGAGAGCCTTTCACAAAAGGGTTCTGCCCACAGAGACACTGCCCTGTGTCCGTCCAAAAACTGGCGGTGTTCAGAATCTGTCACGTGACCCTTCTGATCAGCTGCGCCAGAGCTTTTTGAATAAGCTTCAATAATGCAAGGCAGTGTCTAGCTTCGGCAGCACCAGCTCCGTCTGTGACTAAACCCACCTTTCGTCAGCTATCTGGCGCTTTGGAGGACCCCCCCCAGCCCTCTGTTCGAAACTTTATCATAATGCCTAAGCTGCCATCGGAGGTTTTGCACCATCAAATCAGGATCACGGTGGGGCACGAGAGTCCGAGGAGGATCCACCCAAGAAACCACGGCCACATACATCTGCCATAACTGTACTTTGCTCTACAGCCTTGCAGTATTTTCTTTTTTGTAATATGTATCTTTATTTTTCTTGGACAAAATACAATACTACTTAGGAGTATGAAGGCCTTGCCCACTGGGGTCACCGGCCCAAGGGACATGGATGCGCTCACATTCCCGGAGCGCACCACGCACCTTTGACAAGAGTGGTCAGCAATCAAGCTACTCTGACAGCTACTCCTGGACAGCAAGGCGGAGCCCAAAGGATATCCTTCTAAACCGCTAGTGGCCGTTTCGCTGCAAGAGGAGGCATACTAACTAAGCAGTCCTAGCTAAAAGATTTAGTACTATTCTTGGTCTAAAGATTACTCCCATACTGTCGGGGGTAGCTGGAGAGGTCCTCATCTAGTATTATTCCGATATCTATCGTCCTCCAGTTTTCTTGGAACTTGAGAGTAACTGCAGCATGTGATATTCTTTGATTTACTTTGCTAGAGTTCGCCATGCAGATTTCAGATGGTAGTTCCATTTGAACCAAATTAATACAATGACCGACTTACGAGGGACCTGCTCGTCGGGTACTATGACGATTATGATATATCTATAGGTGCAAGAGTGTAGAAGCTCGCATAGTCTCCCACCAGATGGTCATGCATTGAGCTTAGAAGCGCTTGGCTCAAGGTGACAACCAATTTGGAAGTAGGGCGAAGCATCTCCTATGCATCCAAATCACCCGGTCCCAAATCTTGAGCAGAGTGGCCATCTCAAAAAGAGATGCAAGTTGTCTTCTACCTTGTTTTGCCTGCATCTAACGCACCATTTTTTGGTGTTCGAGTTGGGAACACCCCCAAAGCACCATGTGTTAGAGTAAGTCAACTTGTATAAGATGCATCATATAAGCATTGACTTCTTCAAAATGTAGAAGTGATGTCGTGTTGTGATGTGATTACTATGAGAAGATTATAACATGTGTCATCTTTAGATAATTTGTTATGATGAAGATATTTTAGATAATGATGACAAACAACTCATTATAAGGTTGTTAAGATCCGACGGTTGGATCAACTTTATAGGATGAGGTTGTTGATAAGGTTTCAAGAAATTATATTTTGGACTTTATCAAATATAAAGCGTAGTCAATGTGCAAAGTGGAAGAAAAATATCTAGATTATAGATTTACTAACTAAGTAGCTTATCTGATCAAAGTGGAGCCGATTTAATACATGGATAGAGTACAACATAATCCTCGAGATGTACCAATACCCAATACATTTGTGATCAATATCTAATGTCTTCATCGCTATCACTTTTGGACGTATATTATTTTGGATATAACTTTATGTGACAAATGATAAATTCTTCAAATTCAATTATTCCTCTAGTTATTTCATACCTCACAATATACATTTTGATTTAGTGTGAGCGTTATAGATTTGAACTTGTAAACAGTGATAGATTTCAACAAGTGGATTCCAATCCATCACTATTATTTACTGAAAGTAAACCATGTTGAGTTGATTGTTATGAATTTTGGCAATGAGTATTATTTTAAAGTTATAAACTCATTAGTTCTGTTTGTAATTTTGTTTTACTTAGCTAGTTTTGAGTTCTTATTTTGATTCTTCATTAATTGTAGCTCATATTGATTATATTATGGCTAAGTAATGTACTTAGGTTAGTTGTAAAGCTCTTAATTAATATGGAGCTAATTTGGCTTCATTAGAAGTAAAAAAAATCATTCTTCATTATCATTGGTAGTGAAGTTTGGACCAATGCAGACACTTAGATGAAGTCATTCGAGGTTTTGATGAGCTCTAGAAGACTTTATCGGAACCATTAGAAGATTTGGGAAGAGTGTTGGAAAATTGATGAAGAAAGCTACAAGATGGTCTCAAGAATGAGTGCAATTGAATGGGTAGTGAATCTATTTTGATGATTAGAAGTTGGAGAATGAAATTCAAATCTTGGAGTTTATTTGAGATTATCCTAAGAAACCTACATGGGTTTGACAAACCTGATTCAAATGACATATAGTTTACTACTTAGACTTGTATTTGGATTGAAATTTCAAATCAATTAGATAAGATTTGAGTAAAGAGTGATAATTTGTAATTTATGAACACAGTTGGAATTGTAAGATTGCATTAATTATCACGAAGTTAGTACAGTGATCATAATTTTTGCAATCAGAATTTTTCATCAATAAAACTTTCTAGAGTAAAAACTTGGATGATAAAAAATATTTTCATCAAATTTGAAAATAATTGCAACAAAGGATTGAGATGTGTGATGGTTTTAGTAAAAAATGCTCGACATATTAACTTGTGATACACTGGATAATTACAAAATTATTTTGAAATATCTAGAAAAGATAAACATTAGAAAATTTCTTGAAATCACAAAAAGCTTGTAAACCAATTATTTATGAAATTTGAGTAAAAGTTAATTTTTGAAAACATGATGTTATTATGGGGGAGTTTTATCTATTGAAATAGACTTGAATGTGAATTGGTGAGTAGCAAGAAAAAAGAGAACCATGCAACAACGCCACAATCTTTTACATCTTTTTGTGATCCTCTAGCCATAAATGACGGACCGTTTTTGGCTTTCGAGAAAATCATGTAAGTCCATTATCCGACTAAAGTTTACTCTCGCTATGGAAAACGCGGTGCTACATCGCTCTTTCCACCGACGTGCTTTTCATGTTGCGTCTTAGCCAAGATGCACTACTTGCTGGCCTGACCTCCGTTGCAGTATTCTTCCAAATCTTCTTAAAGCTCTAATCTTTTTGGAGCCTGCGTAACCACACCACAGGGTCACATCTGAACGCAATAGAGCCACCACAGCTCAGCTCTGCCACCTCGCCTCCGGTTTGCCTTCCCCGACCTAGAGACGCGGCCAGTTTCCTTCAGTTCAGGGTCATGCTCCCGTTGACTTACCAGCTTGCGGCGATTTCCTGGTTCGATGGGGAAAGTTCATTGAAGTTTCCGCAACTTCTCCACCGCCAGGTCCCTGGAGTGTTCGCCACTGGTCGGCAATTGAGAAGAAGTTAAAGTTCAAACTCTCCTTTCACAAAAGAAATGCAGACCTACGGGAGGAGTTAATGTTTTTGCTGAGATGGTCTGATGGTGTGTATAAAGAGAGATTGAATAACTTCGACTTCTTCTTTGACACGTGAGGATCCGATACTCACTAAATTCTTCTGCATACTTCTCTTCTGGCACCACACACACGCAAGAAGATGCTCTTTGGTCACGGACACTTCGTCCGGTACAGGCAGAATCCTGAGGGAGAGTGACATTGCAATTATCCTTCACTTCGCTCTTCTGCACCTACTTCTTAATTGACCCATAGAAATTGCGGTCCAACAATGATAGAATATTGAGATCTTAGGCCATCTGACGAGGCCATGCAAAACTGCCGTACCAGACCCTGGTAAAACTTTCCCCTGTTAGAAGTTCTCATTCCCTTATGTACAATGTTAGCACCTAAGCCTTTTTTTCCTACTATTATTCCCCTTCGATGAATCGTCGGCCAAAACCTGGAGGACAATCTACCACACTGTACAGAAAGGATTGATCCATCTTACAGCGACGTGATGATGTCGAGCCGAGTTTTGATTTCCTAAACCCACATGTCACGACATTCATTCGGTGCCTGTAATTTAGCAGGTTTTCAGTGCCAAAAAGTTCATTTCGGAACAGCATGCATCTGGAGAGGATGCCGGGGCCATGCTTCGGAGGAACATCCAGTCTAGCAAGGCGACAGATCCAAGACTGTCTCTTTTGAGAATCTGGATCATGTGATCGAAGCCACATGTACCGTGATGGTCTGCTATTGCTCTTTCTAGAGCTTCAGAGAAAATCAGAGCTGTGCTGTCAACTCCTTTGAAAGGTCTTTAGCTACAAAGCCGCCACATATTTGAAAAATGGCCTGACTCCTCAAATGTGAGACGCTCCTTTTGTAGAGAAACTTTTCTAAAGTTCAGCCATCGCATAACCAGTGAACAATCGAAAGGACTTTCTTTCCGAAAGGAAGGACAAGTCATCGGTCAAAATCAGCACGCAAGGCTCGAAGATAAATTTCTTCGGCTCCAACCGCAACCACTGAATCGCTGAGATTAATGTCTAACACTATCTCTGACATCCACAGACACAATGATTGCTCCGTTACGTCCAGCTCCTATCATTAACAGTCGCACACGCGAAGAATCGGACCGTAAGGAAACTGCTTGATCTTCGAATTGAAGCTCAAGTGAACCACAGAAAGTTGGTCAGACCTATCTGGCAGTTTCATGCGGTGGATATTTATGACCGAGTCTTTCGCACAAGCTAAAGCAGAATGGACTTTACCTTGAGGAGGGTTGTGTTCAGATCTGTGCTGACTTTACTCCACAATGAAGGCTTTTGCCCTAATCGTTTGTACATTAATTTTGGTAAGTTAAGGTCGAAGGAAATACAAGTTTGATGTGAAAAAGCTCAGACTATTCACAAATTATTCGTCATGAAGTCTCGTTCACGTAACCAGATCTCGTATCTCTAGACACTGCAAACCGATCGAGCTCTGACAGGAAACTGGCCGTGGCTGCAGCATTAAAAAACGGTAGTACAGAAATTCCAGACTTACCACAGAATGGTTCATCATAGAGTCTGTTACACCAAACCAGATGTCGTTTTAACAGTATTGCCACATTTCGACTAGAGCAACTTCATTTGGAAACCAGTTTCCAATAATTTGAAACTGGAAGTTTTCATATCATTTCAGCGTCCATGTCAACGGCCCCTCTTTGTCTAACATTATGCTGTCATATTAACAGAAAGTACGAAGTAAAATAACAAAATGGATGGGAAGACCCCATGAAGTCATATTAGGGAAAGTATTGCCCATGTGATTTGAGTTCTGGAAGATTTACGAGATTTTGCATTCATCTATGCACCTCTTGTCCTTTATATCAACCGAAACAAACTTGCCCGATATAGAAGGCTCTGTTGGAGCTGAACAGTTCAATGCATTCTTTACCATAGATATGTAATCTGCGAAGACTTTGGTTCATGGCAAAGTGAAGCCAACGCTAAAGAGTAGTAAATCGGCATTCCTGAATTGATGTGTGATTGAAATTTTTTGTCGCTGGAAAAAACGACACGTTGTATAGTGACTTGAAAGAGACAGCAGAGGAATATCAATCATATGCTTACAGAAAACATGTCGATAGGCATGACTGCAAACTTCAACTTTGAGTTATTTCATCAGCATTGGAAAAAGATAATTTTCACTGATCATGAGAGAGTAAGAACAAGCGTCTTGAATTCATATTCTGAGGGGCACCAAGAAAAGTCTCACTCATATCGTGCATATACTGATGAATGTGCATACTCAATGTTTTACAGAGCGTAAAGATGTAAAATTTTGAATATTATGCCTTCCAGCAAAATTCGGATGTGGATGGTGCTAAAACAGTGCAACTTTTGAAGTGAAAGAGAAAACAATATGAAATTGCATATACCATACTTTCCAGCAAACTCGGACGTGGATAGCGTCAAATTCATATAGATTCTCTTGCTCTGTTTGCATTGTACGTTGGTGGCATATATAAATATAGGGCACGCCATATCTGGAAAATTTCTCCACTCTCTCCTTGGTTCTCACGATGATATTCAAGTCCTGACCATCTCATACAACGCCATATTCCCGAAACCTGACCCGGGGATGTGAAATCTACAACTTCGGCTTGTTCAGCTCAGGTAGAGGCCCGTGGAGCCGTCGATATTTTGTACCATTCATGCGTGCAGAGTATATTCCTGTCCATGTCATGCCGCTTTTTGCTTTCCACAAACTGTAGTCTCAATTATTGTCCTCGCTTTCCCTGTCAAGGAGAATGAGGCCAGAGCAGGACTTTTTCATGCTCGTTGAACACACTGGGGTGTCGTGGCGTACCAAGTGGGACATGGTTTACTCACCAAGTTTATGGGTTTGGCTACTGTGAAAATCTCCGCCCCAAAGGCAGCGAAATGGGCTACCGACTCAGTGACATTTTGGGTTCGGTAGTACGTCAGGAATTGATAAGCATGAATCATATTTTAATCCTTGTTTAATTGTTCCGGCTATTGGATTCAGTGAGCTGAGAGATGTTTCGATACACATTTTTTTAGGTGGAGTGGAGTAATATGAGGTCTTTTGATGACGCAGTTCACGTCCACGTTTGGCCCATTCGCCAATATTAGGGGTAGGAAGATTGTCATGACTGACGTTAGGTCTACAGAAGGCCCTCCAAAGCAGAAGGAAGATCACGTGAGCCCGAACCATTTCAGGTCGTCACTGTCGCATCGTCGTGACAAGGTTTGGGGGCCATGGTGCTCGGAACTAACGCCAAGTTTTACTTCTGTTCATGCTTGGCAACAACACCGTGAGGGTAACCGCAAACCTCGCCTTCAACGAGGGAGATCAATTGCATGCAGCGAATTTTCATCATGTGGGTCACAGAGACAGCCCTGGAGTGACTTTCATCCGGCCATGCAAAAATTCATGTTAGATTTCAACCTGTGTGCACCGTGGACCATGCTACATTTTAACGAGAGTTACGGACTATTTAATGATGAATGTTTTGGTGATGACCCCAAGCTTTTCATACTAATTCTGCTTTATCCTACGGCATCATCGGGTTTCCACGGTGGTTAACATATACCAGAGATGAGCTTTGGTGTAACAGACTCGGATGATGAATAATATTGTTAAAAAACTAGTCTTACCATTTCACCAACCTGTGTTTTGTACTCCAGCGATGTCCAGCTTCTTTTTGGCTTGGTCCATCCATCTACATCTTCATTACTCATATGTGAGTATGATATCACTTTAGATTCAGCAGTTGTTCATATGACTCGTTGCCCATTCGGAGGGCAGAGGATAGCTACCCATGATGCCATTAGGGATGTGGTGTTTGCTATGGCGCGAGATGGTGGATACCTCACATGGAGGGAGCGTTGGTATGCCTTGCAGTCGACTAGGGTTAGGGCAGATATATAATTGGTTCGGAAGGACCAAGTTACTATGGCGGATGTGGTGGTTATCGATCCTACTCGTGCCATAGTTTCAGAGAGGGTGATCACCCATCCTCCAAGAGGGGTGGCGAGTGGAGCGGCAACAACCAAGGTCTCCAAGTATAAGGGTATGCAGAGAAGTCACATCTTTGTTCCTCTAGCTTTGGAGTTATATGGAGCTATGGACACCGACTTCCACATGTTCGTGAGCGAGTGCGCGAGAGCCTACCATACTAGGTGGCATGGGGTATCACTTTTTTTAGCTTAATGTATAGCATATTTTAGACAACAGAGAGCACTAACTGGTGTAATGCATAGTAGAGCAATCACGTTAGGTGATGCTTCTTCGGATAGTCTCATGTTTGTAGACCGTTTTACCTAGATAGTTCGGATATCTTAGGTGTTGTAGGACATATTTCCCTGAGTGATGCTATTGGGGTCTAGCCCCATGTTAACTGTTTGGTTCTATCCTTGTAGGCTTTGATGGGGTCTTCCCATCCCTTTTTGTTATTTTACTGCATCTCTTTATTAAAAGAAGAATGATAACATGTTCCTAGCTATGATAGATAACCGAAATGGGCTCTCCTTGGAGGTTTCCTTTGGACTGGATTACACATATATAGTTCTATACCCACAAAACTTGCTACAAATATATTTTGACATTTCAAGTACCCCTTGATTTGCCTAGAGTGCTTACAGTAGATGACATCTTGAAGGCAATAGTTAAATACTTCTTTTAGCATTAAATACAAAGGGACACTGCAAACATAAATGATTGAAATTTCAGGAGATTGCTCTAGTTCTTATACTCATTTGGAAAGTTCCAGAATTGTTTTTGTATGCTTACATTTTTCTCCATTTAATATGAGTCAGTATAGTTTCTCAAAAGATTCCATCTTTACCTTGTATTTTGGGCCCAGTACTTTGAGCTCCGTTTGGCCTTGGTTCCTACAGTTATTTAAGGAAAATCTTTCCGTATTCTTTCTTATCCTTCCTAGCGTAAATGTTATTATGTAGTACCTAGAATTACAATACAGGAAGCCATAGATGGCGGCAGCTTAAAGGCATAGAAAAAAGATGTGAAAAATTTAAAGAATGGAAGGGCCATACAAAGAAGCCTGTGGACGATTAGTTTGTTTAAATTGGTAAACAAATAGAAGTATGTGGATCTTTTTCAATGGTCAGAACTTATAGGAATTAATACGAATGCTGTAACCCCATCGTGTGTAAATTAGATATAATTGTTCTAGGATAAAACTTATAGCTTTACTTGGATATGAGTTCTGCATTATAAATACAATTCATAAGATATTGGTAAATCAAAATTGTGTATCCTAAATGTCTGGAGTATTTTGAAAAGCACTTAAGATAATAAATTGTATATGTGGCAAACATAACTTCATGAGGTAAATTTTTTGACGAAAGTGATAAATTTAATGTCAAAATAGTTGTGTAAGTTAATGATATTATAAATTATTTAGATTTTAGACCACATCCAAACTGAAGTTTCAATGAAGAAATCTATGAGAAAAACCTTGAGATAAATATCTAATAAAATGGATTAAAAAAAGAAAAATAGAAAATGAAAAAAAGCCATGATTTAAAGATAAACGTGGATGTAAAAATAAATATTAGATATTTTTGACACACTTTGTGGGAAAATAGGGATGGACATACATAAAACCATTTGTGCTTTAAATAATCGTGAAAAGAGATGAATGTGAAATGAAAGTATCGGAATATACCTCTCATTAGAGTTATATATTTATAGAAATTATACTAGTTACATTTGGAATGGATTAGAAGGCTAGCAAGGGAGCGGAGAGAGGAGAGAGGAGCTTTGGAGGAAATGGGCGGAGATAAATGATGGAGTTCTCTATGTCAATATTGTTTTCTTTGTAATAGATAGGGTTTCATTTCCACTCATGGGGCTGACTAGAATGGTGCATGATACACCATGTTTGGCGTGTTATCGACTCTTTACCTCAGAAGGGATAAAGAACCAAGTAATCCCCGAAGTGATGGATCTTGATGTGGTCGTCCGCCTCATGTGCGCATCTTGAGTGGTTAAATCATAATATGTGTGCATCTTTCCCACTACTTTGATCACTTTGTTGATCGTTCATGATATACCAATCAAGTTGTGGGAGTGGTAAGCATCCTAGTTAGGTTTTATTATGAGGTATTTTTCGAGACTAGGTTCCCATGTCCATGTATATTCCATAGGGTCCCTCGTGCACTCCACAATAAGGCTAGACATACTTTTCACCTACCACTCGATTGATTGACACATGATCATATGGATGAGTTAGTATGGTTTTTGTTTTACTACTTCCACCATGGTGTCTACGTTATATTAGAAGAGGGTGTGTTGGATATAGGGAGATGAATATTAGATTTCAGAGATTCCAAGCAGGGGATTGGGTTACATTACAAGAAGAGTCAATACGGGAGGCACATGTTAGAAGTCAAGTTCAGCCACATGATACTTTAGATTATGCTCAATTGTGACAAAGTAGCATCTTGGAGCAGACATGAGAGTATAGCAAAGTTGCAAGTTGCAAAGCCCCACATCTTTTATTTATGACAAGTACTATTCTGTAGATTATTTCCTCTTTACATATTTTGCATCCATTCATGGGCGAAGAAGTATCATTAGAGGTCTTGAAGTATCAGCTAGAGGAGCCATTATATCTTGATAGATAGTTTTTTGGTCCAATCTCTATACATAATCCCACGTCTATCCTCATGGGGCTTGTCATAAATGGTTTATGAACATCTTAGAGATTGATTTTAGACAAATGATTGTATAGTTTCACAAAGTTGTTCCAACAGGTTCCATTTGTCGCAAGTTAACTCATGCAACTAGTTGAGACAACTCCGCTTGCTATTGGGGAGTTCCTATTGCATCTTGTTAGTCATTGCACATAAGTTTGGAGTTGCCACACTAGTAGGTTGTGAGACAATATTGTTGAATATTAGAGCACTCCTAGATTTCCATCCGGATTGGATTCTCTTACATATGGACGTTGAGAATGCTTTTAATATTATTTCATGTGTATCTATCTTTAGAATGCTTAGGGAGACTGGTGGAGATTTGGCAAGACTAATTCTTTTCGTACGGTCTTCTACATTGCACCTTTTTTTCTTTTTTATCAACATGACTTTTGATAGAAGGGAATCATTGTTCTCCAATCCACCGTTGATACTCAAGAGGGAGATCCTTTGAAACAATCCATATTTGCCATGCTTCATTATATAGCTCTTTTGTATAATATTTTGGTCGTGCCAAGTTGTGTATTCCATTCCTCAGCGGATGATACACACATTGTGGTCATGTAGACCAAATTAAACAAAACTTTAATTATTTGACTATCGAGCTTCATCTTGTAGGCTTGAGAATCAAGTTGTCAAAATGTAGATCATACTCTCATTTGGACATTCCTCATGATCTCGAGAGATGTATGACATCGACAGACGGATTATGCATTCTTGGAGTGCAAGTAGGGTCTAAGTACTTTGTCTCATGCTACCTATTCATATATCTTTCCAAGGATGTACTTCATGTAGATGACCTTCCTTTTGTAGAGTATGTGCATGTGACATTTGGTATACTCTCCTCTACTATTTCTTGTCTATCAACATATCTATTTCACACGGTTTTTTTTTCACATGCATTTCTATCACATTTGTAGACTTTGATAGGAGTTTCATGGATATTTTTGATGACATCATCAGCTCATGGATCTTTGAGTATGTGATAAGAGATTTGACATGAAGACATACATCTTTGCCAATTTTTTGTGGATGAATAGACTTATTATTGATGGAAAATATGACACATGCAACATTTTTGGCTAGTTAGTTATTCTCGATACATATGATATACTTTGGGTTTATGATCACAAATACGAGGGGGGAAGGGGGAAGGAGGGGGGGAGGGAGGAGGGATGGAGAATAATAGTTTTACATGTATTATTAATGTAGACAAGAGATGCTTTGTCTTCAGAGTCACAACATGAGCTCACATCCTTTTCTTCTTTACCAATTGATTGGACTAGAGATCTACAATCTATTTTATTGACAGTTTTAGCAAGCTGTATACTCTCTCTTAATGGATCTAGCCATTCCTTGTGCTACTAGGGCTTGTCTATCTTGTTGCTTTGGAAAGGGTGGAAACTTGTGGATCTTGGCTCAACCATGCATTAGGTTTTTAGACTTGCATTAGCTACCTTCTCTACATTGATGAGTTCCCACCTCAGCCCACCCATCTCCATCTTCAATATTAAGCTATGAATGTGATACTATCGGATATTCACACGACAAATGATAGCTAGTCATGATGACATTAGGGATGTGATGTTCGTTATGGCTCTCTTTATGTGAGATATCCACCCTCTCACAAAAAGAGAGCTTTGGTATTTGTTGTAGTCTATTCATATCAAGACAAATTTATACTTGATTCGGGAGTACTAGGTTACTATTAGGGGTCGTTGTGATTACAGATCTTCTTTTCATGACACAATTTTAGAGGAGTTGATTATCCATCCTCTTGGATGGATGACGAGTGGTATTGCGGTAACCAAGATCTCCAAGTATAGGGGTATGAAGAGAGGTTGCATTTTTATTCCTCTATTCTTGGAGTTATATGGAGCTACATACGAAGACTTCAACATATTAATGAGAGAATGCCAAGAACCTACCATATTAGGCAACACAAATATCATTTTTTTTTCATATTATGTAGCCTATTTTAGGCAGCGTTGTCGTGTTGTGACGCGGCTACTATGAGAAGATGATGACATGTGTCATCTTCAGAGCTGTTGTCATGACGGCGATACTTTAGGTTAGGATAAACGACGGCGCACTGTAAGGTTGTTAAGAGTTCACCGTTGGATCAACTTTGTAGGGTCATGATGTTGAAGAGACTCCAAGAGATATTATCTTGGACCTTATCAGATATAAAGCGCAATGAGGATGGAAAGGGTATGGGAGAGAGCTAGATACATCACTTTGTTGACTAAGGAGCTTATCTGATCGAAGTGGAGTTAATGTAGGACATGGATAGAGGACAACATGATCCTCCAGATGTACCGATGCCCAATCCATTTGTGATCAACATCCGGTGTCTTCATCATGATCACTTTCCGGCGTGGTTAGTGTATCATTTTGGAGATAACTTTCTGCAACAAGTGATAAACTCTCCAAACCCGAGTATTCTTCCAATTGTTTCCTACGGCACGATTTGGGACGTAACAATATACATTTTGATTTAGTTTGGGCGCTATGGATCTTAACTTACAAGTAGTGGTGGCTTACAAACACATGGGTTCCAATCCATCACTATTCCTTACCGAAAACAAGCCATAGGGAGTTGATTGTCATGAACTTTGGCGAGGAGTATTATTCTCAAGTTATAAACTCCTAGGTTTCGTTTGTAGTTCCATTCATACTTAGCCGGTTTCGAGTTCTCATTTTGACTCTTTATTAGTGGCAAATCGTATTGTGTATAGCATGGCTAAGTAGTGTGTTTAGGATAGTTGTAAAGCTCTAAGTTAAAATGGAGCTAATTTGGCCACACTAGAGGTCAAAATAACATTCTTCATTCTCATTGGTCTTGGAGTTTGGGTCAATGAGGGAACTTGGGTAACTTCTTCGAGGTTTTGAGGAGTTTTGGAGACCTTCTAGGAGGACATTCAAAGATCTGAGGATTGGGTTGGAGAGCTGACGGGATGAGCTACGACGTGGGCTTAAGAATGGATGGATTTGAAGGATTCATCACTTTGAAATGGTGATTAAAAGATAAAGTGAGAAATTTAGTCCTTTGAGTGTATTTGGGATGTTTTTGAGAATCTTACGAGGGTTTGGGAGATCTGAGTGAATTGTGATATAGTTTACGATTCAGACTTGCGTTTGGATTGAAATTTTGATTCAATTAGAGGAGTTTTGAGTACGGAGTGATAGCTTGAAGTTTGTGAATACAGTCAGAGTTGCATGATTGCACTAACTGTCACGAAGTTAGTACAGAGATCATATCTTTTGATATCAAAAAGTTCTGTCAATAAAACTTTGCACAATTCAAGTTTTGATGATGAGTGACCTTTTTATTTAATGTGGGAGCAATTGGAGTCAAGGATTGGGATGTGTATGGATTTTGTACATAGGGGTCTTCATATCGCCTTGTGATACTGTGTGCAAATCAACAATTGTTATGAGAAATCTAGAAAAGAAAAACATCTAAAACTTTTCTGAGAGATTAAAAAGCTAGTGGAGAAATTTTCTGTAAAGTTTAAGCAAGAGTTATTGGTCGAATCATCGGCTATCATAATCTTCTTCCGCTGAAGTTTTACCGGTTTACAATGAACTCGAATGTGGAGTGCTGAGGAGAAGAAGAAGAAATTGTCAACTCACACGAGGTTCTAGAGGATTCTTCTACAGCTTGACGCTCGGGCGTTCTCACAGCAAAGAAATGTCCATGCGACATAAGTGGTGAACTCGACGTGAAACCTCTGAGGTGGAGGAACTTTCATGAGTTTTCTTGTTGCGAGTTTTGAGTTTCATGAGTTTAGGTTTATGGTTGACTTGTTCCAAGTTTAGAGTAAGGTGTAGATTGCAAGGTTAGGTTGTGGGTTGGCCTTGAGATATTAGGTGCAAGTTCAAGTTTTTTTTGGACTTGAGATATAAAATTAGTCAGAAATCAGATTGTAAGAACTCTATAGTGATAGCTTAGCGCAGAACATTGAGTTTTATGATATGTCAAATACCAAGTGATGGCAAGAGTCAGTCATGGATGGGTTGGGACAATTCAAGTATGGAGGGTTGTTGTTTGCTTCTTGTGTTTGGATCCCCTCCATACTAGCTTCTTGTGTGTGCGCCATGTTGGATTTGTGTGGGCGCATGATTCTATAGGAGTGCTCCGGACTTGATCACAAGTTACCACTCTAGTCCGTGGTGCATATTTCTCTTGTGAGAAGTTGGAAGTGATGGCCAACTCTCCCAAGAGTGCTTGAGGTGATGACAGGTTAGGTTGATCAATCCATTGGCACATACCATGGGGATCTAGATTTTGATCAGAGTAGATAGACGTATAAGGTTGGATACTTGGGAAATTGGAGGGGTCAACGATGAAGGCGGCTTTTCATTGATAACGAGTTGAGTGGATGTTCAAGATCATAAGGACGGTTACAATGAGTGGGGAAGGGTCGAGCAAAGCAAGCGAGGTACCTAAGATGCAGCTTGATCCGGCAATAGCGGAGATGTTTCAAGCGTTCACTCTCTTCCCCCAATAGCAACAATTGCAGGACCGAAGGGAGAATTTAGCCACAAGGGCGCTGCAAGCTATGGTGGGGAAGATGGATCAGTTTGACGGGAGGGATGTCTCAAAGTACTTGAGGTTCTACGTTTGGGAAATGGAGTTGAACCGTGTTGCTGAAAAAGAGATGATAGAAATGTTTCGTCTTCTTTGCGGTCTTTGGAGATTATAAGCCATGTGAAATCCCTACATGAACACTTTGGTGAGGGTTGGGAAACATATTCCCGTGCCTTGAGGGATGAGTACTTCTTAGAAGATTCTGATAGAGTCACTAAGAAGTCCTTGATGGAGTGGGTCGAAAGGTCCAATAAGAAGTCTCATGCAACTGAAGCTTAGGGGAGTTTGAGACAATTCTCACAATTATCTCGATTGGAGAAGATCACCTTGGAGTCACATAAAACAGAGTTGTTTCTCCGAGCTACTGATGTTGAGTTGCAAGAGAAGCTGGAGTTGCTTCTCGAAGACAAAAATGAGGAAGAAGGGCTAACAGGTAGTTGGAAGGATGTTGAGGAGTCAGTTGGACTCTTGGTCAAGAGAGAAAGAAGGAGAGAGAAGATTGTGATGAGAAGACCCCTTCAGACGGCTGTTTCTATTGCTCCAGCACTTGTTACTAGGCAAATGATTCCAACCTCCAACATTCAAGCTCCGGTTGTGAATTACAGAAAGGAAGAATTATCCATCAATGAGATCATGTGAGGGATGAAGGAGCTTAAGATCAAATTTGAGATGTTGGAAGAGAAAGACATGGGAGGGGAGAAGAAGACTTCCACCAAGCAAGCGTATGTGCAACGATGCATATGGTGTGACAACACTGATCATGCACGAAGGGATTATGGGGACTTTGCACAAACATTGCAAAGTGGAGAAATTTTCTGGAAAGAAGGGAAGGTAGCCCTCAAGGACACAGGAGCAATCATCTTAACCAATTTTGGTAAGGGAGGGATGAGAAGGATTGTGGATGATTATCATAGTGCACATGTTGTGGCATCAGTTGAAGCTTTTAGCTATGGTGTAAAGATTAGAGGAGCAGGAGAGGAGTTTGAAGGCCATGTACCGCTTAATGGCCTATGGTCAAGTGCTCTCGCTACGATGGAGAAAGGGAAGGTAGCTAGAGAGACTCTTCTAAGAACGACGGCGGAAATATGTGCTTCTACTAGATGGGAAGATCTAGTAGAAACCATGTTGGTTCATGCTTATATTGCTAAGATTCAATATGAAGCATACGTGGAAGATAAGAGACGGAGGGAAGAGGAGGATTCTGGTGAAGGACTCTCATTGAAGAGGTTGGTTAGAGAACGTATCAGACTTGATACACCTCTCCCACCTGATCATGCTATGGAGGAAGCTGGTCTCTCAAGGTATAAGGAAAGAACCAAAGGGGGTGAGAAGGATAAGGGGAAGATACCAGCTTACAAACTATAATCGGATATTGAGGCGGCAACAGATTTGAAGGGAGTCTTGGAGGAGAGGATTTTGAATGCCAAGGTAGAGTTTACCTTGAGGGAGATACTTGGAATAGCAAAGAGGGAGTTTCATGATGTTATCATTGATATCATCAAGAGGAAACGGAAGATTTCCAATGAGACTGCTCTACTTCATGCTTTGGGTTCAAAGATATCAAGGGATGAAAAAGATGCAATGGTAGAATATTGTGGATTGAAATCTTAGAAGGTTCGCTTTGAGGATGAGGCAAAAGAAGAAGGTGTGAAGGTGTCTAGCCACTACACCCGCTCGCATTGGGCAAGGGCGACTACTAAAATCCTTGTGAAGCTAGGGGATCTCAGTGAACCGGTGTTAGCACTAATTAATCATGGATCGGAGATCAATATAATGTCGAGAGAGCTCTACAAGAAGGGGAAGTGGCCCATAGACACCAATCATGGTTGGGTGATTAGGGCAGCCAACAATACTTGAGGGGGCTTGTATGGAGCGTGCCCTGATATTCCGGTGAAGGTTGGGAATATAGTAGCTGAGCAGAATTTCTTCGTGCAAGATTCTACATCATACCCATTGATTCTTGGTCAGCCTTACATCATAGCACTCAGGATGGAAACAAGAGTGCTTGATGATGGATCGGCATATGCACGAATTCGCAGCCAAGATGGGAAGCGGTTGGTGTAGTTTCTAACAATTCCAGCAAATCATGAGAGAAACAAAGCACGGTTGAGAGAGAGAGAGCTTTCCCAAAATCTGAAGATTTTGAGGATTTTGGAGAAGTACCGATGTAGAGAGAGGATATAGTGGTACGGAGGAGAAGGTACTCTCACCTACGCAAGAGAAAGGTATATTTTGTAAAGGATTGATGGAGTTTTCGCGTGATGGATATGCTACATACAAGGAGGTTGCTAATTTGAAAAGATGGGAGAAGAACAAACTGCACAGATATGAAGATGACCTTGCAAATTTGAAGCTTCTTGAGGAAGGTGAATATATATCAGGAGTTTATGAGGAGTTTGGGTTGGGAGATCCGTTGAAGGAGATGATGGAAATTGGATTTTGGAGCCGTCTTTTGCACCATATTCCAGTCGATGGTTAAAAGTGCCAAAAAAGAATGGATCACTACGATTCATTCAAGACATGCAACCGGTGAATCAATTGACTATTAGGAATATGGGGGTGGGACCAATTGTGGACGAGTTTGCAGAAGCCTTTGCAGGAAGAGCTATCTACTCCATGGGGAATATTTACTCTAGGTATGATCAATTTCAACTATCAGAAGGAAGCAGGGATGTTATCACAATGAGAACACCCTTGGGCTTGGTAAGGATGTGCACGCTGCCACAAGGGGCCACAAATTCAGTAGCACACATGATGAATGGGATGAATAGAGTTCTTCGGGACTTTATTCCGGAGAAGACCATGCCTTTCTTGGATGATATTCAAATCAAAGGATGTATAGAAGAGGAGAAGGATGGAACCATCGATCAAAGGGGCTGTTGGAAGTTTGTGAAGGATCACATTGAAGATTGTGAGAGGATATTATCTCGATTGGAGGAGGTTCATCTTACTTTGTCTGGAGCAAAATCTATATTTGGGGTGCGGGAGGTTGTCATTGTTGGTCATTTGTGTGGATGGTACGGTCGAAAACCAGATCCCAACAAGGTGGATGCTATTCAAAGGATGCGCGAAATCTGCAACTCCTTGATAGAAGTGAGGCAGTTTTTAGGTGTTGTTGTGTTCTATCACATATGGATTCCTCACTATGCTCATATAACAAATCCGTTATATGGTTTGTTAAGGAAAAATCAGAAGTTTGTCTGGGAGAATAGACATGTAGAGGCCATAAGGAAGTTGAAGAGTAGTTGTCATCACCTCCGGTTTTGCGAAGGATAGAATATCATGGTAACAAGCCAGTGATATTGACGGTGGATACCAGTCCTATTGCTATAGGATGGGCAGTGGGGTATGATGACGAAGATGAAGGGAGTAGGTATGCTGTGAGATTTGGAGCCAAGGTCTTGAGTGAAAGACAGCGAAGTTATCCTCAGGTGAAGAAGGAATTTTAGGGTGTTGTTATGGCCATGAAGTCAGAAAGGAACTACATGATTGGAGCACATGTGATTGTGGAGACGGATTGTTTACCATTGCTGGGGATGATCACCAATTGCAATACACCGGATATTGCAATGTTGAGGTGGATAGCATACATCAAGACGCTTAATCCGGAGTTCAAGCATGTGGCAGGAAAGGATAACAAGGTGGCAGATATGTTGTCAAGAGCTAGATATGAGAGAGAAGAAGAAATGATTGATGATACTGATGATGTTGGAACGACATTTTATTACGTGGCTCATCGCCAAAGGAGTAACACAAAGTTTGGAGATGTTTCTTGAGGATTTGTATGACGGTGAGTGGTTAGATATTGGAAAATATCTCACCACACTAGCACGACAAAGTGGTTGGAGTGATCATGAGTTCAAACATGTAAGAAGGAAGGCCTACAACTACATGTTACAAGATGGATACCTATGGAAGAGACCGAAGCGGAAGGGTGACATGCCACAACGTGTGATTTGTGGAAAGGAGGCTCAACAAGAGTTGATGCGGGAGTTTCATGAAAGCTTATGGGCAAGCCACAGGGGAATATATGCCACTCTCACCACTGCTTATAATCCAGAAGGGAATGCGAAGAGTGAGCGGGATCATCCACCTATTATCAAAGCAATTGTGAAGTCATGTAGGGGGAAGACTAGACAATGACCTCGTTTGTTACCTTTTGCATTATGGGCTGATCGTACAACCCATAGCTCTGTGATCGGCTATATGCCATCAGAGTTAATGCAAGACCAAAAGCCAATTATGCCAATAGAGGAAAACATTCCCACATAAAGTGTGTTGCCTTGGGAGGATAATCTGAGTAGAGAAGATCTTTTGGCGATACACATTCGACAGCAGGAGAGGAGAACGGAGGATGTACAATTGGCAATGGAGAGACTTAGAGAGTCACGCCTAAGAAACAAGGATAGATTTGACAAACGTCATAGGCTGAGACCAAAGGAGGTTAAAGAAGGTGATTGGGTGTTGGTGTATGACAACAGTCTGGATAACCAACATATCACCTTGAGGAAGTTTTCAAAGAGGTGGTTTGGGCCATATGTGGTGATCAATGTCCATGACAATGCTACTTATTCGCTAAGAGAGTTGGATGGTACAAAGCTGAAGGTACATATTGCAGGAAAGCGAATAAAGATCTTCAAAAGTCGGGAAAAGAAGATCAACCTCGGCCAACTCGAGGAGGAGTTTGACACTTTTGGTGAAGAAGAGTCATATGGGGAGAATCTAGCTGGAGCAGAAGATTAGGTTGACCTAATCTGACACCGCGCACACCTTGTTAACTTTTGGTGCATACCGGAGGATGCACAAGTTTAGAGGGGATGGATGTTGTGTTGTGACGTGGCTACAATGAGAAGATGATGACATGTGTCATCTTCAGAGCTGTTGTCATGACGGCGATACTTTAGATTAGGATAAACGACGGCGCACTGTAAGGTTGTCAAGAATCCATTGTTGGATCAACTTTGTAGGGTCAGGATGTTGAAAAGGCTCCAAGAGATATTATCTTGGACCTTATCAGATATAAAACGCACTGAGGATGGAAAGGGTATGGGAGAGAGCTAGACACATCAATTTGCTGACTAAGGACCTTATCTGATCGAAGTGGAGCTGACGTAGGACATGGATAGAGGACAACATGATCCTCCAGATATACCGATGCCCAATCCATTTGTGATCAACATCCGGTGTCTTCATCCTGATCACTTTTGGGGCGTGGTTAGTGTATCATTTTGGAGATAACTGTCTGCAACAAGTGATAAACTCTCCAGACCCGATTATTCTTCCAGTTGTTTCCTACGGCGCGATTTGGGACGTAACAGTATACGTTTTGATTTAGTTTGGGCGCTCTGGATATGAACTTACCTGTAGTGGTGGCTTACAACACATGGGTTCCAATCCATCACTATTCCTTACCGAAAACAAGTCATAGGGAGTTGATTGTCATGAACTTTGGCGAGGAGTATTATTCTCAAGTTATAAACTCCTAGGTTTCGTTTGTAGTTCCGTTCATAATTAGCCGGTTTCGAGTTCTCATTTTGACTCTTTATGAGTCGCAAATCGTATTGTGTATAGGATGGCTAAGTAGTGTATTTAGGATAGTTGTAAAGGTCTAAGTTAAAATGGAGCTAATTTGGCCACACTAGAGGTCAAAATAACACTCTTCATTCTCATTGGTCTTGGAGTTTGGGTCAATGAGGGAACTTGGGTAACTTCTTCGAGGTTTTGAGGAGTTTTGGAGACCTTCTAGGAGGACATTCAAAGATCTGAGGATTGGGTTGAAGAGCTAACGTGACGAGCTATGACGTGGGCTCAAGAATGGATGGAGTTGATGGATTTGTCACTCTGAAATGGTGATTAAAAGATAAAGTGAGAAATTTAGTCCTTTGAGTGTATTTGGGGTGTTTTTGAGAATCTTACGAGGGTTTTGGGAGATCTAAGTGAATTGTGATATAGTTTACGACTCAGACTTGCGTTTGGATTGAAATTTCGATTCAATTAGAGGAGTTTTGAGTACGGAGTGATAGCTTGAAGTTTGTGAATACAGTCAGAGTTGCATGATTGCACTGACTATCACGAAGTTAGTACAGAGATCATATCTTTTTGATATCAAAAAGTTCTGTCAATAAAACTTTACACAGTTTAAGTTTTGATGATGAATGACCTTCTCATATAATGTGGGAGCAATTGGAGTCAAGGATTGGGATGTGTGATGGGTTTTGTACATATGGGTCTGCATATCACCTTGTGATACAGTGTGCAAATCAACAATTGTTCTGAGAAATCTAGAAAAGAAAAACATCTAAAACTTTTCTGAGAGATTAAAAAGCTAGTGGAGAAATTTTCTGTAAAGTTTAAGCGAGAGTTATTGGTCGAATCATCGGCTATCATAATCTTCTTCCGCTGAAGTTTTACCGGTTTATAATGAACTCAAATGTGGAGTGCTGAGGAGAAGAAGAAGAAATTGTCATCTCATACGATGTTCTAGAGGGTTCATTTATAGCCAGGCGCTTGAAGTTATCTTCTATTTGACTCTTCGTTATCAATAGGAGTTGTTTGTGGTTGGGATTGAGTCTATTATATTGGAGTATCCACTTTCATCTTACCAATTCTTTCTTTCTCTACTTTCTCAACCTCTAATGCAAAGATCTTGTACTCCATGGCTTGTTACTTTGTATGATTCTCTATAATAATTGTTCTCAACTGTTTCATCTCTGTCATGATTGAGTTAAGAATTTCACATATAGTTTCTAATGCCTCCATGCTTCTCAATCACTCAATTTAATACAATGTTAATATAATAATAATCCAATGTCTCAAAATAAGAATATAAAAAGGCCTAGGTGATGGTATAGGCAATGGAGCGTGTGTAAATCCATTAAGGATCTTAACTTATGTTAAATAATAAGTTTATTATAGTGATAATGGGTGAATGGATGTGAAAAAAGAAGAAGAAGAAGAAGCAATGCTTGATACATCAAACACAAAACCAACCATTTGATATAATAAGCTATTACATAAAAATAAACTATTATTTGATATCCAGTTTGTAAGTCATTCAATAGCCACGTTGCAAAGTTGTCTACTCTTGGACTGGTTTACTATATACTTCAAATGAAATTATAATCCACACAATCTATCTGCTCACCAGCAATTGTATCTTTACAAATGCTGGTGAGCAGGCATTAACCAGTTCGCAAAATTGAATGGACAATAGTTTCCTCAACTGGTCACCACCTTGAAGACGACATTCTCAACCATGCAGGCAGAAGGTAAATCTCAGGTATTTCTTCCACCGAACTGGACACGACCTCGTTATAACCATGCGTGCCACCTGGAATTTCCATGGAGTTAGATCTTGGCAAAGGTTCATCTTTTGAGGCACCAAGAGGAGGCCTCGCAGTTTCCATATTTCCCGGGCAATTTCGTAAGGTGTAGGTGACGAAGAAGTTCAGCCCTTGTGAGTGGCGGACACCCTCATGAGTGTACAAGTGTATTATTCAACGCACAAAGTGATTTTTTCACCTACGGAAAGCACCCTTCGTAATTGCGCAGTTCGGAACAGATCGCTCATCGCAGCTGGGACTCCTCACTACTCTCTCCGTAACCGTCCTAACCTTGTCCACACGTAGTCATGTTACCTTTGTCCGCCGTGGTGATGTGGACTAGCGCGAAAGTTCTAACGTATTTCAGGAGACCAGTGTGCCAAAAGTTTTCGGTGTCCAGCAGCGAGCGTGGAAGTAGGAGGAGGTGGAACCAAAGTGCATATAATAGAATATATGAACAGAAAATTTTAAATTGGCACGCGGAAGGGAGAGTCTTACGCGAGTGCTACACCTGAAACGTAGTAAACAAATGAAAAAAAAAAATATCCAGTCCTTTCGGATACTGTTTGCTTGGTGCGTCTTGTGTTTAAAAAAACATGTCTTCTGTCCTTTAATTATTGCAAGGTTGCTACTGGGGAGGAGGAAGATCGAGCTCATTATTCATGAGGGGAAAAGGAAAGATCTCGAGCTTGGGAGAGCCTACCTCTTCCTCCTCCTAGTCACTCGTTATCCAAGCGTCCGTAAATAGGGAGGAATCCTACACACCATACAACCAATATGTGATGATGGGACAAATCAGAATTAATACCGAAAAATACATGGCTATTGGGCACCCGTCCTCTTACTACAAGCACACCTGAAACGCTACTGTTCTTCTTTAGCCTTGAAAGTAGCGCTTCAGTTGTGCTTGTAGTGAGAGGACGGGTGCCCTTTTTCTACTCAGGGCTTGAGCTACCCGAGACCAGCACCAGCGAACTCTCGTCTGATCATTACTGGACTCGTCGCAGGTGCCGGTGTAGCTGAGTCGAGTTGATTTCTGGGTGGAAGGCTTTGTCCTCTTTCGCAGACCTGTCTACGGGCGGAACAAACAGTCAGACAGTCGGTCAGCCATCAGGGGAGCTCCACTTCGGTCGGCCTCGATCGCTAACTAGCCGTCCAGCAGCTTGGAAAGATGCTAGATGTATGGGTCTATGCTGTAAGACGAACTAAGTTGGTGGTGGATGCGAGCCGAGATAAGCCCAGCCCGGCCCAGCAAGCTGGCTCGCTGCTGCCCCCTGCTACTCGTAAAACACACACTGTGATGAGCCCCGTGGTTTATTAGACTCTTGAAGCTTGGCCATTCGGTACCCGACTACGTCATGATGGTGCTATACAGACGGCAAGTCATTTCTAGACGTGTCTGGTCACTGAGCGCTGACATAGTGTCCGATGGCCGCGACTGAGCCACCATCAACGGCACGTCCATAATGAGAAGTGCGAGCAGGGGAGTATCAGATATGGATCAGTCGCAACCGTGCGGAGGAAGAGGACTCCGAGGACTCTTTTTCAGGAGTCTGAACCATTCGCTTGCCCCGCCAGGCCTGGCTTGGCTTGGGCTGGGCTGGGCTGGGCTGGCCTCGGGAAGCTGAGCTTCTTCGCTTTCCCTGCCCGCTAGAAATGTCCGCAGCAAGGGCCTGGCATGGTCCACTGCCTGCTCGAGTCCAGGTCAGTGGTGGACTCGAGTTAGAGGCATCGCCGGTGGATTGAATTTTGAGGGGATTCCGGAAGGGCGATCTCGCCACATAGACAGGAGACGATGCATGCGGTGCAGCAGCAGCTGCAGTAGTTGAAAGCGAGTGAGCTAGATCTTCGCCTCCCGCGGGTTTGTAATTTACTTATCCGCACATGTTTTGTAAAATCCCGAATAAGGGATAAAGTGACAAAGAAAAATTGTAACCCGAGGCTGTGGATCGAGGGGTGAATCAAGGAATCAATGCGGACTATATAAGAAACAAGAGCGCTCAGTTGCATCCAGATTTTCCGGACGCTCCGCAGACCGCACGCAGAAACCTTTCACTCAAACAGCTGTTTGTTTCAGCTCGATATACATCGAAAATATTTTATGCTGCTGATCACTCAGACTGATAAATCTCGAAATTTTGGGCACTTAAAGAGTCGATTCTTCAACGTTTTACATTATATACTTGAGAGTGTTCGGTCCTTCAAGTGTTGATTTCCGGATAGGTACTGGTAATCAATCATCCTCAAGTACAGGAAGCGCTCTTCACAGCCAGCCAACCACTGCGGATCCATCGATATCACGTCGAAACGTCGTAACGAAGTCGACTGCAGTATAGATTGATTGGGCCACTCCGGCTGCATCCAACCGTGATCGAACGACAGATCCGAATCGGCTTCGAGAACCACCACCTAACCGATCAAGAGGTTTGTGGCACATCTGTAGGCCTGTGGTGGTCGAGGTTGTCACCTGGCGAAATTCAGCTCGGCCTCAACTGAGCTTTCTTTATAAGGGAGAACCTTGCGGACTTGCACGCGTCGGATATCGGTTTATTCGCTAGTGTTAGAATACTCGGTTGTCAAAATCCTTCTTTAGCCCCTTCGATTCCGACTTGGCGTCATTCGGCTCGATGGAAAACTCGGTGCCTTACGACGCTGCTTCGGTGGTCCCCGTCAGTGACGATGACGATGACTACACGAAGCTCAATGGAAATCCCGATGAAGAGCGAGTCGAAGCGAAGCCTGGAACCCCATGGTTCGTCTGGCCAACGTTGGCCTTCTCTCTGGTCGCGTCCTCGGCATCTGGAGCGGTGAGCTCGCTCGCTTTGTCGTCCATTTCCAACTTGTACTGACATTGAGCTGGTGGACTTCGTGCACTACAAAAGATCGGGAGAGGATAAGTGATTTGTTTCATTTCTTTGTATTTCGTGATCGATGCTCAGTACTCAAGTGGGTTTGTTTGGCAAATTTATATTGCAGATCATGAAAGAGCTGGAGATTGAGCATGCGGGGGCTGTCAGCGTTGCCGGCTGGCGATTTCAAGTGACAGCACTGGCGTTGCTACCGTGCTTTCTCTGGCAATGGGCTTTTATGACCTCTCAAGCCCGGGCAAAACTTTTCCAAAAAGGAAATCTTATACAAATTTTCATTAGTGCTGTCGGCCTTACAGCTTACTTCGGCCTCTGGGTAAGATAACATTACCCATCTCACAAAATCCTTTGCTAGTTTATCTTATGGAAGTGTATGAGCGTTCACAGTCGTTGTCAGCTGATAGAAACATCGGTCCATTGATTCTATACCACACACCTTTAACTTGAATCAGGTCCCGACAAAGACAAGATTCACTGAGTTTCTCGATCGTGCCACAATAATTCTGGACATCGTGTGTCTTAGGATAGACTGTCTAGAGATACTGCGAGAACGAGTGCCGCCTCATAGAATTTTCGCTGTCGATGTTAAGTAGTCGAGCCCTTGAAAACTTTTCTCTGGATTCTCTCGGCACCCAGATAGACAAACCGCGTACTAAACGATCGAGCCTTCAGAAGTCACTGATAATGGCAAGGCTACCTTGCTCGAAAGGATGGTCTCGAAGTGAATTCGGAATGTGTACATGTCTGCTTATAGAATCTGAAATCAAACTACAGGCCATATTGGGAAAGGCGAGAGTATCTAGCATGACATTGGGTTGTATTCGTATTTTGGGTTCGTTATTCCTGGCTGAAGAATTTTGGAAGCAACAAAGAAAAACTTTGTAAATGAGACTGTGCCTCGTCCTTCTGGCCAACTAGTCGGGAGACATACTCCAGGTTGATACTGCTTCAAATCATGTGAACAAGAGTTTTGCAGGAAAAGTAATGCAAATACGTTCATTTTGAGCTCGAGGCTTGACCCCAACAGAGCTAAGGGTTCATTGCCCTGACAGAAGGAGAATATCATCAGAGAAAGTTCAGGCACGTGCAATAGAAAACTGATAATAAGTTAAAACTGAGACAATGCTTCCCATTCCAGGTCCTACAATGATTTCGGAATTTGACTCCATATTCCGGAGGACAAAAATCGGCAGATGGGCAGGAATAATTTCCGAAGCCTTATTCGAAAGCTTCGTATCCCAAGCGAGAAGGAAGCAACCTGTCTCATCGATGAGCTGTAGCATCAAAGCTGTACTGTGAAGACAGTCTGAGTTTCCCAAGGCTCGGTGAAGGAAGAAATGAAGTGGAAGGAGCTTTCTGACACTGTGGACTTGAAAGCATCTTTTGATTCGTAATACGATTTTGACCCGTCTCTGAAAATTGGCTGTTTTGTTTGACGCAGAACTGGTCGCTGCAACACACATCTTTGACGCACAGTCTCTTCCTCTCAGTCATGTCCCCGCTGTACGTAGCGTTCGCCACAGTACTCACGGGTGGAAAAATCACGAAAGTGGAGGTTTGCGGAGTGGTTTTGGGTATCATCGGGTCTCTCATCCTCGCCACCGGCACGCAGGCTGAGCCAGGAGCCGAGGCTACTCTGCTGGGAGACGTGGTTGCATTCATCTCCGCCGGTGGCTTTGCCCTCTATCTGGTCGCTTCTCGCCATTGCAGAGGTGCGTAAACCAAACAAACTCCCATTCCACCGACTCCATGTTCAGTCGCTATGACAAGCAAGCATCACGCGAGCGCTCCAATTTGGGTAGCGAGAATCTCTTCTAAACATTCACTCACTTCACTCCCACACTTGAAGCCAGGCCCAATTCCAAGGCCCACCGGAGCAGAAAGGGAAACACTGTAAAGGAAGTGATGATGTAATGGTTTGTAAAGCGTTGACATGTGTAGCCAACTGTCCATCGAAGGGTTGAGGAGCTGGAAAGAATCGAGTCCATGCCAGCTGCAGGGAAGGTGGGAGTGGTTTCATTTGAAGGAAGAGAGGAGGAGCAAGTTGTATGTTTTAAATTAACGAATTGGTGGACACTGCCGATCTTTTGCGCAGCTTCCATGCCGGTGTACGTATACATGTTCCCATCCACGGTGTTGGTGGCTGTGCTGCTTGGAATCGTCGGAATTCTCGTGGAAGGGTGGGGATCGTGGATTCATGGCGCGCCCAACGCGATCAATGGGCCATTCGGTTGGTTCGCCAACGAAGGTACGCTGCTGAATGCCATTCACTGCACGCTTTGACAGCTAATCTACGAGCCTGCCTTCCATAGCTCATCGTGGAAATCCATATTTTATTCCACCACGTTGCTGCCTGCTGCCGCCTGCCATTAGCAACCAACGGTCTCCCTCCCTCCCTCTTCCATGGGCGTCAGCGTCGATTCAGCGCTTGCCGGTCCTCGTTCCACTGTGGGGACTAGGCCCACTGTCCCATCATTGTGCAGTGGCCAGATTAAGGTTCCGCACAGCCCGTGCTCCGCACTTCTTCTGACTGCGGTCCCGTCGCGAGACGACCGACCCAACTGCACTGGATTTACGATTTGCACTAGTGCAGTGGAGTGGAGATGGTGGGCTCTGCCGTTCGCGTACATGCCGCGTCGCTGGAGTCTGGAAGCACTCACCGTACATTCATGTGGACGTGAATTTTAGTCACTACAGTCATTATTCCGCATGGGGACAGCTCTTCGGCCTAGGCCCAAGTCCAGTCTGCTTCTCCTCGTCAGATGCCGTTGCCCGCCCGCGACTCCCTCACTCACGTAGCCGTGCACTAGACTCCTCAATCGTTGCCGCTCCGCTGCGTTGCAATCGATACGTTCCATCCGCCGGGCATCTTCCCAGAGCTTCTAGCACAATCTCTCGGTTGCAGCCGGATGCGTCCAAAAGCCTGAACCCACCACCATTGCCCAGGGCCCCGTTCGTGTCTCGCGTTGTTGCTTTATGGAGCATGATTCACGTGAACGCACGGTTATGTGGACGAGGCTGATGTTGCCACTTAGTCGGTCAGTTGAGGGCAGGGTGGAACATTGTGCTAACATGCTTGCTTGCTTGCTTGGTGATCATGTTCAGAGTTTCTGCTGTGGACAATATTCTTGGGAATCGTTCCTGGGTTCCTCTGCTACATCGGGTACAATGTCGTCTTAGCATTCACGAGCTCTTTGGTAGTGTCGATGGGACTTTCTATCTGCCCACTCACTGGATCACTTCTGGGCTGGTTTATGGGCCTTACCAGCTTACCCAAGTGAGTACATCAGACTTCACTCCTCCTTCCTTACCGTACTTCACTCTCGGATCTCAATTCTCCTTCAGAGGGCCCGGCTGTCCGAAGATTTGGATACTTTTGCACAGACTATCGCTCGCTTTGTTCCAGCTTTCTTCATGACGAATGCGTCTGCATCTCAAAAATGAATCATCACGTGGAATTGGAGGATCTGACACTAGCACGCCTTTCATCTTTCACTCTTCATGTACCATCGAATTCAACTGACCTACTTGATTGGTCGTGTGCTCTCGCAGCATTTACACGACCGTAGGGGGATCCTTGACAATGGCTGCGACGATCGTTGTCAGCTGGGGCACTCATCCGGATGAGGACAAGAAAGAGGTAAAGTCATTCTTGAGGTTACCCATTCTAAAAAAAACATCTAAAAACAAAAAATTAGTACATGTCTTGACTCTCGCCGTTCCGCTTGTTTGTACGGATTGCATTCGATCAGATTAATGAGATAGCAGTCCATTGAAGAAAGTTCACAAAACACCCCATACTCATTTCGTATCAGCCCATCTAACGTGCCAAGCGTTTGTGAGACGTGCAGGCCGAGAAAATTGATATTGAATCAAGAGGGTCAAAGGGGGAGGATGTGGAGGACAAAGTGCCCTTATTGCAAGATTATAGACAACCGTAGAAATACCAAAAAATCAGATTACATGCAGAATTGGAAGTGCGAGTTAGTCGAAATCAAGAAAAAGGAAGTGGCAGACGTAACAAGCCTCACAATCCATGCTGTATTGTAAACATAGTCATGTCAACTTCTTGTTGGTTTGACACTTCCAGCCGAGTTTTGTAGTATACCAAGGAATAGGAGAGAATCAGTACATAATTTGTGTGTAGAATTTTAGTTTAGCTAATTTCTAGGTAGTGAGAATTTGGTTCGCTTTTCTAGAACACAGGTTTTGACGGGTGTGGGAATAAACGCAACAATTTCGCAGAGGTTCTCATCACGAAAAAGAAGCAGTCTTTCTGATCTTGTGTGCTTGACCGAAATTGTGTGTTGCTTTGTTAAAAGGTCCACTTTCGTGTCGTAGTTTAAACCCCATTTGCAAACCTCTACTACATCGACCAAAGAACATTTTAGAGATTTTGGGTTATCACTTTACCTTCGATCATGACTAAATGTTCAGAATCAAATCGTTGGGGATGATATGAGGGCTTAAGCTTTACCTTATGGGGTCAAAAATACGACAAGGGTGGACAATGATGAGAAATGAAATGAATCACCAAGCCCAACTGGTTGAATGAATGAATGGTCGAGGTACTCCTGTGTAATACAGATCCCAGATTCAAACCCCGTGGTCTTCGAGTCGTCAACGTGGTGATCATTCTCCTGCTAGATGGATTCTAAGAAACTTGGTGCGTAACATCACCCTTCAAGATTGGAGTTTGATGGGAGGAACACATCAAACTGCTCCCTCTGCTTGTTCTCATGCACGTCTATCAAACATTTCGTGTGAAATCACTAGTGTGTTATGAAATAAAATAGAATGAGTCTCAACATGAGATTACGAACCCAGGTTTAGGTATCGAACCATATCTTTACAAACAACTAATATAGAATAGAAGATCAATTTTTTGCTAGAATGAAATATGCTCATACATTTTTCCTTCCACACTCTCCATAATCACGTTGGGTGAAGGGAATTTTGTATCAAATGACTGTATGAGGTTCAGGTTATTCCTTTTATCAGAAACTATTCAGTCTTATCATATGATAACTTTTACCCATTTACTTAATGATCTAAATTTGGATCCCTATGTCCGAAAAGCAGTGCCATCCATAATCATTCATTTTAACGGAAGACCACTGAAGTACCCCCAGCTGTAGACGAGAAGTGCACGCAGAAGACTGACCTTCTGCTTGCTCTTCGTAATATTCCAATATTGAAGGTATGCTTTGTTCTGATCTCCAAATGTCAGCAGGCATTATCAATTCTGATGTTGTTCTTTGACTTTTGATACATCTGGTTGAACTTTGGAAATTATGTAAAAAATGCTATTGAAAGCGATACAGTTTGGTATCACCCTTTATCTTATTATTTGCAAGTTCTGATCTTTTGCATGTCAGTTCAACGAAGTCTTCACGATTCAAGTGCTTTGAAATTCTACATCATATTTTTTTGGGGGTTCTGGCGCGTAAAATATTGATGACATGCTCAGATACTAGCTATTCTCTTTACGATCTTGAAGAAGTTCCATTGTCGTTGCCTACACAATTCCTTGAATTAGTCAGCATCATCCAGTTTCTTGGAATTAAGGGGCTGTGTTACCAGAAAGATGCCTTCAACATTAAAACTCCTTGTCACTCTCACGTCATTAGCCGACCAGAAGTTTGAGCGCTTTAAATGTCCATTCTACGACATGTGAAGGGATAATATATATCACTCAAGGATAGCCGTCAGCATTGCAAGTGGTTCAAATTCTACAATGCAAAAGCATCGGCAGGTGAAGGGATGATATTACTCAGAGGAAAAGAAAATTGCAACTCTTATTGTTCAAATTTCACACTTGCCAAGGCATAAACAGTTGAAGGGAGGACATCACTCGAGGGCAAGCTATTTGGATCACTTGTGATTCAGATAGTAAAAAGTGTCGACAGGCGACGTGGAAAAACCACTTAAGGAAAGCCAATTTTGCATAACTTGTTGCTCAAAATTACAGTTGGTAAAGCATCAACATGTGAAGGGATATTATAACTCAAAAAATCTATCTGCATCACTTGTGGTTCATATACTCTGCTGCACCCTACACCCTAAACAGTTAAAGGGATCCTAGGAAGGCCAAGTAAAATAACAAAGAGGATGGGAATACCCCATCAAGTTTCACATGGATGAAACCAAACAGGTAACATAGGGCTAGACCCCAATAGCATCACAATGGGAAATATATACTACTGCATCTAAGATATCTGAATTATCTAGGTCAAAGAGCCTACAAACAACATCAACATATGAAGAATCAATACATAACGTGATTGATTTCATATGGATTGCACTAGCTAGTGTTCTCTATAGAACTATGAAAACATGTTGCCTAAAATAGGCTATACAATAAGCTTAAGAGAGTGATATCCCATCAACTAGTATGGTAGGCTCTCGCGCACTCTCTCATGAACATGTCAAAGTCGGTGTCCATAGCTTCATATAATTCTAAAGCTAGAGGTGATCTTTTTACATACCCCTATACTTGGAGACCTTGGATGTTGCTGCTCCATTCATCGTCCATCTAAGAAGATGGATAATCACGCCCTCTGAAACTATGTGACTATAGGATCGATAATAGGTATCCACCCTCTCCCATAATAGCAAACACGACATCGCTAATGACATCATGGATAGCTATCCTCTGCCGTCCGAATGAAGAACGAGTAATATGCACACCTGCTGCATATAAGGTAGTACCACACTCACATGAAGATATAGATAGATGGATCAAGCCAAGGCAAAACCTCATCATTGTAAAAAAAGTAGCTCGTGCGAGTTAAAAAACCCTGATGCAGGGTCAAGTCAAGATTCAATCTATCAATCAATAGACAAAATCCAATTGATATGCTATGCCTACACTTGAGGAGATCTTTGATGCGGTTGGGCATGCAAAGATTTTTAGGACATTGGATTTATAAGCAAGATATCATCAATTACGGATTCTAGATGAAGATAAGGTCAAGATAATATTTTGGGCAATTGATTTGCATGTCAAGGATGCGTTGTGTTAGTGGAAGTTCCTACCATTTACATTAAAGAATGCACCTATTGAGTTTCAAAGAATGATAAATAAGATCCTAGCTAGACTTGATTGTGCCCAAGTCTACATAGATAATATTTTAGTATATAGTGCTACAGTGGTGGAATATAAGATACATTTGCATGAGGTATTTGAGCAAATGATTGCTCATGGCCTCAAGTTGCATCCTGGAAAATGTAAGTTATTTCAAGAGCAAGTAGAATACTTGAATCATTTAGTTTATCATGAGGATTGGGAGTTCAATAAATCAAGGTGGATGCAATCTTGCGTATTCCACGACCTTTATATGTGAATAGGGTGCGAGTCTTCCTTGGACTTGCAAAATTTTATTGGCAATATGTGCAAGGATTTAGCACTTTTGCCAAAGACTTGACAAAGCTGACAAAGCTAGATCAAGAGTGGTGTTGGGAACATGATAGGAAATAGCTTTTGTTGAGCTTAAGGAAAGGTTAACATCTATCCCTATTTTGAGAATACTAGTGAGAGGTCATCCCTTTCAAATACATACTGATTGGAGTATGTTAGATTTGAGAGCAGTATTTATCCAACATGATGATGAGGGGAAGGAGTTTGTAGAAGCTTATGGAAATCGCTCCAACTATGTAATAGAGTCAAAGTATAATTCTATGATGTAGAATTTTTGGCAGCTGTTTGAGCGGTGGCACATTTCATATGTTATTTATTTGGAAACTTTTTTATTCTCATCACAAATCATCAATCATTTCTATGGTTGATGATCAGTTTTTACCTTTTGGAGTTTTGGTATTAGAGGAATATTATGGTGTAATTTGGAAGCATCTCGTGCGTAATTGTGCACCATGTCACCTTCTAAACATTGATGATACTGTAGATCCAAGCGTGGCAATTGTGCGGGCAGGCTTGAGATGTATGTTATGTGGATCAATTGGTGGAGCAGCCAGAATGTTGATTTGTGATTCTTGTTTGAGAGGATAGCATATGTCATGTTTGACACCTCCTCTCAATGCGGTGCCCAATGGACGATGGAGATGTCCTCGATGCGATTAGCAGGCAAGCTGTTTTGACCGTTACATAATATGGATTGCGCAAAGGGGGCATTGTAGAATCTGATCTCATGATCTTAGCCCCATGAAAGACATATCATGTTAATGGACTATATGGCTACCTAGTGTCAGATGAACCTATCCACCAGTTAGGAGGCCGATTGTGGTACACTTTTGTTGGTGTATGACGATATATGTATTATGATGTTTGATGCGACAGCAATGTATGTTGTGATGTAATATGTATGTGCACAATAGCTATCACAAATTATGTAGCGGCATACTTAGTTATTAGGTGTATGCATGCATGAGTAGATATAGTAGTTAAAACCTATAGTGCAATTAGCGCAGTTCGTACTTGAATTGCCGTTAGGGCCAACAACTCTGTTAGAAGATCAAGGGTTCAAGGGATAGGTTTGAATTAAGGCTCCTTGGGATGCAATTTTAGAAGTTGAGACTTTGAGAGTGTGACTATGGTGGATAGTAGCTAGTCCAGAAATGTGGAGTATTTGAAGCACAAAGTGGGTTTGGCTCGACTATCATCTTTCTCATGCTATGGTTATGAACAGAGTATCATTGTGAATATTTTGAGAGTAGATAAGACTATTGTGGTACACTTGTGATGTTCGATGAAACAAAGATGTATGTTGTGGTGCAATATGTATCAGCAAGAAAACTAGCCTTTGAACTTGTTTAGTGGATAGGAGGGATGTCTCTTATGAACTACAACTTAGTGTTGTCTCCCACTAGGCCAGGTGGGGTTCATCTTTAATCACCTCAATCGTGGTGCCTTGCGAGTTTTGTACCGGTCACTACTGAAATTATTTACAGATCATACTTAATAATGGAACTGACCTTATAGTTTCGAATGTTGAGGATCTGGATTTCATCCCGGGCGGTTCCAACACAACCAGGAATCGTACGGTGAATGATTCAGTCTCGCAAAGGATGCCTTTGTAAAAGTAATGGCAGTGAACTTTTAGGTTATGTAACATCATGTGTCATCGATCTACAAGCGTGATATGTTTGGCTGAGTGGGTGTTCGACGGAGTTGAGGAAATACTGGAAATATGAGGAAATGCTTAGTAACTATGTCCACACTAGCACTAAGATAAATGTGTTCATACGAAGTCTGGCCTTAGATGTGAAGACAACGCATCTAGCTTGGAGCTGATTATTATCTAATAAAATTAGCATGGGCTCATGAAGTGCTATGAAGGATGAGAAGGTCAAGGTGGGAGAAAACACATAAGGAGACAAGTGTAAAAACGCTTCTGACTCTTAAACTCTAGCAAGAAAAGAGAGACGAAGTAAAATAACAAAAGGAATGGGAAGACCTCATCAAATCGTAAAAGTATAGAACCAAACAAGTAACATGGGGCTAGACTCCAATAGCATCGCACGGAAAATATGTCCTACATTAGCTAAGATATCCTAACTATCTAGGTCAAACGGTTTACAAACAAGAGGAGCATCCAAAGAAGCATCACCTAACCTGATTGCTTTCCTATGGATTGCACCAGCTAGTGTTCTCTGTAGAGCAATGGAAATGAGGTGCCTTAAATAGGCTATACAATAAGTTAAAAGGAGTGATACCCCATGTCACATACTATGATAGGTTTTCGCACACTCTCTCATGAACATGTCAAAGTAGATGTCCATAGCCATATACCTCCAAAGCTAGAGGAACAAAGAAGTGACATCTCTACATACCCTTATACTTGAAGACCTTGGCGGCTGCCGCTCCACTCGCCGTCCATCATGGAGGATGGGTGATCACCCCCTCTGAAATTATGTCACGAGTAGGATCGGTAACCACACATCCGCCATAGTGACCCCGAACCAAGTACATGTCTGCCCTAATCCTAGTCAACTGCAAGACATACCAACGCTCCCTCCATATGAGGTATCCACCCACCACATTCATAATGGCATCATGGGAAGCTTTCCTTTGCCCTCCGAATGGGCAACGAGTCATATGAACACCTTCTATATCTAAACTCATACCACATTCATATGTGAGTAATGAAGATGTAGATGGATGGACCAAGCCAAGACGGAACCTCATTGATGTAGAGAAAGTAACTAGTGTGAGTCGGAAAGCCCTAATGCATGGTTGAGTCAAGATCCACGAGCATGCATCCTTGCTAGAGCAAGAGCGTAGACGAGCTCTAGCAATACGAAGAATGACCGGATCCATTATGAATGAATGTAGAGCCTGCTAAAATTGTCGATCCATCAAGGTAGACTGTAGACCTCTAGTCCAATCGATGGCCAAAGAGGAAAAAGAAAAGAGTTCATGTTAGACCTCCAAGGGATAAAGCATCTCTCATATATCGCAATAATATATGTAAGGAAAATGATCATGTATTCACGTCCCTTGCATATATCGCAAGGATAACCCTATCAACGGTCATAAATCGAGAAGATAACAAAGATGTCGAGAGTGCCCAACTAGACAAGAATGTTATAGATGCCGTCTCCTCCATCATTAATAAGCCTACCCCTCCACACAAAATCAACAAAGATGTCTATCTCCGTGCTAAATCTCCTGTCACACACTCGAAGATCCTTGATGCAATGATGTCATCAAAGATATCCATGATCCTCCTATCAAAGGCTGTCAAACGTGATATGAATGTAGATGAAGGAGAAACCATGTGAAGAAGATAGGTGGATCAATAAGCAATACTAGATGAGAGTATACCAAACGCCACATGCGGATCCTCTAGTAGAGGAATGTCATCTACATGCAAAACATCCTCGGTAAGTACAACGTCTAGGTAACGTGAGATAAAATCTTTGAACCCTACTAGCACTCCTAGAATGCGTAAGCTGTCTGTCATATATCCCTCTAGAAGTTGGAGATGAGGAGAAATGACCAAAATCTCCCTTATTGCACCTGATGTTGCCACCTAGAACAACTCAGTGGATCCAATAGAGGGATCATCCGCTTGAAAGCAATCTCAAAGATGCTCATATACCATCCATGACAAGCACCATGAGGATAAACGTGGGGTTCTGCATATAGAATAGGCAAATAGTGATCTATCAAGACATAATGGCTCCTCTTGCTAAAACTCCAAGACCTCTAATGGTATCTCCTCACCCATAGGTAGATGTAAAAGGCATAAAAAAAAATTGTCTTGTCAGTAGGACTAGCTATATACAAAGGATGAAGTGCCAGCTACAGCCTTACTATACTCCCCGGTCTGCTCCAAGATCCTAGACCGTCATAATCGCACCAAATCAGAAGTATCATGTGACCGAATCTAACTCCAAATTGTGTGATCCAAACAGACTTCTCCTGCAATATAGCCCAATCCCCTACTCGGAATCTTCAAAATCTAGCTGCGATCTCCCTATGTCTAGCACGTCCCCTTCTAGTATAACGTAGACATCATTGTGGAAGTAATTAAAAAAAACCACGCTAAGTCGTCCATGGGATCACGTGCCAACCCATCGAACGATAAACAAAAAGCACGTCTAGCCTCGTCATGGAATGCACAAGGGAGCCTAAGGAATAAACATGGATATGGAAATCTAGTCTCAAAAAGCCCTAGAATAGAACTTGCATGGGAAGCTAATCACTCCAACGATCTGATTTGTATACCTTGAATGATCAACGAAGGAATTGATGTAGAATGCGTATTTCCTAAAGTGACAAATGTCTATGTCAAAGTAATCGTACTCCTCACGTACGCATCCCAAGTGGTCCAATCATAATCTTTGTACATCTTTGTCACGTGGATCTTTACCCCTTGCAAGGTAAAGATATGATGACACATCGGATATAGTGTATCACGCACCACTTTTGGTGGCCTTATGAGGGGAAGTGAAGCTATAGCTATCACAAAGAGAATGACAAAGACATTGAACACTCCATCGTATATCTCCTCCCACCTGCAAAACCACAACCCTGGACACCCCACCTCACATGGAAAAATGCTAACTATGAAAATACTAAAATCTAATTTTATTTGACTTTTTATTTGTGATTTTATGTCACACAAAAATCTAAACTGATCTATGACTTTTTATTCCGATCTTCATAATTTTCTAACTAGGTCCCAATAGAACCAATACATGAAAAGGAAGAGATTGAAAAAAAAATCATGACCCATATGTCTAATTTGAGAAAAATCACTCAAAACCTTAAAAAAATTAAAATACTTATATTTTTCTGTATCATTCTCCATAGTCTTCAATTTAGATACCAATAGAACCCATATTGAAATAAGAAAAAAAAATTCTATTCACTCTCCATGTTTTGGCAACATGCCACACAATATGCAAGAAATGACACTACCCTACTCTATCTTTCTCCCCGTAGTCTCCATACTCTCGAGATGACATCCCAACTTCGCGAAAGTCTAGAGTTTGTCTTCCCGTAGGCCACCTTTCAAGCCGTGTTTCACTATATTCACAATCTTTTGCTGAGAATGCTCCCGAACGGATCCCGGCTAGTTTGGGAGATGGTCACCATCATGGTAATCCACCAGCAAGAAAAGGGGACTCTAATTCACGGGATCTTCGAGGAGAACCATTTGAAACGAGAGGATTATGATAACAACCAAGCAAGCTGTCCAGTAGACCTTTATACTCATGCTCGTAAGCGGTGAACACAATTGAAGGACTGTCGGCCACAACTTGCAAGGGCCTGAATACTATTTTCACCATTGTCTTATACATATATAAGTAGAAAGGTTGGAAGTAAAACTGGTTTTCAATCTGAAGCTTTGAACATGCTAATAAGATTTCAAGTGAGATCTAGAAATTGACGCTTATCAGGACATATTCTGTTAAGAACATACATATTTTTCACAGAAAAAAATAAAAATGACCCCATGTTCAAAGTTACTTGTGGTTAAGTATATTTGAATGAGAAATGTTTGATATTATGACCCCGAAGTTAGAGTCACATATGTCAAGACTTATGTAGCAGCACATTTAGCTAGGTAGGTGGAAGAGCATATAGTGCAGTAAGTACTAGACTTGCCTTAGGGCACACAATGACATTAGGAGACCTAGGGCTCAAGGGTAGAGTTGTAATTAGTGTTCATTGGTGTGTGGTTTTCAAAGTTGAGTTTTTAAAAGTGTGACTATGGTTAGTAGTAGTTAGTGAGAAGTGGATTTAGCTCAATTGTAATATCTCTTTTTATGAGCCAAATGTCCTTGTGAACATTTAGAGAGTAGAAAAGATTAGTTCGAAAACTCAAATTGGATTCTATAGTGAAAAGTATGAGTTTTACGAGCCCTAAAGATATTTTGGTGAGTTTTGATTGATGGTAGCTTTGATCTTTTTACTGTAGAGTGTGCATTATTTTGATAATGGAGTGAAGACTGTGGTGACAATCTAAATGTAGAGTAGATTCCAAGTTGGTGTGATGGATTTTGCATTTATGTATTTTCTGTTTAATTTCTTAAAATTGGAATCAAGAATTTGGAGGCCAGAGCATTGCTAAAATTGACCAAATTGGTCAATGTTTACAGTTACCTTGGTGATTAGAATCGAGATTGACGGAAAAAAATTTCGGACAAAAGTGCTCTAAGTCTAAGATTTGATGTTTCCAAGTTTTTTTGTGTCAAAAATATGAACTATAGGTTATAGGATTATCATATAGTGTCCGATTGTGGTCATAGAAGTATTTTGATTGGAGTAGAGATGTCAAGCTCAAGGCCAGCCAGAATTGTGAAATTTCAACGTTAAATGATCTGAATTAGAGTCTAAAGTTTTCAGAATCTTGTTTGCAAATCGTTGCACAACTGCAACGATTTGCAGATGAATGAGATCCGAGTGAAGCAATCAGAACTGGAAGTGTTGCGCAAGGTTTGAGCCCGTGCAGCTTCTAGTACCTTAAACGGGAATAAAGACTAAAACATGACCATACGATGATGATGCATGATGCATAACCGTGATCTTCAATATTCCGTGTACTCCATTTGAGGAAAGGGGGAGATGATACACAAGGGAGTTGTCTAAAACCGTGAAAGTATTATTTCCTCTTATAATCTGTAGTGATTCAACCACGTGAGGTACAATGGAAAGTTAGTGATCGATCATGCAGCATGGGGTCAACGTTGAAGCCAACGCGTTACAAGGATGTAACGCGCTTAACACGCTTTTTTTTTCTCTCCAATATCCATTATTCTCATATCCATGCAATATGCATGGATATGAGCAGAGGTTGAGCTTAGAAACGATGGGCAACCGATCTCAAACTGAATAGTCCAGGCTCATACTTCAAGTGCACGAAACAATCATTAAATTCAGAGACAAGCTTTTGCAGAGACGCAATGTATAGACAGACCAACTCACAAGGCTGTTTGAAATGGTAGTCCAGGAGAGCCCTCACAGTGAATATTATATGGCTCTACCTCATCAATACATCAGAATCAAGGTTCATGTCCGCTGACTTGTACTTGCTGGCCAAATAATGTGGAAAGCAATTCTGTTGATCGTTATATAGTCAGTGCTGTGAACCCAGTCATGGGACTGTTATGTCTTACAAAGACATCAGACGGCTAAAGGTAAAATATCTTTCTGCTAGTTTACAAGTCAATTCCTAGGTCAATTTTTTCAATGTATAGGGATCCGGGGAGACAAGGTGACCTTTACTAATCTACTCTTATGCTCTTTTGAGTGATAAGCGTTAACTCACTTGGAGATGAGCATAAGCTGTGGACACCTCGTTCATGCCCAGCTTGTTTCGATGCCTGGCGACATGGGTAAAGAAGTTCACCTTGAGATGGCAGTGGGTATGGACAACGGAGCGATAGATATAGAGGCGGTGAACTTATAGCTTGATCAACTAATTTAACAAACCACTCCAAGCATCAGTTTCATCTTGATACATTCTGTGCCCGTTAGGTGAGGTTCTGTCCCTTGTCGTCAAAGGCCAAGACTGTCAACGCCTTGAGCTTTTGATGAATGGTGACCTGGAACCTACTACAACTTGACTCACATTTACACGGCAAAATTTTTTGACTGTCACAAGTTCGGCTTATGCACACTTGCATGATTATGAATATGTTCCTGCACTAGAAGGAACCCATCTTCTTGCGACGAGAACGTGGCCCACCAGAAGTCTGTATCAATTCCAAGCACCAGATTTTAGAACAGTCGAGCAAGAAGGTAGAAGAAATTGGTAATGAAATCTCCACACAGCTCCATCAAAGTCTCAGATCAACACCCACGGAAAAATTTGATTGAAAGTTGAACGACAAAAGGCAGAAGAGCCACTATGCAGGACGCTAACTACATAGAAAGCAGTAACTAATACGAGACGATCTTGCGTGAATGGTGTTATGTTGGAAAGGAAAAGTTAGAAAGATGCATACTCTTTGACTTTGGGAGCAGACCACGTTTGGAAACTGGAGTCTGGACTGTCATAACCATCTTCCATCTCCTCAGGAGAGTCATATGGCACTTCGTCTAACTTGAGAGTATCTATTTTGAGTGTACTTGGCACAATGTCTGATTCATCCAGCAGCTTCACGAGCTCCTCAAACACCACCTGATTCCCCTCGACACTGAGATGGATGCCATCACTGCCACAAGAACACAATCAGAAGTTTCCCCGTTTGGTCAGCCAGGGCACGGTGTCTATGGTCTTCAGGCTATGACAGGAAATTACCAATTAGTACTGTAAAAAGCGCTTTGTTAGAAAATTAGTACAAATGACTCTCGCTAAAGGTCAGATGCTCTACCATGGGGAAGACTGAATGGTCAAGATCAACCACACCATGAGACCAGAAATCTACTCAACTGAGACAGAATTTTCAGAAACAGAAGACGAACCAGGATTTTAAGATTAAATCTTAAGACATGCTCATACGTTCTGGATTCACAGATTACTTTTTGTTCATCACCATATATATTTCTGAAGCTACAAAACTCACCTAAGAAGTGCCTCCCATCGGGGTGTTTCTTGGAAAATCGACCACAGGTTGAGGCACTGGACATCTGCCTCTCTTGCCACACTCACACATTCTTGAGCGTACATTCCGGTGAATTGATTCACATGGGTTGGCTGGCCTGATGTGTCATCAAGTAAGTGACTGCAAATCAGGAGGACTCAATGTCAGAGAATCACAATGGTCTGAAGTAAGCTGTAGCCGAACAGACATAAAAGATTGCCAGTGTCTGGATTGTTAAAGCAAGTACGCAGTCGAAAATCAGATGTACTCGTTCAGCTTATAAATATAGCTAGGTAAGTTGTGAATAGTTTACGGTGAACAAGCGAGGAGACCCTTTTCAGAAACTGGAGGAGGAGTGATGAGGATGATAAGAGTAGAATCTGATTGAGCCTGCAGAGACACATACAGCATACGAAGTTAGCTTGTCTCAACAGCGGCATCCAGATGAGTTGAAAGGTCTAATACATGAAAAGATAATGAATGGATTCAAAGGCAAAGTCCCAAAGACTCTGCTATCAGTGCAAACCAGATACATTTGCATCAACTGACGATAGCATGGCAGAAGTTTATAAACCTTCAGGTGAGCTATTATTTGATGGAGGTTGTCTCTGTACTCAGGAAGGGGTACATGCAACCAGCCGTTCGCACCACCGGGAATTGCAGCATCATTTGCTCCCAAGAAGACTGTTACCACTGATGGAGGGTTTGGCGTTCTCTGACAGATGTACGGCAAAGTAGAATATTATTAGTATGGATTGAACTCGAGCTTTGTTCATTGAATGGGATCAAAATGACTCAAATAATCAAAACGTTGCATGAATTTTCCTTTCACTTGGATAACTTCAGATCAAGAACTCTCAATATGATCAGCATTGTGCTTTTACTTGAACTTTGAAACAAGTACCAAATCTCGAGCATTTCAGCTACAAGCAAATCATTCTGGTAGATTAGAAGATGATGTTGTAGTTAACGATTGAAGAACTCGAACACGAGATGGAGTTTGTGCAGAAGAATTACAATGGGGAAGATCTTGCCCAGAAGGAATAAGGTCCACCGTGTATTGTAGCCAGTGAATCCGCGTGCCACCACATCGTACTGCAACAAATCCAACCTTCTCACTCTGTCAAAGGTTTTACAGCAGATGAATTTAGATCAGATTCATCAACAACATTTCTCACACTAGAGGAGACGTATTCTCTGGGGGTCTACCCAACTTCCTTATCTAATCTCGTTACCTTCCAGGCCCATTAAGCCTTGAGACGGTTCAATTCCGGTCTGATCCCATCAAGTAGCAGTTAAACCTCCGTGCAACGTAGCATTCTACCAGGCACTGGCAGATCACATGAGAGGCAAGATGAAATTCAAGATCAAACGGAAGAACTTGTGTTCTGTAGGTGAGACCATGCGTAGATTTGGCGACCAGGGTCCTACCTTCCCCTTATATTGATCTGCCAAAGCTGCTCCCCAACCAAATGGACCGAAGGATTGCTCAGTGATGGAATCTCCTAGCAGGATGATTTGGGGTCGCATCGCCATTCTTGAGCCCCTTCTCAAGCACAGATTCACTTGAGATGACAAAGATGCTCGGCGTTTCGTGAAGCCCTGTGATCCTTCAGCTTGTGTTTTACCTCTCGTATGAATGTACGAAGCGTCGATGCATGAGCCCACACTAAACCTTATAGCTAGAACGAGGATGACAAAGAAACGAGACTGTATTGCAGGATAGCAAAGAAGACGAGACGGCAGGGGATGATAATTTGTATCTGGAGAGCCAAATTACCGATCCACAGATCCCACTAACCTCCTCCTCAAGCAAGTAAGTAGTCCTTTGAAATGCCTCGGGTTGATGAACAACCACGCTCTGCAGCTTCAGGCAACCATTGCAATCCACCTCTCCCTCTGAATCCTTTCATTTAGTTGAAGAGTTCTGGTGGCAACTGCAGCTTCCTCATCATTCACCTGTGTACTTCCTGCCTCCTCAATTCCAGCATTTTCTAATCATACAGTATTAGCTTCCTCTGAAAAAACTGTTCGACCACCTGTATATCAATACCCAACCACCTGTCTGCGAATCCTCATCATCCAAGCTCAACGTCCCGCAAAACAAACAACGTTTGAAGCCTTATTCCAGGCTGTGGCATAGGCTGACCTGTGCTCATGACACACAATTTCGCATGCGAATTCTTTTTGGCCCCTGTCCATTTGTAAGTCAACCTCACTCTACTGTTGTTCTGGCCCCACAATCCGAGGAGAACGATTCTCTCCATTGGCCCCACCTTCTTGTATGCTGCCATCAGTTGTTCCCCAAATGGCAATTCTCCCTCTCCCTACTGAGCACCTTCGTTCGTGCACACGTGATTTCCTTAAACTTCCCTCCTCTTCTCTTCAGTCCGCGTCTTGATAGATGCCCTCCCTCTCTCTTCTGGGAATGCCTTCTGTTCAACCCGTACCCCTGCTCAATGCACAGTTGTACTTACGGAGTTGCTCTGCATTTATTTCCATGGACTCAGGAGGGCGAGAGAGACAACAAAAGCCCAAGTAGGTCAATACTCTGGGGCTCCGTCTGCTAATCAGAGACTATGGGGACGTTTCCTGTTCAGATTGCGCCGAAAACCTAGTCTGTCGGTCCATGCTCTCTGGAGCTGCACAGTTTGTCACCCACAACCACCGTTCGCTCTCCTTGTTCAGAATATCAGACCTCGTCAATGGAGGATAGAAGATTAAGTAAGCAAAGTAGCATAAACGAGTAAGAGAATGAGATTCAGTATGAGACTCAGTCTGCTCGGGTCTGTTGGTAGCGACAGAGAGCTGAGATCTGCTTAGGAGCTCTAAGTTCATGCTGCCATGTTCAGGTGCAGCATAGACTGCCATGTTCAGCAATATGAACGTGCTACGTCTTGAGGGAGAGGATTTGATCTCTTCGCACATTGCCCTGAGACGGGCACATGTTGGCTCGACGTTGCCGCTTCGTGTTCTGGTAATGGTCGAGTCATACATTTGTATCTTGTTTGAAGCTTTGTCTAGACAGCAAGGAGATCTGGGTCTTCTAGATGGATGTCCTCTCCCACTTCTTTGGGGTTGAAGGATATGATCTGCCTTGACATGACTGCCAACTTCCGACCCTTAGACCAGCATTCGATTGCGACGAGCTTCAGTTTAGCGCTGAGGCAACCAGATCCAGATATACAGGGCTAACGTCGGCGTGATAGATGGAGAGTTTTCATGTCTCACTCCACTTTGGGTCACGCATGCAGTATCTGCCATTGAAAATGCATTTTCAGGCCTGCTTGGGTTATGTGCCCGGGAGTTGTAATCACCGACCGAATCACTCAGCTTCCATATGAGATGATGCGTTTTGTGTTCGGAGCCTGTGAATCATGCGTTCCCCGTTTCAGCGTAGGAGTCAAAATTGGGCCCACTTTACCATATTTGAGGTGATTCCAGGATCTCCAGAACTGTCCACAAAACCAAATGGCAAAAGTCTTCTGGTACTCATTCATACTCATGAATTACCTCGCTCCGGAAACAGGTTCTACAACGAGACTCCAGACGGATTAGATCAATTCATGTGTGAATTTAGAAGACCTTGACCTTCTACGGTGTAGCATTCATTGTACGCACTCCACCTTGGGCCCGAGTAGATGGAGATTCCGAAAGATCCTAATAAGCAAAATCCATCAACCGTCTTCAGTAAGCATGGCACTGGCCACGACTGTGTCATAGACCAGCTGCAAGCGAGTGGAATCTCGAAATGTTACTCCATTCCGCGAACAGCCAACAAAAAATTTGGCTGTTCTAGTAGTTTGATCGATCTTCTTTCTTCGTTTGTGTGGATGAGGAAATCCGCATAAGATTGAGTCCTTCACGTCTTCGAAGGTCTAGATCTGGGTATTAAGGATCTGGGTTTGTAGTCTGAATGCTGGAAAAACTGACCATAAACCATAAACGTTTGAATAAGAGCATTTGCCTAATAACATTGAGCAGAGAGCGGGGGCCCTCACGTTGAGGCGGTCGAGCCGTGACGTAAACTAAGTACGAAATCTGAGCAGTGTCAGTGGCAGTACATTATAAGCGTCTTGTGAACAAACTGCACATCAGAAGAATTGTGACTCCAACTCAAGGAGCGAAAGCTCTCACAAGATCTTTCATGACTGAAAAATAGAAGGACGAAAGTGCTGGGACTGGATCAGGATCAATTCAGAGGGAAAACTGACGGCAACGGGTCTCTAAAGAGCATGACTCCTTCCACGGCGGATCTCGAATGCAGGGCCAAAGTCCGTAGCTGACAAAGACGGTCCTTTTGACGACGTGGGACCGGTCAACACCACTGTTCTGACCAGTACCAGAAGTTTTCTTGCACCGAAAGCCTGTTCTGACCAGAGTCAAGATTGTGTAAGCATCACCTGATCTAATCTATAGTAACCAATGGAACCTGGAGACGTTGACAAGTTGTTGTCCCACAGTTACAACTCCATCAAATATGTTTCGTTGGAAAATGACCAAGCAGAGTATTACAACGAATATAGTTTCATCAACTGTCATGACATCGTTTCCCAGATAGATCATAATGGTTGCATAACGTAAAATCACAATATGTGCAATCAGTCTGAAAATTGCATCGGAATCCATATTCTGAATATAACACCAAGTAGTTATTATGTTAGGAGATGCATTTGGTATGACAGCCCTCATCATCAAGGAATAGAGTGAAGATTTTACAAAAGGATTAAGGAATAGGGTAGTATGTTTTAGACAAGGAAAGATCCACAATGCGCATACGGGTGTATTGTTTGATAAAGGTGTCATGAGAAAGCTCTTGAGACCACAAGCTAAAGGGGCTGCTCATAAGATTAACAAGAACACATGGCATCAAGGTAGAATCATGTATTGTTTGTGGAACCAAGAGTGAGAGGACTGAATTTTCAAGAGAAGTGATAATAATATGAGCCGAGAAGATTGGGAAGATCACCGAATGGGATGATCCGGTAGATTGAGCATGCATCAAAGACTATTTAGAGCAAGAGATCCTTGTGAGCTGGCAAGATGCAAGTGTGGAGGGAAAGACAATTCAATAGAAAGGCATTAATGATGCGAAGGAGAGTGCTAGGGATTTTAATGCTATCAAACGGAGAGATCAACATGAGACTTCATCCGTTGATTCAGCCAGTTTGCAAAGAGCATCAACCTCCAGTCTTGACAACACAAGTTTTGAGAAGAAATTGTTGGGGAAGGAAAAGGAATCTTTGCTGCAAGGCAAGGGTAAAGCTCTTACTTACAAGTTGTAAGGTGATATATAGACAAGTACCATCTTCAAGGAGACTCTTGAGGAGAGAATTTTAGATGAAAAAATATATTTTTCTTATATTATAAGTGTTGGATATAGACAAACTCAAGTTTCATGAGTTGATCATAGATGTGATCAAGAGAAAATGTCAGCTAGCAAGTGAAGGTGTGATGGTGAATGCATTGGACACACATCTTACAAAGGATTAGCACATGGAGTTGGATGATGTATTCATCAATCAGATTGAGTTGTCCCATATGCATTGGAAGGTGGCAAGCGTTGAAGGACCTCATGATGATGAGCTGAAGGAGTCTCTTTATATGAAACCTTGGTGGGTTTATAAACTGTAAAGTTATCCAATTTGATCCCTCATAATGAAATCAGATCCTAAATTTCATTCTTCAATTTCAAATCATCACAATAGATTAACACTTTACTCAATTGCACCAATTGGTGAGCCCACCTCATAGCTCTCATTGTGAGCTTTCCAACCCTATTCCCAAATCCAAAAATGGTCGATAAAAAGTCTTCCAAAACTTGTCAAAACCTTGAAGTACTTCACCCAAGTGCACTCATTAATCCAAACTTCATGACCAATGAGAATAAAGACTGACTTTTTTGAGCTCTAGTGTGGCCAAAATAGCTCCGTACTAACATGATCATGGGCTATAGGATTCATGTTCGGGCATGTTTTGGGAGATGTTACGTGTGTTACGATCTCTCCAGTCACCACAGACCTATTCACAAGCATACATTTTGGAGATTGTTTCCTTGTTGGGTGATCCACGTGCACGAGTGATGACGAGTGCACATCAGGTACGGTCATGGATTGAATCAGCAGTATGGCTGGATGCAGTGAGAGTAGGATCTCGTGCACATCGTCCAAGGCTATGGTGGACAAATCTTCTTCCAAGGGAGGTTTTATGACGAGCATATGATGGAGTGGAAAGGTCCTCACATCTCACAAAAGAGAGTATTTTGGATGTGCGTAGACACTCCCAGGCAGTGGTCTATGCTGACAGGTCACCCATGGTAGTGGTGAACCTTGTGGATAATCCAAGAGCTGCATTACCCACGTTGTTGAGTTATTCATCTTCCCATGCATATAGAGAGGGAGGATATGGACTTGTATGGGATTCTTGCTTGCAGCGATTGGTGAAACTCAACATTGAAGAGAGAAAGAGCATGCATTGTGGATGGATTTGAAATAGATTGTGAGCCTCCGATCGGCTGAGCAAAGACGAATGCGATCCACATGTATGATTGCAAGACCATTGATAAGCTTTTTGCCTACAAAGATAGTGGAGGCAAAAGTTGGGAGCGAGAAGTGTCCAAGATCTCATCCTTGGTCTTATGGGGATGTTAGAGAAGGAGAGGTAGATTCTTTTTCAAGTATGGTTGGAGTTTCTTGCATAGAGCAAGCGGTGGTTACCACTACAGACATTTATGATACAACTCAAGAGGTTATAGCTAGAGCTGTTGGAGTTGTTCCCAATGAGATAGTGGAGTCTAGTATGAGAGAGCAAAATAAACTTTTTGCTCAAAAGGTTATCGTTTAGCAACCAGATACTACGCCTTCTATCTCTAGTGTCGATGGAGAGGAGATTTGGGATATTGAGATTGGTCCCAAAGTGACAGAAGAAGAAAGACATAGGGTGTGGAGTTTTCTAATGAGTTTCAAAACATGACTGTAGTGGTGTGGAAGCTTTGTTGGAGTCACTAGTAGAGGGCTTTGAGGATAAATTAAGTGCAGATATCAAAAAATTGAAATCTGGTGGTTCAAGTTCCAACTAAAGATGGAGATCATTTTCAGAATGATTGAGAAGATGTTGATGAGGGTAAGACTCATCGTGTGTTTAGGAGAAGAAAGAGTCATGGCAATCTTGGACCAACCGATTCCATTCATTTTGCCATTAATGAATTACTCCATATAAATTTTCAACAAAAACAATAAAAGAAGATGGAAATGGGGAAACTTATGATGTTTTATGGAAGAGAGAATGAAAATGTAGAAGTTTTTGTGAGGGACTTCAAGAGAAAATGTATTGGAAACAATGAGAGAAGGAAGCCCGAGTGGGCTATCCTTTTGCTCGACTTCTTCGCGGATTTCAAATTGAAGTGGTACAATGAGTACAAAAAGTTACATGTGGAGGAAGACACTGGGAGAGTTTGACAGAGAATCTTGTTGAAAACTTTTGAAAACTTTCTTCCAGATGAAAGTTACGAAAAATTGATGTGTGAAGTCACCTTTTTGAAGCAAGGAGATAGTGAGAAGGTGAGGTCATACGTGGAGAGAAAGGAGAAGCTGGAGTCACGTTTTCATATGGTGTTGAGAAAGAGTGGAGACGAGGTGGAGCCAATCATGGTGGGGATTGTGACGATGTTGACAAAGAATTTCATTGGAGGTTTGAAGCCTCAGATTCGAAGCAAGGTGAGATATGAAAAACTCTCTTCTAAAGTTGCGACTATTCGCATTGCTATTCGAATGGAGGAGAGCCTAGAAGATGATGATTCTAGCTTGGTGGTTAGAGAAACATCACCATATGTTGTGGTACGAACGCGAATCGTTGTGCGAAGAAAAGCGAAGAGGTTCATAATAAAACAAATGAGATTTTACAAAAAAAGATTTTATAACTCCTCGAGCCCGTAGTTACTACTTGAGTACCACTAGCAATTGGTTCTTGCTTTTCCAGTAGTAAATACTCCAATGCTAGACTTGCACCATGAATTAAAATCTATCACGGAAACACTCGTTGATCTAAAGATTAATGTAATACAATTATGGGAGAGGAGGAATCATAATGTAGAGGGAGTATCTAAAGGGTATGGAAATCATCCTCGAGAAGGAAATACACTGCAAAAGAACTTCACAATTTCATGTTTTAGTTGTGGAGGCCCTCATTTCCAGCGGAATTGTCCTAATCCTCGACATCATGATGGAGTTAGACACAACAATTTTACTCATGCTCCAAGTCAATCAAAGGATAAGATAGTAGTGTCTATTGATGTGTTTCCTCATCAGTGCAGGTCTATTGATGGACTCTTCTGCAAATCTTGCTCTCTTCTTCTCATGTGCAAGAATATATGCTCTCAAACTTATAGAGCTCTCTCCCTTCCAAGATATCACCAAGCTCAACTCTGTCACTCTCTTACACCAAGTCAGAATCGTGAGTGAACCTCAAAGGCCAAGGTTGATACATCACTAAACTACGGATGCACCCATTGCTAACCCGAGCAATCTCTCCTTTGGCTCTCCAGAAAACTCCATTGTGACATCAATGTATCACCTCCGTAACCGTACAACAACATGTCCTCAACTAGAACCAAAAACTGCAATGGAAGGTACCTAAGGCACCACAAGGTGCTAACACGTGCAACCTTAAATCTACCATCACCACAGACAGTCACCCAATCTAAAGGTCTACAAGTCATGTGTCACCGAGGAGAAACATGGATAGTTTGACTGGTACACAAATCCAACCTCACTGTCGGCAACATGCAAGAATACTAACACTCCAAACAACAAAGCCTCAACAAAAATAATCGTAATGCATAAACAAAAAACAAAGATGGAGATATATCAATCATAAGAAATATAAATAACAATATTCCATCTCAAAAACTTTCATTAAATATATCAAACCAACCCAACCCGATGACATAGCCTTAGGAGTGCATTTAAAAACACTAAAATTAAATTTTGGAGACCTTATACTCTCCATATCAATAATATGATATTGGTAATCCAACTCTATAAAGTGTTATATTTTTCAATTTTTTACCTGAAATTTTTTTGTTGTTGCAAATGGACATCTTTTGAGACTTCTGCGAGATTTCCAAAATATTCAACTCCGATTTTGAAATTTGACCTGTGCATGACGTCTCTACCTCCACGCTATACACTTCACATCTTCTATGATCCCACCAAACTTCTGATCAAACGGACATTATATAATAATCCTATATCTTACCACTCTTATTTTCAATCCGAAAATTTTGAAACACAAAATCTTGGACTTAGAGAAATTTTGCTTGGAATCTTTTAAGGCCAATCTCGATTCTAAACCCCAAAGTAACTATTAGTGTCCACCCATTTCATTAATTTTCAACAAAACTTCTGCACTAAAAAAATCTCAACTCTTAACACTTAAATTGAAAAAAATAAAATTTGAAATTAATCACACGAACTTGGAATCGACGCTACTTCTAGATTGCCACCATGATGTTGATTCCATCAATGCTCTACACACTCTACAACAAAAAAATTGAAACTACCATAGTTCAAGACTCACCAAATCACATTAACATTCCAAAAACTTACAATTCTCATCACATAATCCAATTTCAATTTTTCAAGTTATCTTTTATATATATATCTTTTATTAACAGGTCTACTAGAACATTCATGTAGTAACCATAAAAGAGAAAATAGATTACAATTGAGACAAACACACTATGTACTTCAAATACTTCAAATTCTTGCACTATCTACCATCCACTATAACCACACTCTCAAAAGTTTCACTTCGAAAATATCATCCCAAAAATCCATAATTCGAACTCTACCACTTGGACCCTATCGTTTCTAATGGCATTTCCAATGTGAAAGACGGTAATTGCACTATGAGATCTGATTGCTATATCTGCTTTGCATGCACTCACCTACATAACCAAAGATACTGCTACATACGTCGTGACTAGTAGAAAACTGAAATGGCAAGCATGGCTCATGACGCTGGAAGTCATTCAATAGCTGCACATTGATTTTGTGAAGCACTTGTTGATTATATATGATATATGACAAACTTCTTTTGAAGCACACTTATGCTCTTAAAGGCTGAGTGAACACAACAGCTCCAAATATGAGCAGTCTATCTTTCACTGACATTCTAGAGACAATGCGCTTTCACAATCCAATCATTTACATGACAAGTCCTTCATATCCTGTACAAAACTTCCAACTGGATCCAAACTAAGGAATCTCAAGTTGGAATCAAATTGGAAACCTAATTCTTTTCATTGTAACCAGCTCTTAAGGGTGGAGGACCGACTACATTCTTGACTCACGGTCAAAGGTAATATTATTATTACAAAATGTCTTCACTCGTGTGAATCTCAACTCGGTGGAGAAAACTAGACATGGCGAAATACTATCGGATTGTGGAACGCGCACTAAATTCCATCGTAGTGAATTGGAACGGATGACCGATGACAGTGTTCCTGCAACATGGTGGTCAATGAAGGTGGTTAGTAAGACCTGAAGTATCATGGACTTTCAAAATCACAATAACAACGCCACATAAGCATCAGACATAAACTATGGTCGGTGACTGCTTAAAGCTATGCGTTCAAGAGAAACTCTTAGCGGGTACAAAGCATTAGCCAACAAACTCAGAATGCATGAATTATGTAGCCTACATTAGTCATGCATTCTGAGTCTTAAAAGTGTGCACACGATGCTTACTGCCGGGGTCCGTAGATTTTGATTTGACGTATATGAGTGTCTCTGCCATTCTGATGGTTGGACAACACAGCAATCTGTACTAAAAATGCGCGAAGAAACTCCCTGCACCGTAACATCAGAAAAGATCAAGCAGATAATTAGGTCTGCGATGCCGGCAGCTTCAACCACTGTAAAATACAGGAGCCAGGAGGCAGCTCTACATCAACAGGAAATTTGACGATAGTAAGCATTTGGGCCTTATGACAGTCATCAGCAACTTGCAAAATTTCTGAATCAAGTGACAGCTTTCACCTAACTTCGAAGCAAATGAACAGAAGAACAAATGTACAGGTCCAAGGAGCCTACTTGGAGTCACTTGGACACAAGGAGATGTATACCCAACCTATCGGCTCAGCCAACTCCACCACCTTGATTTCCTACATGACAAAGTCCACGAATCACTTTCTTTCTCTCACATCAAAAGCTGTTCTGAAATGGTGAAGTAGACAATGAGTGGTAACAGTATGGTAGAAAAATCCAAGAATCCCAGATTCAGGATTTACCAAAAGTAAGCCTTTGTGAAGGCTGAGGCAAAGCAAGCCCAAGGGTATCAACTCGCCAACAATTTCCGGCTATGTTGCAACGAGAACAAGACAGGGTTGCTCATACATCTGGAAGCTGAAGACTAAATTCATACCTCAACGTCCATCAAACTCCGATAAGAGGCAAAAGTAGTCAAAAATTGTGGACAGCTCTAAGCTTAGAGAAAGACGTACTCTAAGGTCATGAAATGAATTGCCGGCACGAACAGAAATCTTGTTCGGGGTGTAACTCTCATCAAGCTTGAAGTCCACGTACAAAGCCAATTGCTGTGAAATCATCGGGCACCACACAAGTTACAGACCAACCTCGAGCTCGTCATCCCTCCCACGAAGGAGTGCAGATATAAAAGAATCCTCACCATTATCACTCTGTAGAGAAATCCATCCCTCGAGCTAACATTTCCAATTGCGAAGATACTACTCAGTGGAGATTCTTGATAGAAGATCAAACATAAAGCGAGAGGAACCGTCGTTAATTTAAGTGGACCCACCTGCAGACGAACCTTCTTCTGAAACTGAATGTTGACCAAATGGGGTTGCGCTCCGTCGGATCTGAAGGCGGAGAGGTGAGGTTTTAAACTTCGAAAGAGCCTCAATTCACAAACGATTCATCCAAATGGGACACAATGAAAAAAAAATGCAGATTGCTGACAGCCGGGGCCAATTCAAATCTCCAGAAATAACCCAAATCGCTGCCCGCCAGCCAGCAAACAGAGCAAAAAGAGACGGAAACGAGACGCAACTGCCAATAAGTTTCGATGTTAGAATCTCGGAGAAGATCAACGCCGTTTCCAGGCTTGAAGGAGCTCACACTCCACACGGCGAGCTTACCGATCTCTCGCTTCTCTCCTTCATCCTCCTTCTCCCCTGTCCCTTCGTCGTCCATCCCAAACCCAGCGCAACCAAAAGCAGCTCAAGCTAAATCTCCTCTCCAGTCCAGCAGCAACAAGCAACAAACGAGAGACTCGAGAACGCAAAACGGAGGAATGCCTCCGACTTCCAAGTGGACGACTCTCGCAACAGACCGTAGATCAGCAGATTCAGCGCCAGTCAGTGCTCACAAGGAGGCGGCGTCAGGCCTCTGGCCAAGTTTCAAATTCCCGGCACTTCTCGCACTCCTTTCCGTACTCCCCTAATCATGGACTGCAGTACATTCCCCTTCCTACGCAGTACGGATAAGTCGATTAGGAGCATTGGATGGTACGTAATACATGCTCATAAGGGATGCAGTCGTAAAGCCTGGAGCGTTGTGCGTGGAGAAACCACGGTAGGAGCAGATCCAGGTGGAATAGATGCTCACCCCGTTTATTTTGTTGTACTGTGTCGTCGGTCGTACTCGTGAAAGTGAGCCAGATCTCCAGTGGTACTTGTGAAGATGTGCAGAAATTTACATGGTCGACTCTTTACTTAGTCCAGTTGTTGTGAAGTTTAGTTGATCATACCCCACACAGTTATCATACCGGTCAATCGTCACTGTATAAGAAAAGGAAATTCATTCGGTGCTACACGTGTTTGAAGAACATGGATATCACAATAGGGAACTAGAAGTAAGCAGATCATGTTGAAACTCGGTATACGGAGACACAAAGTGAAGGCGAGCGAGATACTCCACAAAAATTAACTTTTGGATCCCTGTCTACAGTCCGCCCATTAAATCCGTCCCAAACCACTGTGGTGAAGAGCAACCAGGTTCTAGTGAAAGTCATCGCACCTCGTTGTAAAATATACAAGACAGCTCACCGACGACCGTCCTCTACAGGTCCAGTTCCATGAGCTGGGTTATGATAAAGCAAGCTTCTGAACAAAAGGTATGATACACAAAAAGGGTCGATCTGGAAGTTGTGAGTTTATCTGTATGGAAATGCGAAGTACAATAACAAAAAGGATGGGACCCCATCAAATCGTACAAGGATGGAACCAAACCGGTAACATGGGGCTAGCCCCAATATCTGGGGTTTATCTGTATGTACATACGGAGTTACAGGTGGGACAAAAGTAACTGAAAGAAGGGTTGAATCAATTCGCGCCATTGTACTGATGTACTGAGCTAACAGTTAACGAGGGAGTGATTTGGCTCACGCCTTTCCCGCCATTTCGCACTCCAAGACAGGGCACGCTTTCGCCTTCCTGCACCTGGAGCGTGTTCGGTTTCATTGTCGTGCAGCGACCTTTGGCTCGTGATTCTGCACATCTTCCTGCAGGATTCTCGTCGCTGAGATTTGGTCGGAAAACGGTTTGGAAGGAGAATGGAAGATACAATCGGATGAAGATTTAGAAACATTCGTGTAAATTTTCTTGAACTGGCACAAACTCACAATCGGAATGGAGAGTGTTCAGTCAGCCTCGGGATTGGCGAAATTGCGGAGATTTTCAGGATATTGCTCGAGTCGGCCGGAGGGAAACTGACCCTCTTCTTTTTCGGCTTTCGGTTGTGAATTCTCCCGAGGCTTTTCTACAGCGTACAGTCTACCCTTGTCGAAATGCAGAATCCCGGGGAGGTGCTGGAGAAGCTTCCTCCTAAGCACCAGAAGGAGCAGGCCGCTCTTGTCGCAAGTTATAAGGCCTTCTACAAGAAATGGCACTTCCAATTAAGGTAATAAGTATTCTCCATATCCTCTTTCTTTGTCAAGATGAAGCTTGGAATCACTCTAGTCGTGCATTGTGAAGGAGAGACGAATTAGTATTTGATGGTCATAATGCACAAGATTATGTCACTTCAACCTGAAGAAAACCAAGTTTTCTATTCCGTCTCAATTTTATCCAATTCTATTTGGTCCTGTTTCAGGTCCGGATTTGGCCTACTAATGTATGGGTTCGGGTCGAAGAAAGCCCTGCTGGAGGATTTTGCGACAACAGTCCTTGCCGATGGGCCAGTTGTGGTGGTCAATGGTTATCTTCCCGTTGTAAGAATGAAAAATGTAGGTAAGGATGCAGTTTCTCCTTTCTTTCTGGGATCTTGTCAATTATCAGTGGAGAGAGTACTCACGTGAGTGGGTGTGATTGAAGTGAAGCGGGTGATCTTGTTGTTATTTCAGGTGGTCTTCACAATCGCAAGTGCTCTTTGGGAAGAAAATTGCGCTCACGCGTCCGGCTCTGCGAAGCGGAGGAAGTCTATTGCAGGGCAGCCCTTGCTCACTCAAACTTTGGAAGATCTATTGACTTTTTTACAAGAAAAATCCGAGAGTGATTGTGTGTATGTAATCGTCCACAACATCGATGGACCTGGCGTTCGCGACGATGATATCCAGCGAACTCTGGCTTTAGTTGCAGCTTGCCCCTGTGTCCGTTTCGTTGCATCAGTCGACAACGTCAATGCTCCCCTGTGTAATGTTTCTAAAGTACCATCTCTCTTTGATTATATAACCGTTCAGTGATACACTACAATATCTCACTTGTATATTGCAAATTTGGATCCAACGTCTCAACATTTCTGTAACTAACCTTATGGAGCTTCTCGTGTTCTCAGTATGGGATAAGCAGATGGCAAATACGCAGTTCAACTGGTGGTGGCATCATACTCCTACATATGACCATTATTCTGTCGAGGGGATTTATCTACCGGTCCATTTGGCTGCCGGTGGATCACTAGAAACCATAAAGAGCGCTTCACTCGTTTTAAGGAGCTTAACACCGAACGCCCAAAGTGTATTCAAAACTTTAGCAGACTTTCAGCTTGCCCATCCTGAAGATCAAGGTATGTCTGGTCCATGCTTGAGATCTAGAAGTGTTATATATCAATGTCTATTATCCCCCAATCAAGTCGTCCAATTCTTCCATCACCTAGACCTGCGACTCCAAATGGGTGATGCATACATTTAGCGGATGCTCTGTTAGTCGAGACCTTTTCCAACGTCAGAACTGGTGGATAGAAAGTTAGCATACCCGTATCATCCTGGTTTTCAGCTTTGCCATGGCTGAAGTTTTAGTGCATTCTCAACGTCAGGTGAGCTGATGAGTCTTACTACTGTCGTAAACTACGTTATCCGTATCGAAAAGTGTCGTGAAACTTCCTCGTCAAAGACTGCATGTGTCTTTATTTCTTTGGTACTTTATGTTGGTCGTGTCTCCATATTCCAAGGTACTTGAAATTGTACGTATTGGCTTCTGCACAATGGTTTGAACGACACATATTAATCAGAACTTTACTTTTTCACAGGTCTGTCTCTTCATCAGCTTTACACATCGTGTCGCGACCAGTTTTTGGTCAGTAGTGAGCTAACTTTGAGAGCACATCTCACAGAGTTTAAAGACCATGAGCTGGTGCGTTGGAGGAGGGGACATGATGGCCAAGATTGCCTCTTCATACCACTGACAGTAGATGCCTTGAGTAAGTTACTGCAGGATGTTTATCAATAAGACCTAGTTCCACGATGGCTTAAAAGCCTCCTGTACGAGATTTCCCTTATCCTTAGATCCAAGACGAGTGTAATGATCAAATTACAACCAGCAAGCAGTCTCCATGGATCTATCACTAATGTAAAGAACATGTCTGTCTTTCCAAACATGGAGCCACGAACAAGCGCCTTGGCTACTTGACCTATAACAATCGGAGTTGAGAATTCTACTTCCTTGTGGGCCAATAAGAACTTTGAGCAGACCGTTATCTTGATGGGAAGCAGTGAAAATTTTTTCCCAAGGATCGGTGAAAATTGAGCCTAGAGGACAAAGATGTCGCCGACTGAGAATCTTGGTTTGAATCTTTTTATGATGTTTCGAGCATTTAGGAGGATTCAGATTGAACAAGCCACTTACGGCCAGTAGATTAGCCTCAGACATGTTCAGACATGTCAATTGTATCAAGCTAATATCAGTTGGCAAGACACCAGTCGTACATAACGAGAAGCAAGAATGGTTCCATCGCTCTGCACACATTTGAAAATTGTTCAGCTTCACTCTGTAGGTGCTTGTACTGTAAAATTTCGTCAAGAGTACGGAGGGTTAGGAGACTATGTCGCCACTAAAACGCATAAGTTGCTTAAATCGCATCGTAGATTATGACCAATTCTTCGAACGAATCTGAATGATAAGAGAGACTCCAAAGAACAAAGCTCAGCATGACAGCAAGCTAACCATAACAGATGAATCAAATAGTGTCCCGGAAATGACACGAACTTTTTAGGCTCTGTCCATCTCGAGGATGACCTCTGCTGCTGGTGAGATGTGGGTTTCTTCACAGTCGCATGATACTTATCATAGGAAAGAAACTTGCTTTTGCATCCACTCGATCGGAGAATACGCCAGAAGCTCTGATGAGCAATATCACACTTGGAACTATGTTTAAGTACAGGGAAGATGAAATCCTGTAGACCCATTTCTGTGTGACCCACAAGTCATAAGTAGAATATATATCTCATAAGAGAGAGAGAGAGAGAGAGAGGTAGGTACAAGTTTGTTCCACCTGTCGATTCTCACACTAAACAAGCTACGACCGCAGCGCTGGTGAGTAAATTTTGTACGTAACGAGCCCCCAAAATGAGCAAACACAAGGACAAATACACATAGGCCACTGATATGTCGTTCCCAGCTATTTGTAACATTCTTCCCAGTCTCATTGTGTGTTTTAGGTGCGTATGATATTGGTATCTTTGGACAGAAAGACTATCAGGCTATAGCACCGTTAGTGAATCAAACGTTGTGGAGCAGCAAGAGGTCGAGTTATCTAGAAATCAGGCTTGTCTTGGAGGGCCAAGGGCAAGCAAATTTGCGGGGATGGATTGGGCTGGTTCAAGGGGCAGAGACGGCGCTACCAAATTGGAATGGATGTTGTGAATTGATGGGGGCTGAGATCCTTAGTCTCTAGTACCAATTTCCTGTACAGATTATGACAATGGTAAGGGCTGAATTTCGATGTCTACACTGCGAACATTGAATGAATTTGCGGGAAAGGTTTTTCTTTCTCGTCTGCTTGAGCTTGTTCTAATCTTGTTTCCTCGTCTTTCAGCCCATGGTCTCGATCAGCATCTAATCCTCCTGCTGTTCTTTCACCTTCTACCTGCAATTGTTGCAATGGAGAAGCTTTGTTTACCTCGCTGGCCAAAGTCTGTGCAGCTTGCTGAAACTTCTTTACAAAGCTCAGGATGGCCGAAATCCCATCTTGTATCGGAAAGTGCACACGATTCTCGTGGAAGAAATCCACGAGCTCATTGATGCTGTGCCTGGCATCTCGCCAAACTCTGAGCACCGACTGATATTCTGCTTCGGCATCGAGTAAAAAGCTCATCCACAGCGACAACGTGGATGCGCCCTCTGTACGTGCACAACTCTCAGCTTCTGTTTGCAGATGCTTGAGTTCCGATTCCAAATCCTCTATATTTCTCAGAAGCGACCGTATCTCATCGGCAATCGCCAGCAAATTTTCAGCAGTCTGAGTGCCGGATTCAAGGTGGGGCAGGGTTTTGTGAAACTCTAGCAACTCCGGGTACTTCTCTTCAATATACTTCACGAGATCGAGAACGGTTTTGCTGCGCAATTGGTACAAGAGGTTGAGGCTGATTCCCCTGCTTGTCGTTATTTCCGAATAGTCTGATTCCGTCACTTCCCCTTCCTGCTCACTTTGATCCTCCCCATCAGCGACTGCACATTTATCTGATGCAACGGGAGATTTAGAACGTGCTGCTGATGACGATCCACGAGTAGGACGCAGGAGGGCTATGACTCCCATAACACGATTAAGATCCGCAGACAGTACTATCTCCTTCGCTGCCTGGATGAGGTTCGTCAGTTGGAATCTCAGTTTCTGGGCCTGGGCAGGGAGGTTCTTCTTGATGCAGAGCAGCTTCAGCTTGCCTTGGATATTGGGAGTGCTCAGCAAGGCCGAGAGCTTGTCTTGTGCACTGACTGCACTGCCTTCGTCCTTGACTAGATTTTTAAACATGTCAAGCTGTTTCTTCGAGGGACAGAAACTGAGCAAGTTTTTCAAATGATTGGCATCCATTTTCGGATCATCCGAGCTGAAAATCGAGTCCAGCAGATTCACCTTGGGCAGCTGCAGAGCTCTTTGCTTCTCCAGCTCAATCTCGGCCGCTGTGGTCTTGAAGCATTCCACAAAGTTCAGGAAGATGGCGACAATCGGTTCATCCTCATCCAGGTATCCTTGGCGGCGTCTGTGTTTGTCAGCCTCCAGATGGTACAGCAGGTTTCCTGTACTGCTTTCCACCTCGCGAAGAAAGTTGGAAAGGTCCTGAAGATCCTGCTCGCCTTTAGAGAAGAATGCATCCATCATCTCTTGAGTGCTCTTCGTCTCCACGCACTTTCTGATCGAAGTTTTCCACAGCACGATGGCCTTGTCGAACTCGGTACGCAGCTGAAGCAATTCTTTCTGACGGTACCTCCAGGACTTGACCTCAAAGCCGACTGCATCTCTCAGGCAGGGGATCTCGCTATCGATGCTGAACTGCATCAAGTCAGCTGACTCTCTGGACAGATTCCTGCAGAGCTCGAGCATGACCGACGACTCCTTGTTGCCAGCAGCCCTGAGCTTGGCATAACCATACTCGATTCTGCTGGCATGAATTCCCTCTTCCGTCTTCTTCAGCTCTTTGGCTATCACCTCCAGCTCCTTCACTTCATGTCGCCTCGCCACGCGCTCATAAGAAGCACACTTGGGCGTCCATGATATCCAGCTCGGTGGAGGAGGAGGTGGAGGTGGGGTAGGCAGAGAAGAACATCCTTGCTTCAAGTCGATGTCGCAGGATTGATTCACTTCCGGTGCAGTCGACTGTCGATCCATGTTGTCTTGAGCCTTCCAAGTGTAATGAGTGCAGCGCTCGGATGCCTCGACGTACTGCGTTTTCCACACGAAATGAGCTCGTAACGGTGCAGGAAGCGGTGGTGGTGTGGGTGGTCGTGGGGCAGCATTCTTCGTCTGCTGCTTGGCATCTTCCTTTCCTTCGGTCGCTGCTGCTGCTGCATCTGCAATAGCAACATGATGGCGGTGATAGTGCTGCAGGTTCGAATGTGAGGGAGAAGGAGAGGGAGGGGGAGTTGGTGGTAGAGGTGGAGAAGGTGGCCAGAGCTTGGACCTGTTTCCTCGATCTGGAAGAACTTGAAACATGGGGTTTGAGAAAGACGGTGCGGGTGGAGGAGCAGGTGGATGGGAAGGCGAGACATCGTGGACATGGCTGGTGGGGATCATGCCCAGGATCCGTCTCAGCTTGGCAGAACGTTTTGCATCTCTACACACTTGGCTCAGAAGAAGCAAATCTTTAGACAGTTGCGACACTCTGTCCGAGAAGGGAAGTTTGAAAAGTGCTATCTCGAGAATCTTGTCTACGAAAGGCATCTGAATCATCTTCACATAAAGCTCTACTACCGTCCTGGACAACTTAGGGTCCATCGCGCAGTCACCGAACCTGCCCATCTGGTCATTCGTCGGGAAGAGCTTCAGAAAATTGTACAGCGCTTCCTCCTCCAAACTCGACACATCCAGGCTCGTGAAAGCGGCCAGAATCTCTTCCACAGAACACTTCATGGATGTCTTACTGCCGTGGCGCAGCCGAGGCCCGGGCGGAAGGTATCCTTGAGCCATCATTCGCTCTTCGGCTGCAAATTCCGGCTCGATTGCTTCGGTTTGATTTGAATCTTATTTGGTCCTCGATCGGGCGAGATCTAGATAATGGAACGTACAATACAACGATGGAAAGCTGAATCCCCTCTCTACGTTCCAATCACGAGATCGAGGTTTTACAACGGAAGAAGATGCTCTACATCTTGGTTCAGCGAAAGGAGGTTCCCGATTAGTACTTTTCGAGGCTCCAGACAATTGGCTGTAGATCCACAAAGACGGGATTCAACATGGTGACAGTGCACTATCCAGTGAAGTGAGATGCTGATTTGCGGAGTCAGAAAAACTGGCCGGAACGGACCATTCCTGACATTCCTATTCCATGACCCTTCGAGCTTTTGCTAGGCAGTCTCTTCAGGCTGTATACGTTCTTTCTCTCTCCGTCACTAGGTCTGGATTTTAGTGTACAGTCTCGATCGAGTTTCTCCAGATCGATGACACAGATTCTCTGGCAAGAGTCGTGCTAGACCCCACAGCAACAGATTAATAGATGATATATACCACATGCATGTAAACCGCTGAGTGGGGACTTTGTATTTCATTGTAGATGTATCTGATTGCACTCGATGGCTGCGTCCGATCGTGCCTATAAACTTCAATTTCTAATCGAATCCTCTTCTCCCCTTCCCGTGCCGTGAGACCTGAACGCACTGCACCGGGACAGGACAGTGCACAGCAGGAATGTGTTGACCACTCCAGTGCGTAACACACGCATTATTAACTCTTTGTCACGATGTTTGACTTCCTCGGCATCAAGGGACTTACGACACACCACTTTTCAAGAGCTGCGTCTGTTGTTATAGACTGAGCGCGGATCGCTCGTCTGTTCAGTTACATAGGTCCGTTCATGGGAGAAGCATATGACCTCGTTGAGTTCTGGTCAATTCCGCCGCTTCACTGAACATGATCGTGACGATCTGTTCTTGTGTCCACAGAACTTCCAGCGGTCGCAATAGAGCACGATCCACAATCCTTGAAATTGATCATGTTTGATGTTCGGTTGAATCTCGGGCCCAGCTTGTTCTTCTCCATCACTTCTCTCCCTTTATGAGGCTCTCTACTTCACCCCAGGGCACGAACTACGGACACAGTCCGCACTATCGCTGCAGAACAGACGCTGTGGTTATGATCATGGTCCTGATTGACATCTGATTTGGAAGTTTTATGACCTAGACAAACACGTACATCCATCTCTGTCTGTAGCTTTGGGATGTAAGAGCGGGAAACTGTGGGTGCTCCGGTGTTCCAAACCGTCGTGAAGAGACAGAGGGTAAGCAAATATAGTAAGTGAGAGTGATAACAAACTGGAATATAATTTGATTTTCAAGTTTGGCCCAAATTTCGTCACCTGTAACCTCGCGCTGATGAATCTAATCTGCTAATAAGAGGCGCGATTATTTTATTAGAAAAAATACATGACACAATACAATACATTAAACCTGGTGACTCATAGATTCATTCCTGAATTTTATAATATAAATATTGTGAGAGCTTCGGTTCTCCATGGCAAAGAGTGGATTTTGCAATTGTGCTCTGCGTACGAAATCACAAGCCAGTTCATGCACACTTTCTCCTAACTACAGCACAAGGGCCATGCCCTTTCTAGCAGAATAAACCTTTGTTACCAGCCAATACAAATCAACGAGCAAATTCATCTCGTTGGACGTTTTTAATATCCTGTACACGTAGCGAAGTCACTGAATTACAAGGAAGGGCTAATTTGGGGCAGGATTTCAGCATTTCTTCGGCATGAGAGAGGCTGCATTCCTCGGCCTGGATGCTGAGCAGTAAAACCTGCTCCATAGGAAGAAACATAGTTACCTTCCGTACGTGAACTATATGGTGACGACACCAATGGGTTGCATTGTTTTCACGCCACGAATACGTAACCGTTTCCTCCCGTACCTAGTCATATTAAAATGGAACAAGGACGTTTCAAGGAGCTCGGATACCGGGTTGAATCTACAGCACTGTTGGATCAGATCTAAATGTTCCAACAATAGGGAATGCTGAAGACGTGCATGCCTGATTTCAGCTCACGCAAACGGCCATGACCAACTTTCGGTCTCTGATTCTTCGCAGTATCCAGGAAACTTTCCACTTTGAAAAAATATTTTAGTTCCAGGAACGAGTACCCCATTGCGATGCAAATGAAGGATCTAATTGCATTATGATCAGAATTGTTGTCAAATGATCATTTTTAGTTTCAACTGAACAGACACGTCAGAAGTTCTAGCATTCTGGATCATCGATACCTTTGGACTTGAGAGCCTCTAACAGCCGCAGCTGGCTGCTGGCAGTCGAATTGAAGCATGGAAAGACTAAACACTTGTACTCGTGCTGAACTCTATAAATATCAAATATGTCTCCAGGCTGAAATATTCTCTACACCATCGAAGATGAATCTCCAATACGTTGTTGAGTTGTAATCCTCTACGGATGAAGCCCGCAACACATTCTTCCTTCATCAACCCAGGTTTTCAGGAGGACACGAGTGCCAGAGTCGAGGTGAGGAAGTCCTTTGTGAAATTCAAGCAGCTCGGGATCAGCCTGTGCCGTGTAAGACACAAGATCCTTCAGAGAATCGTTTCGTAGTTTGAACAGCAGTGACAACATGAATCGATCGTTAGGCAGGAATTGTACATCTGCTGTGCTACTGGATGCTGCTGATTGGACTCCATCCTCTCCTTCTTTGGTGAATCTCTCGGGAAGCGTACTGATTGCCGTGGAAGGAAGAGGAAGTCTTCCTCTCGGTGTGGCGAGGATGTGCAGGATACGGTTCAGGTTTGTCGACTGCACTATGTCTTTGGTGGCCTCGATGATGCTGATCAGTCTGGTTTTCTCATACTGGGCACAGAGGTGCTTTTGGAAGGCCACTACCTTCAGCTTAGTATGAATTCTCGACTCACTCACCAGCGCCAATAGCTTCTATTTTGCTGGATCTGCACTGCCTTCTTCCCTCACCAGCAGTCTGAACATGTCTCTCTGTACTTTGGACGGACAAAATCTCATCAAATTTCGCAGATGATCCATGTCCAGATCCGATGCGCACCATCTAAAATATCATCCAGCACATGTACCTCGGGAAGCTTCCAAGCCCTTTCTCTTTCCTTCTGAATTTCATCAGCGCAGATCTTGAAATAGTCGACAAATTTCAAAAATGTGCAAACGATCGGCTCTTCATCATCGACACTCTATTGCCCAGCAGGGGATTGTTCATGATCTGCATCCAGAAAATTCAAAAGCTCCTTTATGCCACTATCCCTCTCGTGAAGAAAGGACGAAAGCTTCTGAAGCTCTTGCTGCGCTTACTCGAAGAACCTTTCCATATGAGGACCCCAATCCACAAAGCAATCCCCCTCGAAGGATTTCCACGCCAAATAGGCACTGATGTATCCAGAATTCAGGTCTTGGAGCTCCCTCTTACACTGACTCCAAGACTTCACCTCGAAATCGACCGAATCTATAAGACAGGGAATCTCCCCATAGATGCTGTACTCCATCAGATCGGCAGACCCTTTCAGAAGGCTCCTGCACATCGTTCTCATAGTCAGCGACCTCCTGTCACAAGCCGCTTTGATTCTGGCATATCCCCGTTCGATTCTGCCTCCCGGTGCACCCTGACGATCTTTCGCTTTCTCTGACTGCTGCTCTTCCCTCGACGATAATTGAGGTGGTGGACTCGTCGGAGGAGGTGGTCCTCGAGGTGGTCGTAGAATGCGGCTGTCCCAGTAGTATGTCGAGGCCGAGTTGGTAGGCCGAGGTGGTAGCCGCAGCATCCATGTTCTTGAAGAATTTGTGGTGGCAATGGTGGGGGCGGTGGAGGCGAAGAGGATGTCAATTTGACCTGGGGTGCCTTCGCTTCAGTAGGCGCATTGGCTGCAGGCTCAGGGTCCTCGGACTCTTGATCACCGAGGTTTAATCCTGGTGGACGTGCTCCACCTCGGGCTGGCCTCGGGGAAGATATCGTCTTCTGTTCTATCGAGCATGGAGCGGATCTTGAATACGGAAGTTGAAACTTGGCGGAGGTTTTCGAACTCGAGGTGGCCTCGGGGAAGATATATTCTTCAGCTGGTTCCCTGCGCCCCTATCCGTTGGCAGAAGTGAAGGCAATGCCAATTTGACCTCGGCCAGTGTCTTTGCTTCAGAGGGAATACTAGCAGCATGCTCATGAGGATGAGCATTTTAAAGGATCCTGGTCACGTAGGTCGAAGCTTGGTGGAGGTTTTCGGATTCGGGTTGGCCTCGGGGAAGATATAGTCTTCTGCTGGTTCCCTCGGCCTCCCCTTCCTCCCCCATCTGGAAAAGCTTCGATGCTGGGCTTCTCTGCGGATTGTTTTGGAGGATCTAGGGGAGATTCTGTCGAGGGCGAATAAAGATGAGAGGTGGGAATCGCTTCCAGTACGTGTCGGAGCTTGGCGGAAGATCTTGCCTCTTCAGAGACTCGATCGATGAGGTGGATATTTTTTTATAACTGATTGATTGTCTCTGAGAAGTGAAGTTTGAATTCGGCAACTTCGAGAATCTGGTCTACGTCGGGCATCTGAATCCATCCTGTGTATAGCTCTTCTATCGTTTCCAGCAGAATTGGCTTCGCCGAGAGCTCGAGAGCCCCAAACCTGTCCCCAAACCGGTTCTTCGCGGAGACGAGCTGCAAACAATTGCATATTTCCCTTTCCTCCAGAGTCGATACATCCGCATTTGCGAAAGCAGTGACAACATCTCCAACAGCAAGCTTCATCGAATTGTCTGCACCTGCAGACCACCTTGTGTAATCGAAAAAAGACGATTCGAAGAAGCCGGAGAGCTAAACGTCTAACAAACCAATATATAGGATGGACAAAGGTAAGAGTGAGTCACTGAAATTTAACAAAATTAAAAATTTGTCTTCTTTCGGATCAACTTTTTCAAAAGAATGCCTACAACCTCTTGAAGAACTCAAAACGGTTGAAAAAGTTTCAATTACGACGTAAGTATTCCTCACAACAAAGTCGGGCCTGCAAACTAGGGAATATGATCTAATTCCGAAAAAAGCAAATTCGTGGTGCTTTCTATACCCCCTGTCTCCTGTGGACCCTGCATTAAGAAGATGTACATGTACGTACTAACATGCGCAGTCACATGGTGATAGGCATGTTTCTTTACAGGCTACTAGACGCTTGTAGCGCACTAGATAGGCAAGATCTAGATTTCTAAAGACTTGACTGTGAACATGTAGAGGATGCCCTTTCGGCCTCAAAACTGTTAATTTATGGACCATCATCATGCTGCTGTTGACTTCTTTTCTATGGACTCGTTTTAATCTCCTCGGTCCACAAGTTCAATGACGAAGTTGCAAGGCTCTTCATTTTCGAGGTAGTTTCAGCGAGGAAATTTGAGTAATTTGCCGATCACAGAGTCGAGGAATCTACGAGTCGAGGAATCTACGTTTCCAACTCCAGATGTACGGAATCTATACGACACCAATAACAAAATGAAATAATAAACTTTAGCTCACCTTTGACTTAGTCATTTGATCTTCCCGTTAATTTGATCTATTGAATTTGAAAGCTAAATTAAATGTAAAATCCTGAGACATGGAGAGGTCTTCATGCCGGGAGATTGCAGTCAGGTGTCGGCCATCCCTCGTTATATTTGGCTCAACTGTACCTACAAACAGCAGATGTAATCTTGTCAGGACTCCGGGTGTTCTATCCTCAGGCCGATCTCTCGGCGGATGACCCGACGTGAGTCACTGCAAGTTATGATCATGACTGGCAGAAATATGCTCGTCTCCTTGATCTCCCCAGTGAGACTTTTTCGTAAATCCCTCAGGACGCAAATAGCGAAGGCCCGAGGCTGCCTTTATTGAGGTGATCAGCTTCATGAGCGGCTTTTGCCCCTCAGGCCTTTCATTTATAATTTACAAAACGTGGACCTGTTGTGATCTTCTAAGTTAAACTTATCAAAATTGATTTTGTGTTAATTGCTCATTATATTTGAAAAGAGAATTACGGTTTCAACTAGCGCGGATATCATTAGTTCCTGATTAAATTCAAGTTTCAATACGAATCAACTAGCGCGGATATCATCAGTTCCTAACAAAATTCAAGTTTCAATACGCATAAGGTTGTCTATGAGATCACACCATTTATGTCCACATGTTTCCCCTACTTGGAGACCCACTGATTGCTTTTTGTTTTGTCTCCATGTACTTTGCTAGGAGTTACTACTGCATAGGATGATGTTCCCATCTGGTTCCTTTTTTGGAAAAGTTGCTAGGTGTACGGTCATCCTTGTGTATATTAAGTATGCAAATATATTGATTAAAGTTTTAAAAAATTATTAAATTAATTAAACAATTATTTTATATAAATTTTCATAATATTATTTTGGTTAATATTTTACTTTTAAATTACAAAAAATTATCTTTTTTTCAAAAAATTTATTTGATACAAGAATTTTTTTTTTCATCATTAAATATCCAATTTAAAACCAAGTTCCAAATTGAATAACGCTACATATATACTTTATGAAATGCCCATTTGCAATCTACATCACTGGTGACATAAATTATGATTATTAAATGCGTGTAAATCATACGGGGAAAAAAAGAGTCAAGATTAATTCTTAGAAACTTCATCACAGAATAACAATGAAATTATATTAATCATGTTCTACACAAAAATCCTGCAACCTCATAATCAATTATCATAATCTTTTTACATGATAACTTACTGCAAAATTGTACTTACTCACCATGAGTTGAACATGATGGTGTAAAATGCATATTCCACCTCTTGCATGAAAAATAAAGACTAGAGAATGACATGAAATCAAAACATATAATTAAAGCTTTAGGGTGAAAAACATAACCACATTACCACTTGTATTTTGAACTTTCAACTTTGTGATATGACACACATCTAAACGCCTAGTATGTAGGTCCAAAAGCCAGGAAATACACAGAGAAGCAACATGCAATCAAGAGACGAGACAGGAAATACGTGGTTCACCTCACTGAGACTACGTCCACGGAACACACAGAGTCACTTTACTAAATAACCCTAATTTGTGTTACGGAGAGTTCTTGCCAGCCCTCTTATATACTAGTACCAGCCCTAGCCCTAGTCTAACTAAATATAGTCAAACTAACCAGAGTTACTCAAGATCTGAGTTAACTCCTAACAATCTCCCCCTTGGCTCATGTCTTGGGTTGTCTAACTCTTGTCATCATATACATACTCTGCGGGAATTCCTAAAAGGAAACCTAAAGCATAGGCCCTCCTGTAAACAAGGATTAACTAGAACTAAGCCGTAGCCTAACTAGGAAGGAGTAAAGCATATACAAGAATCAAAAAATTGCTAGCGTAACTTTACTAGTGTTCCTTGTGCAAAACCTGCATAGTAGCACAATGCCTCTTGAAACTCTCTAAAGGAATAACTTTGGTCAAAGAATCAGCTGCATTGAGTTTACCGTCAATCTTGACTAGCTCAATCTTCCTATCAGAAACTGCATCTCCTGATAAAGTGATATCTGATGTCAATGTGCTTCACCCTACTATCCATCACTTGATTTGCTGCAAGATGTAAGGCACTCTGACTATCACAATGGAGATTCACAACATCATGTTTCAATCCCATCTCAGTGATAAGTCTATTCAACCAAATAGCCTCCTTTGTCGCCTCCATTCTTTGCTACATATTCAGCTTCCGTAGTTGACTGAGCTACGCACTTCTGCAAGGTAGATCTCCAATTAACGCATCCATCTCCAAGTGTAAACACGTACCCAGTTGTAGACTTCCTCTTGTCCAGATCTTGTCCATAGTTAGCATCAACGTAACCCAACAAGGATTTGGCATTGTCCAATAAACCATCAAACAAAAGACCAAAATCCTTAGTACTCTTGAGGTTCCTGAGAATCCACTTCACAGCTTCCCAATGCACCTTCCCTGGATTTGACATAAACCTGCTCACCTTGCCCATAGCTAGAGCAATATCAGGTCTAGTGCACACCATCAAATACATGAGGCTGCCCACTGCCTTGTCATAGGGAATTGACGACATTTTTCCTGTCTCATTTGCATCAATTGGACATTGAGCTGCTGAGAGCTTAAAATGTGCCGCCAAAGGAGTCCACACTCCTTTAGAGTCTGCCATGTTAAACCTGTCAAGCACACGCTGAATGTACTTACCCTGACTTAACCATAGCTTCCTCTTCTTCAAATCCATGTGAACATCCATACCTAATATCCTCTTGGACTCACCCAAATCCTTCATCTTGAATGCAGATTTCAGTTGACTCTTGCATCTGTCAACGTCGGATTGTTCCTTTGCCAAAATGAGCATGTCATCAACATAGAGTACCAGAATAATGAGGCTAAAGATCTCATTATTCACCTTCTCCATGTAAACACATGGATCAAACACACTCCATGAAAATCCTTGTGCTTTCATGAACTCATCAAACCTTGCATTCCATTGCCTAGGAGCTTGCTTCAATCCATATAGAGATTTGAGCAATCTACAAACTAACTTCTCCTGACCTTTCTTCTCATAGCCAGTAGGTTGTCTCATGTAGATTTCTTCCTCCAAAGATCCATATAGAAAAGCCGTGACAACATCCATATGATCCATAACTAGACCAAATATTGCAGCAAGTGCACATACCATACGAATTGTAGCATACTTTGCCATAGGAGAGAAGACTTCGTTGTAGTCCACACCTTTCTCTTGTGTGAAGCCCTTAGCCACCAACGTGGCTTTGAAGATCCTCTTCTCTTCATCCGCTGGATTATCCTTCAACTTGTACACCCACTTGCTATCAACCAAAAGTTGACCCTTTAGAAGCTCCACCAGCTCCCAAGTCTTGTTCTCAACAAGTGATTGCATCTCATGCTCCATAGCAATGTCCCACTCAAGCTTATTGATAGAGGCTTGAGCTTCTCTATATGAACAAGGTTCTCCTTCTTCCAAGATCAACGCATTGCCATCATCATTCTCAGCTTCCATATCATGATCCTCAAGAATAGATGAATCAGTCCATGTTCCATACCTTTCGGAAGCTCTACTAATCCGATTTGATGATCTCCTAGTAGATGGTCTTGGTTGATCTCCATCGTTTTCGTGTCAGATCTTGAGGCTCAAAGAATGACAACTTGCTCCTCCAATTCTTGTTGTTCAGGAATTTGCTCCATCTGTTCTGGAGCTTCTCCTTGTGAAACATCATTAAATCCATAATGATCAATCTCCCCCTCAACAACATCCGTGAGTGGAGATTTGTCCTTGTTAGTATGGGGAGCCTGAGATATCTCCCCCTCTTTCAATGATCTGGGCTCATCGAAAGAAACATCCCTACTGACAATCACCTTACAATCTACAGGATCCCATAGCCTATATCCTTTCACACCACTTGCATATCCAAGAAAACAACACTTCTTGGATGTAGGATCCAACTTGGTCCTATTCTCCTTCGGTATGAGAGGATAAGCCGTACAACCAAAAATTCTCAGACGACTATAATCAGCTTTCCGTTTGTGCCTCAATTCGAACGGTGTCAAGAAATCGATTGCACTTGAAGGAGACAGATTTACCAAATACACTACGGTATTTACTGACTTCACCCGCAAATTCATATGGTAAACCGTATTGGCTCAACATACTACGCACCTTCTCCAATATTGTTTGGTTGAGCCTCTCAGAAACAACATTTTGTTGCGGAGTATAAACCGTGGTGAGATGACGAGTGATCCCCTCCTCTTTGCAAAGAATCTCTAAACTCCTCTGAAGTATACTCCCCGCCATTATCCGAACGTAGATATCTCACCTTGTGACCAGTTTGAGTCTCAACTTGGGCTCTCCAACTTTTGAAAGTTGCAAAGACTTCAGACTTGTATGTGAGAAAATATAACCACACAAATCTTGAGTAATCATCAATAAACGATACATAGTACCACTTTCCAGAATGTGAGGCTTTAGGAGAGGGTCCCCACACATCACTATGTACATACTCAAATAACTCTTTGGAACTATGAGTTCCAACACCAAAGGCTTTTCTATGTTGCTTGCCCATAACACAATGCTCACAAAATTCCATGTCAACTTTATCTAAACCAGGTAACAAGCCCCTATCTTGAAGAAAGATCAAATACCTTTTACTCATGTGTCCCATTCTAGAATGTCAAACATGAGCCATCTCAAGCCGAGATCTGGTAAGATTGACTTCACCACAAATGGTATTTCCCTCTAGCACATACAGATTTCTATGCTTGTGTCCTCTCAAGATAATCTTATCACCTACTCTCACCTCAAGTACTCCTTGTTTAGAACTCCACTCAAGGCCTTTTGAGTCTAACATTCCAAGAGAGATAAGATTCTTTCTCATTTCAAGTATAAACCTGACGAGAGTCAACGTACGTTTGACTCCATCAAACATGTGAATCTGTGCAGATCCAACACCTTCAATTCTACAGGGTTGATCATTTCCCATAAGAACTAAACCGTTTGATATTGAGAAAGTATGAAAAAGCTCTCTAATGTAACAAATGTGATAAGAACAAGCACTATCCAGAATCCATACATCACCAACGCCCTTTGGTGAGTTGCATAGGGCATACCTCTGGCTTCATAGTCCATCTTCGAGCAAGTCATCCTCCTCATCAAAATCTTGAGCCGCATTGGCCAAAGGAGGATCAGTAGCCTTGGTCTTCACACGGCAGTCCTTCTTGAAGTGACCACTCTTGCTACACTTCCAACAGACCACCTTTTTCATGTCTTGGGATTTACCCCTAGACATGGATCTACCTCTAGATCCAAACTTCTTCCCATCCTTCTCAATCCTTGATTGTGCTCGTCCACGGATCACATTCAGTGCCGTACTAGATGAAGAGGATGGAGTAGAGGGCAACATCATCTTCTGCTGTAGATCATCAGTCAGGAGAGCACTTACAACCTCATTGTAAGTGATCGTTTGTCTATCACAATGGAGCAACACTCGTGACAATGGCTGATATGATGCAGGTAATGAACTTAACAGATGAATGGCCTTTCTCTCATCAGTTATCTCCTCTCCCAGATTCTGAAGATCAATAACAAGATCACCAAAGGCATCAATGTGATCTTGGATCTTCATACCTGTATCTTTCATCTTGAAGCTCATCAGCTTCAAGGAGGTGTACAACGTGTTTGACAACTCTTTGCGATGAAACCGTCGCTGAAGAGCCTCAAACAATAACGTACAATTGTCATACTCATCAACTTGCTTCAGAACTGAAGGTTGTAGATGGAGTATAACAATACTCACTGCTTGCTCTTGAAGGTCCTTCCAGTCTTAATCATCGAATGTAGAGGGTTTAGGCCTCAATGACTTGCCCAAACCGGAAGCCTTCAACTTGTCTTTGACTTGCCTCTCCCATAGAAGATAATCACCATGCCCATCGTATTTGACAATGTCAAATCCGGTTCCTCTTGTCTTCATGACTGCCATCTCGCTTCGTCTAGGCGCCGAACTCTTCCCTTGTGTCGTTCGATTGTCAGATGGAACCTCCAAACTTGACTTCTTCCCACTCATATGAGAATAAAGGAAATTTATCCTTGGTCAAAATCCCTTAAAAACCACAAGGGATACCGCTCCTCTGCTTGTTGAAAGGAATCTGCGATACCTCGGACTGAGTGCACCTTAGCAGTTGCATATCCTTAATCCAAAATCCTCCTCCCGAACATCAGGCACTCAAACTATAGTCAACTCAGAAAAGCTTGTATTACTCATCTATTCCTTCCTACTGACACACCGCCCTACATCTACAACACTCGAACCAACATTGCATCCGCATGCTCCATCTCCTCCTACTCGTGAGCCCTCACTCTCACATCGGTAGAGCCAATACATTCGAAGAGCTCATCCTCCCTTGTGTCTCTTTAGAAATCGAAGGATTGTCACATGGTGTACTGTGAAATTGCAGATTTGAGCAGAGAAAGACACACAGCAAGACCCATAGCTTGCAGTTCAAAACGCACAGGTGGTGAGAAGTCACTACCGATTCACCAAGGACGATAGGGAAATATTAATCCGCCCAAATGAAATCTATCAGCTGGAATATCCTTCTGGCTCCTGCAAAATTTACCCTACGAGAGAATATGAGTACTGCAAGTACGAGTCTGTACAACATGAACAGTAGCAAACGACCGGACCAAACACCAATTCTCCCCTCGTGACCGACCGGGAACCCCAGAGCTATCTCTACTTTCTCCCTACATACTCATACGTCCACTTCTTACCTCGAAGAACGCGAAGAAAGAGGTGCAACTGCGGAACTGAGAAGAGATGTGATTCTTGTTATATTCTCTCTCAACGTGTGAGAAAGTAGCGATGGCAGAGTGGACACTGGACTCTGGACAGAGAACTCTCGCATGATATGTTCCATGAACTGCAATCTTGGAGAGTAGCTGAGGACTTATCAGAAGATTCACCGACGAGCGTGGGCTTTCCGGAGGCCGCCTCTCTCTACATGTGATCGTTCGGCCCAAGATTGCGGTTCACTCGATATCTCTGGTGTGGGAATGTTTATGACAGATTTATTTTCACAGCGCCGACTCTGAAAATTGAAACCGAGACGCCTAGAAAGATGGCAAGATCAGCAAGGCTCTGAAGATAATCATTCTGACCTCTCTGCAAGCTCACCTACTGCTCTGATATCAATTGTAAGTCCGAAAGCCAAGAAATACACAGAGAAGCAACATGCAATCAAGAGACGAGACAGGAAATACGTGGTTCACCTCACCGAGGCTACGTCCACGGAACACATAGAGTCACTTTACTAAATAACCCTAATTTGTGTTATAGAGAGCTCTTGCCAACCCTCTTATATACTAGTACCAGCCCTAGCCCTAGTCTAACTAAATATAGTCAAACTAACCAGAGTTACTAAAGACCTGAGTAAACTCCTAACATAGTATAGGGGTTGGGGCAGTGAGCTACATGAGACAATTATCAATTATCATTTGGCAAACTTGGGTTCAGCTGAATTATTTGAGGAAGATCATTTAAAGCAAAAAAACGTATAGAGAAGAAGCAAGAAAAAATTCCAAACTTGTGATAAATTGTGTAAATTTTTAAAAAAAATTTATGTATTAGATTGAAATTGAAATTTAATCAATTAAAATTAGAAGTTTAACAAAAGTTGAATTATATTTAAAAAATAATTATTTTACAAAAATTTAAAGACAATGGTAACGGATTTTCATACAATTGAAACTAAAGGTAAATCACATAGAAGATAGAGTAAAAAATTCAAAACTCAAAATAAGATCAATTGTTAATATTTTAATTAAAATTTTATATATTTATCTTTTAATCAAGATTAAATCATATAAAATTTTTGTTAAGTTAATAAATTTAATTTTATATCAATAAATTTTTAAATCAAAATTTTTTTAAAATATATTATAGATCATATATGTTTTATTAGGAGAATGATTTGAATATTATATTTATTTAATAAATATTTAAATTAATAATTTATTTAAATTATTTTTTATTTTTATTTTATTAAAATAAAATCTTCTATTGTAAAAAATTATTATATCAAAATTTAAAAATTTTTATAAACAATAATTATAATAAAAAAATTTAATAATTTAACTTTTAAAATATAAAAAATACTTCAAAATTTTTATATTAATATTGTCTGTAGCTTTAAATATATTTATAATTTAGAATAAATTATATTGTTTATATCCATGATTATTTTAAAAATAATTCAAATTATTTATGTATAAATCAATCATTTATTTTGAATCAAAATATAAACATTAAAATTATAATATTTATATCTTAATTTTTTATATGATATCTGAATTTTGGTTATAATTAGTCATCAAGTTCTAAACGTATGTTACTTTGTCTAATTTGAATATACTCTATTGTTTCACATTAAAATACTAATTATGAAATATTTGATATACATAACTGTAGCATTTGCAGATAATGTCTAATAGCAATTTGATGTATTATATATGGCAATTAATTGCTGAATTTTTATCTAATGATTATGATGAAATCATTTTTTTAAAAAAAATTTGAGTTCTTTTTACAATAGAAGGTTATAAAATATCAATATTAACAATACAATTCAATAATATTTTATTTTTTAAAATCATCTAAATGATTATCAATGATCAAACTAATGATTACATTGAATAATCATTTGAAAGTTAAAAAGTATACAACACATATGTAAGGCATAATTTTAAGTACAATGAACACTTTCATTAGCATATGCTTATAATAAGATCACCATTTGAAATCTAACAAGTATTCAACACATATATAAGATATAATTTTAAACACAATCAACCCATTGATGAAACTTATTGTATCTGTTGGTCCAAGACAGCAAACAATGAGTCATACATGCACCAAAGTAGTTGGTACAAGAGAGACGTGGTTCAACTCCTTGAGGCTACGTCCACAAGAACACTTACTTTACTTATCTTAAGCTCTCTCTTTTATTCTCTCAAATTGCTCCGTAAGAATGAGCTGTAGTGTGTCATAGAGAGCTTCCATAAGCCCTCTTATATAGTAGTGCTAGCTAACCCTAGTCAACATCTAACTAGAGTAGTAGCATAACTAGAGTTAAGCACGACCTAAGAGTAAATCCAACAATTCCCCCTTGACTATGGTCTTGGGATCCTTAACCTCTATTGCCTATATGATTACTCTGCGGGAAGTCCTAAAAGCAAACCTAACATAGGTCCCTCTGTAAACTAGAGTTAACTAGAATGAAGCCGTAGCCTAAACATGATAGAGTAAAATCATATATGAAGATAATACAATCGCTAGTCCACTCTACTTGTATCCATATGCAAAATCTACAATTTGGCTTGATGTCTCAAAAAACTCTCCGAAGGAATCATTTTGGTAAAGTCATTAGCAGGATTGAGTTTATCGTAAATCTTGACTAGCTCAATAATTTTGTCATACACAACCTGTCTAAGAAAATGGTATATGATGTCAATGTGCTTCACTTGATTTACAGCTAGATGTAAAGCACTCTGACTGTCACAATGAAGATTCACAATGTCACGTGTCAATCCTATCTTTGTGACAAGCCTATCCAACCAAATTGCTTATTTTGTTGCTTCTGTTGCCACTACATGCTCAGCTTATGTGGTAGATTGAGCTTTGCATTTTTGCAATGTAGATTTCCAACTTATGCATCCACCTCCAAATGTGAACACATACCCAGTTGTAAATTTTCTCCTATCAAGATCTTGTCTATAGTCAACATCAACATAGCCAATTAGTGATTTGGCATTGTACGATTTAGCATCGAACACAAGACCAAAGTCCAACATATCCTTGAGATATCTGAGAATCCACTTCACACCTTCCCAATGTATCTTCACTGGATTTGACATGTATCTGTTAGTCTTGTCCATAGCTAGATCAATGTCAGGCCTACTGCAAATCATAAAAAATATGAGACTTCTCACTGCCTTTCGTAGGGAACCTTGGACATCAAATCTTTCTCCAAAGCATTTGTTGGATAGAGAGCTGATGAGAACTTGAAGAGAGGAGCAAAAGGAATACTCACTGCCTTGTAGTTCTCCATATTAAATCTCACAAGTACCTTCCTATATCCAAAAACTACCAATCAAAGATAATTTGCAAGCCGTCCGTATCTTATCTCAAACAACGTCATGTAATTAATCGCAATGGAAGGAGAAAGGTTTACTAAATAAGCCAAAGTGTTGACAACTTTCGCCCAAAATGCATGTGATAAACTTGATTGGCTCAACATACTCCTCGTCTGCTCCAATAGTGTTCCATTGAGCCGCTCAGCAACACCATTCTACTGTGGAGTATATATCAAAGTGAGATGGGAAGTTATCCTCTCTTGTTGACAATACATCTAAAATTCTCCAGAAGTATATTCCGTGTCATTATAGGATCGCATAAATCTCACTCTCTTACTAGTCTGAGTCTCAACTTGGGCTTTCCACTTCTTGAAAGTGACAAAGACCTTAGACTTCTCGGGTGGGAAATAAATCCATAAAAATCTCGAATAATCAATGATGAAAAATATATAGTATAGCTTTCCAAAATGTGAGGGAGTAGGGGATGACCCCCACACGTCAATATGTACATATTGGAGAATCTCCTTGGAATTATGAGTTCCAATGCCAAAAGCAGTATGATGTTCCTTCCCTAGTATGCTCATAAAATTCTAAACTACTAGACCGTAGTGTAGAAACAAAGCCTTTCTTGTGAAGAACTGACATGCTCTTCTCACTAATATGACCTAGTTTAAGTGCCACAAGTAGTTAATCTCATCCTGAGATCTAGAAACATGCACTTCACCACAAACAGTGTTGCCCTCTAGCACATATAGATTCTTGTGCCTATTTCCCTTTTTTTCTCTAGTCATGACTCGAAGTACACCATCAAACATATGAATCTTAATAGATACAATACCCACAATCCGACAGGGGTGATCATTCCCCATCAAAATTAAACCGTTTGATATCGAGTAAGAACTGAAAAACTCTTTCATGTAACACATATGGTATGAAAAAGCACAATGTAGAATCCATTCATCACCTCTCCTACGAGATGAAGTGCATAGGGCATACCGTTGGCTTCATAGAGCATATTCGTCATCAAGCAGGTCCTTCTCATCTTCTTCCTTGTTCTCTTTTGCCACATTTGTTGAAGAAGACTCATCTACTTTGCCACAATAATCTTTCTTGAGGTGGCCAACTTTGCCACACTTCCAACAGAGCAAAGTCTTTTGATCTTGGGATCTTCCCTTAGACCTAGATATAGTCTTAGATCTCTTATCCCCACCATTTTTCCACTTCTGAGGCCTTCCACGATTCATGTTCAACACAATTTCTGAAGAAGTCGATGGTTGACGAGGTAACATCATCTTTTGTTGAAGATAGTTTGTTAGCAGAGCAGTCACCACCTCATTGTAGGTGATGGTCTTGTTATCACGATGTAGTAATACTCGTGACAAGGATTGATAGAACGTAGGAAGAGAACTCAATAGGTGGAGAACCTTCCTCTCATCGTTTAGGGCCTCCCAAAAATTATGTAAGTCCACAACAAGATCATTGAAAGCGTTGATATGATCTTGTATCTTGGTCCCATTGTCCTTCATCTTGAAGCTCATCAGCTTCAAGGACGTGTAGAGGTGATCAGACAACTCTTTCTGATGGTACTTCCGTTGGAGCTACTCAAAGAGAGTAACACTATCCACGTAATCACCCAACTGCTTGATTACATGTAGATGTATATATAATGTCATTGTGTGTACAACAATCTTTTGCATGTCGTTCCAATTGTCTTCTGACACCAAATTGATCTTGGATCTCAACAATTTCCTAAAATCGTTAGCCTTGAGCATGTCCATCACTTGACGTTCCCATAAGAGATTATCGAAATGTCCATTGTACTTGGCAATGTCAAATTTGGAACCCCCAATCTTCACGACAACTATCTCGTTCCCGAACTCATCACTCATGTCATTTGGCTATCAAATGGAACCTCCAAACTTGACTCTTTCCCATTCATATGAGAAAAATGGAAAATTTATCTTGGGTAAAATCCCTAATACATGATTTATCTATGAACTTTCATAAGGATTTTTGGATCTCTTGTATGTAACCCGCGACCCCCTTTCAAATTGACAATGAAGGACAAAGTCATTTCGGATGGCATGACATGATCAATTCCTGCTTCACCGTCCCATTCTTTGCGTCCTTCCTTTCCATAATTCCTCGATTCACATAAGCATGGCTACGTTACGATCATCATCTAAAGCTCTCACCAGTGTTTGCACTTTGAAAGCTCCTCTTCCAATAATTTACAATAGTACTAATAGCGACGGTTTCATCCTGATCAAGATGCAATGCCCTCGATTACACATAGCAACAAGCTCTCACCAGTGCTTGTGTAGCACAGGAACAACTTTGCTAGTTCTCTTTGTCACTTCATCCATCATTTACACACCTACTACCTCCAAAGAGAATCAACTCCGCTTTGAGTTTTAATAAATCAGGTTTCAATATTTTAAAGTTGAAATATATTAAAAAGATTTGACATGAACACAATGTTTGTAAACTATGTCTTTTGACTCAAAAAAAATGATACAATTAGCAAACCTGATGAGAAGTGATGAATTTTGGTAAGTTTCTTAGACATAAATATAATTTTATATAAAAGGTTTTTTTTATAATGTATAAGACTTTCAATAATATGTCAATGGATTTTTAAACTTTCAAATAAAAGTTTATCAAATCTATGGAAAATCCAACCTAAACACTTATAATTCATAATTCAACAATTGTTTTCATTAAGCAATTTATTGAAATTTTTCAAAGCACTATGCATTGTAGTGAAGAATTAGTTTTACTATATGTTGGATGATTGATAAGTTTCAAATGCTTATCTCATGATATTGTTGGTTTTACTCTTAGGTCTTGGTTAACTTTAGTTAGGCGGTTACTCTAGTTAGATGCTGACTAGGGTTAGTTGGCACTACTATATAAGACGGCTTGTGGAAGTTCTCTATGACACACTAGAGCTCATTTTTACGGAGCAATTTGAGAGAACAAGAGAGAGAGCTGAAGATCAGTAAAACAATTTGTGTGTTCCCGTGGACGTAGCCTCAAGGAGGTGAACCACGTATGTCTTGTGTCGATTATTTTGGTGCATGTATGACTCATTGTTTGCCGTCTCAGACCAACAATTGGTATCAGAGCTAGATAGGACCGTCATGTTCGAGAGCCATCATCCGTTCACTCATCCTAGGATTCTCGACGCTATTCTGCAAAAGTACGAGCTGGATGAAGAGTCTTTTCAGCATTTGAAGACTGTGGGGGAACAACATGAAATCACGGAGGACTGATTCAACTGGAAGAGCGAGTTTGGGGACACATTCAAGTTTCACGTGAAGGAATACTTTGAAGCAGAGGCCAAGCGCAGAAATATATCTCTCATCGCCGGCACCAAAGTCGTCGCCAGGACCAAAGCTCCATGGGAACAATGGTTCGAAATAGCAGTGCTCGGAGTGATTTTCTTGCCACTTTAGTTTCCTTCATATGGGGCTATTGGATTTCCTTTTTCACCTGTCCACTAGACTTCTGGCTATTCAGAGTCAACATATTCCACAATGCGGCGTATTTTTCCCTGCACAAGAACTGGAGAATAAATTGCAGCGTTCCCTACCCCTTTCTGCACTTTTCCGGTCCTTTTGTATGGTACCATAATAGTATAATGTTGAACTAGCAGGAGGAGAAGAAGGAAAGAAGGCGGCAGCGGCACGGTCACGTAGAAGTAGTTGTTGTCGCTTGAGAATTGCTCTACCGAGAGATTGCAGAGAGGTTCTGATAGGTATGTATGGTTCTGTACCATACATTTTGAATGCTACAATACTCTATGTCATAGATTTGTTCAACAATCCATATCACAAAGTTTATCAATGATCTCAAAAAATATTATAGATTATTATTTTTTCTTTTACACATGTAATCATGACATACAAGCCACAATTTTATAAATTTCACATGAGATCTAATCACATTTACATGATTCAAAAATTTGGGAGAAGGAAATTAATTTTTTCAAAAACTTTATCTGATTTTAAGTGTCACCATGAATGATCTTCATGGCATTCCATTATATGCATGCATGTTACAAGGTTCAAGCATGAAACATAATGCACTTAGCAGTTTGAACTTCCAAGAAGTATTATATACATGTTATCAAATGACAAAGAATATAATATCTAAATCTACAACATAAATTTTTATTTCAATTCTTGAAAAATTAAAAGCTTACAATAAAACATAAAAATAATCTATAAATAAATACAGAAATCAAATTTCATTTGTTTAAAGACAGGCAAGAGATAAATACAATGCTTTCAAACAAGCTTGTACAATTGTTTGTGCAATTGCTAAGAGGTTTAAAAAAAAATAAAAATCTAGAGAATAGATGAAGCCATTCTATTTTTCATATGAATGTTCATATTTTTTTAAATTAGTGATTATTTAAATATATTTACAGAATGAAATTAATTTTATAGAAAAAGATTTTCGACATAAAATGAGTGTAGATTTGCAAAAAATACAATAAAATATTGAAAAATAAATACGAAAACTTTCAAATGTAAATATTAAATAATTTGGAGTGATGGATAATAAAATATTTTATCCATAGAAATTGGACAATTAGATCCAAAATATTTTTTTTAATAATAATGAAATTTTACATATTTAAAATTAAAAAATATGTTTAAAAATATAAATTTAAAATATTAAAATTTTATGTTTAATTTAAAATCAAATTATAGAAATAATAATGAAATTTTGTTTGTATCTTTTATAGAATAATAAATAGGATAAAAATTATGTATTAAATAAAAAATAAAAAATAATTTTAAAATAAATTAAATATAAAAATTATTTTCATTCAATTAAAAATTATTAAAATATCATTTTTTATTAAGAAAATATTTAAGTTTAAAATAAAAAAAAAATTTCATTTGAAATTATATTTTTTTTATAGAATTAAAAAATTTTTATTCAAAAATATTTTTAATACCAAAATTAAAAATTTTAGAATGATTAAGTATTGAATAAGCATCAATAAAATATACCAATGATATTGATGTATTTAATATCTTTAAAACATCATATTTTAACAATGATCATTTGCACCCATGAAAAAGTTATTTAATATTGAAAAAAATAAAATAAAATAAATACAGTACTTGTGATTATATTGAAATTTTTAGAAATAATATAAAAATTATCTCTTAAATATGAGCATATATTATAATTTGACATAAATTTCATCTATTCAAATATCACTAGCAACTAGAAATAAATTTAAAAACTTGTAATTCATTAATCAAAACTTCTGCAGCTTTATGTTCTTTGAAGTTCTTTAACTATACGAGTTCAGTTCTTTGAACCCTAACCTTTGTTCATCATAAACATGGAACTTTTTGTGAATGCTTTTGTCAACATGAATGCTTCTCTTGGAAATGGTGAGAGAAAGATACATTCATTTTGTCTCGCGTTGAGAATGTTGCTGAGTTAAAGCTATTCATCTTTACTTGAACCAAGAAACATTTTCATATATATATATTCCGATATATGTTATGCACTTACATATTATATTGCAACATACATCAAACATTACAATACATAGATAATCATACATCAACACAATACATAGATAGTCATACATCAACATAAATATACCATAATCCACAATGACATTCTGCTCATAACTATAATATTTTAGTATTATCATATACTAAAATATATTAAGTATATAAAAATAATAATTTAATATCAATAAATTTATAATAGATTAAAATTTACTTAAATTATTATATTATAATACATGACTTAAAAAGAAATTAAAAAAATTATTTAAAAAAAATTAGCCAGATAAATTATTTCAAATACTTGTAGAAAAATATTTAATTAATGAATAATATATAAAAATTAAAATCTATATAAAGTTTTTAAAATGATATAATCAAAATTTAATTAAAATTTTTTTGTTCATATATCTTGATTGTACTTAAATCCAAATTTTAAACATGTGTTTGAATTAAAATTAAAGAGAAAAAATTTGAACACTTAACGTTTGTGCTAGAAATAGTCAAGTAAAAATAAATTTTTTTTGACCGTATTAAGATCAACTTGCAAGAAGTAGTGTTGATTATTGGATTCAACAACAAGTCATCATCTTCATAAACTCATTCATATAACAAGTATACAACACTAACTTGGAGTGGTTATAATGAACATGTGATACAATCTAAATCATTGGAACCAAGTGATGAAGATGTCATATTAAGACTATTGCCATCATTTTCATATCAACAATAAATTGTTAGAATAGTATGTTAGACATGTGATGGTCTACATCACAAGAAAGATTGCTTTCAAGTTCAAATAGTATATTCCCTTGGATCAGAATTATGTGAGCATTGTCACAAACATGATCACATGATTTATCTTTATTTTGATCTCCATGCGCAATTGTGATTAGTGAGAGTTGCCATGTCGGTTCTTAAAAGTGAACAAGAAATTCAAGGTGGCAAGGCTGTTGTGCTGATAGAGCACCAATGCCTACTCAAGTGGTAGTCCATAAGACTAAACATGAGGTGAACTTGACAAGAGCAGTTGGAACAAAAGATAACCAATATGGCTATTTCCCATCAAATATTAGATGATAAATTGGGTGACTCTACTTCCTATGTTGGATATGTTGTATAATTCATGTGTCCACCATCATCATTGTGTGTAGTCATTGTGATTCTATTGCAACACAAGCTATTGATTCTAGAGGAGCATTGGTGAAATTGGATTGACAAAAAGACGTCAAGTGAGACTTCCTTAATCTTTCACACTATCTAAAGCAATGAATACCTCATCCATATAACATAGATGGTCTAGAAGAGAGATGAGGATGAATGCCAATATTTATGTACTTGAAGGTGGAGCAAGTAGAGTATAGCCATCAAAACCAAGGTAGCATCCAACAAAATGTTGGGGACAACATATACTCTTGTTCACTTACATATTTTTTCAATAAATGATTTATTGGCGTTGAGGTGTCATCATCCAATGTATTATAATTAGTAGCCACTCTTTGTAAAAGCAAAGATAATATGGTGTTTGCTTCTACTACTAACAACACTAGTGTTATTGATCATAACTGGTACTAGTAAAACTTGGCAAACTATTGCCGTTATAATAATGGAACTATCAACTATAAGTGTACTTAGGTGTTATCAAGTGCAATAATATAATATAACTTTTTTTTGATTGGGGCTCAATGAAAGATTTATCGACCACAATGAATGCTGTAAGATTTTGATGCACAATCCCTTATGTTGGGTAAGGATGCATTGATTGGTCTTGGTTTGCAAAAGACTGATGTGGAGAGATGTCCATTTTAAATTCAAATATCTTTTGGAGATTCGAATCATGCATCATCATCATAGATCATTTGGATAGAATTTTTTGTGCAAATCCAACCAAATCATGTCAAGAACAGATTTATGACGAGAGCACATGTTGTTGATACAAAGTCCTATGATGTATTGGTGGATGCAATATTGTTATAGTCAATGGGATTTTGCATTGATTATTTGGAGAGTACAACATCTTATGGGTCAAGTTGGCAATGTGGTGAGGCCCAAATGGATAGATTACTGGTGTAATTAAATGGTGCTTCTAGCCCTTTACTTAATGTAGCTTTGACATATGTTGCAGCCTTCAATACTTGTGTTCTTTGACCTAATGATTTGTTGGATGAAAACATGGATGCAAATAATAATCCATATCTAGGGGATGATGTTACCGTTCCATGTCTTAATGGAGTTGTGTCATGTATGTTAGATGAGTCACTATTGACTTCATCTACAATAGTTGGCTGATGAACTGATATATTAGATTTGGAGTGAGTATTTTTCTTGAACAATAGAGGAGACGAAGAAAGTTATTTGCTATGTTGTCAACTTTGGATACAACAACTATTGTTTAAAAAAATCTAGAGGAGTGTATACGTGTCTTGGATATGTTTGAAGGAATCACACAAGTTTGGCTTCATCAATTGTGGTACAATTGGTGTAACAATGATGACATCTTGTACCATTGTTGGCGACATTCATTTGATTATTGATGGATTTCTATCTCAAGGACATACATGGACTAGTCATGCTCATGGTTACATGATTCACATTCTATCATGTTTTGGTAGATGTTATGTGTGTTGCAATCTTTGTAGACAAAACATATGCATGACCTATATTCAAGAGAATGTTATGTTGTTGGGTGACCATGTGCACTAGTGTAGATCAGGTAGGGTCATGAATTGTAATAGATGAATTGTTGGATGCAAAGAGTGTAGGATCTAGTGTACATCATCCACACCTATGGAAAAAACTGTTTACTACTGAGGTTGTATCAAATGCATATGACAAAGTGTAGAGACCCTCACATCTCATTTTGAAAAGCATTTTGGATGTGGATAGACACTTCCAAGCAATGGTATACACTTACGGATCATTTATGGACATGGTGAACCTTGTGGGGTACCCAAAATCTGCATAACCCACGTTGTTGAGTTATCTAGAGTCCCATTCTTAAAGAGAGTGAGTATTTAGACTTGTATGGGATATTCGTTTGATGAGACTACAATAGTTTCTAGATTGTTGAGAGATGTACTCTATATCTATTATGGCTGGAATACTTACCATTACAAAGCTTTATGATGTAGTTCAAGAGGTTACAACTAGTATGGCTGGAGTTGTTCACACCAAGCTTGTGGAAACTCATATGACAAAACATAAGAAACTTTTTGCTCAAGTGGTTGTACTTTAGCAACCCGGTATTATGACCTATACCTCTAGTGTTCATAGAGGTATTGAGATTGATACCAAAATGAAAGGAATTGAAAGATGTAAAGTGTAAAAGTTTTTGAAAACTTTCAAAAATTATTTTGTCTGCAATATGAAGAAGTTAGGTTGTTTGAAATGACCAGGTACTCATATTTGACCACCAATGCAACTATTAAAACTGTGATATTTATATTCAAATATTATATATTACATGTGTGTCCAATTTCGGAACTCAAATGTTAAAATAGATTAAGAAGCTTGATTGCTTATTAAATTTTTTTTTTTTTTTTTAAAAAAAAAAAAAACCCAATACTAACTTCTCCCATGGATAGCTTCTGTTAAGAAAAACCGGTTGCTTCATGCAATGCCGTGATCTGCAACCCTATCCAGATCTGTAGCATTAAAAGAGTTTTTAGAAAAAATAACCTTGAATATGAAGATGTTTTAGTGTGAGAGCGCACTAAAATAAAAGTCAAAACAATTTGTTTCACATTTGTATACTTAGCATCAAAAACCATATGGTAACCGTGTTAACATCCAGAAACTGATCACCTGCACCACTTCTATATACGGATGACCTATGAACGACATGAATTTGAATTCATTGTCAGTTGGCTGGAATTAACACAACTGTTGTTTCACGCCACCACACGACTTCTCTTGCGCTTCATCTCTATTGGAGTATGTCCTAAGATCCCTAACAGTGTCTACGCACCCGCCGATTTGGAAGCTTTACAATTTGAATTCGTGGTTTAGTTTCGGTCGTACGTACGATTTCCTGCAACCTGGACACCTTCCATCTTCCGCTGCAATCTTGTGATGGCAGAAAAGGCAAAGCTTGAATCCGCAAGAGCACGAGGAAAATGAGGAATCAGTCTCGTCTAGCACCTCCATGCAAATCGGACAACTTAGGGGCTCAGGGTCCACGATATGAGAGGATGGTTTCCACCAAAACTGCCGCTTTTCAAATTCTGGAAGTGCGCTTGGTTCCTGGACTCCGCCATGTGTCGATGCCGATTTCCATAAACCTGATCTCAGAGCGAAGTCGTGGCTAGAAACCCTGGAATTTGAACCCCAGATGGTCCTACTTCCGTTATTCTGAAACCTGGGATCTCTTGTTTCGTTGTACTTCCTCTCCAAATTAGAATGGCCTCTGACTCCAGAAGCACGTCCCACTACGTTCGGATGTGGCTCGTCAAGATTACCGCAAGAGTCAGGTCCAATGACTAGAGTCCACGACCAATGACTTCTAGTACCATAGGGAAACTCCGAAGAGATAACATCGTCTGCTTTCCTGATACCTGCACGGCTGCTGCAATCGCTTACAGATGACGATTGAGTATCTGACCTTTGTAGGCAGCTTCTGTTCTGACTTCTGTGTATAGGCATGCGTCCACTAGCGCTCCCTTCAGCACACGATTCCTTGAACGAACTGAACCTTCCTATATTGCAAATTGGATTCGTTATGAGTATGTTGGCGAAAATCTCATACTATGGCGAAGTTGAGCAATGATTAAAGCATGAAGCTTGGTGATCTTGATGACACATAAGCAGTAGTACAAGAGAAAAACTCGCATGTTTTTCCTCATTACCTGATTTCAGTGGAACGATTCCTCCAGAAGAAGACGGTGATCCTTGAGACTCATCATCGTACTGAGTTTTCGCAACCCATACGCCTCTCACCTTATAAGCCTGCAAACTTTGTGGGGTACTTTCGTGCAATCCATTCGATCTGCTTGTATCTTGAACGTCATTTGGTCGATGTAGGCCTGAGAAAACATCCCTGACAGGGTATGTTGGGTTGTAGGCAAGACCATATTTGCGCTGAGGGATCATATACTTCGATGATGATATTTTATTTGATCTCTCCATTGGGTCCTAAAACAGGCCAAGAAAGTGAGAAATCGTATTACCTCGCTTTGCAGTAATATAAATTTATTGCTTTTCAAATGTGATGTTCAAATTCTATTGGCATAAACTCCTAAGTGAAAATAGGCAATGCAATACACGAATGCGTAGATTGTTTCTATGAGACCTAATCGGCATAAACATAAAGAAACCTCTCTGCTCAAGCTTCAATCTATTGCTGTGTAAATCATGAAGGGCTAAGCCGCATACTCAACCTATCACCTCACGAACGTCACCTTCGATGGAGATAACTTTAAACTCACAAATCTGGAAAATATTTGCTCAGTGCTTGATCCTGACCTGATCGTTTTTCATTGCAACTTCAATCTCTTGACTTCCAGTAGCATCTCCATGCGCTTTCATCAGTACCGAGCCTACGCGCACTTCTTGAATCCTGGGCGCTCGCATATGCACATGTCCAGCTTACAAACAATGTTAAATTGTAGACGAACTTGGAAAGTGTTCGGTGCACAACTATATGTCTGCTAAGACATCGATGAAATTCTGTTTGAATTCTGGAACAATATCAATCGAGCTTAAGCCTCACAATATTACGAAGGTCTTCAGAATTATATAGGCCCAGTTGCGAAATGAATGGATCCTCTTCTTATCGAAAATTTCCTCAACAGACGGCAGTTGAGGTTCACACATCTATGGCTTCAAGGATCTGAACTCTTTGAGTGAACATTCGTTCCAGCGTCGAACAATGCGGTCGGGTCACATGCACCGACTCCACCAAAACTGAACCCCAGATTTCACAGCGCGACGGGAAATGCAACTGAGGAATCTCGATGGACAACGCGTGCACACCAATTCCAACTCAATCGATATCTTCACGCCGCACGCGTTGCAACTGTAACCCTGCGATTGAATAATACCCACAGCCCTTGTGAGTCACATGTAGGTCACATCTCTCTACTCCCTCTCACCAAATCAATCGGGATCGTTCCTGAAAGAGCGACCTAGATGTAATGGAAGACTCGTTGGCGCGCTTGGTTCATCCACAAGCAGGGCAAGAAACTTGCTCGAGTTCTACCCTCTAGAAGAAGCCAACCGTCCCTCTGCAGCAGGATGAGTCCTTGCTTGCTTACTTGTCGACGAATTCGGAGCTCCACGTGTCGATTCGGTATTTATCAAATGTATGTACTTTTCTCTCCGGATCCCTGACTCCCTCGGTCGTATCTGTGACACCAACCTCTTCAGTGTCTCCATGTCAGGCAAATCACCCATCGATCCACGTCTGATAACTCTGATGCAACTCTTGTAAATCTGTGTAATAGATGACTGCACTTGGGTCCTCCACAGAGAATTGAATCAGGAAGTTTGAGAACTCTCTAATCTAGCTTTATGTTCTTTTGTATGTCTGTGCTGCAGTTTGATTTAGGTTCACTTCATATCAGTTTTTTCTGTTCATACTTTCGATTCGGAAATGTACTGACATGCACGATAATCAGATTGATAATAAATTACCTACGAAAGTAACTAATCACGACGATTGACTTTAAAATCATCTGTCAGCTGAGATCCTGCTCTCAATGGATGACAAATGTGACGCTTATCTGCAGCATTGAAAGTCATTATCCAATTATCCAAACCTGAAGATTTCAGTCTGATTTCACAGTTGAATGGGATATCTAAGATATCAATAAGATATACGTGAGCACAAAAAGGTCCTGTTCAGTCTTTAGATGAAGCATATCTGAGGATCTAAATATGCTAGATTACTGTCATATTGAAAGTAAGATTCACTTCCGCTGGTTTGAAAGACGAGACTTAGATATTTGATAATAAAAGGTTTTGACAGCGGATTATCTTCTTCTCGCTTAGTGTGTAGGAAGACTCTAACAAATTAATTAAGTATTCCAGTCGGAAATACTCATACATGTCGTGAAAATTATAGATGCTGATAATTTCCAATTGATCCAGTCTTGTTTTTGCTTACTCAATGTTGAATTCCTGACTGATAGACCGTACTATTATCAGCGTCCCTGTTCTACTCACCAGCCTGTCATCAAGTTGGAACTTCTGTCACCTGTCGTACCAGATTCTGCACTCAGTGTAGTCATTGATTTCGTTGAGGCCATCAATAAAATTCGATCTTGAAGTACTCCTTTGTTTGGCTGCCTTAATGACGCTTTTAGTTTCTCAAATTTTTCGGAAGTTTAGACTATTTAGACGCCTGTTTCAGATCTTTGATCTAAAGTAATAATCTGCTTAATCCATGATTAAACTTGATTCATTCAGAGCGTGTGAGGTGCATTTTTTAAGTGTGAGAGCATACAGCAACGATTACATCAGAAGGATGACTACATACAGCACAATGATAATGAACAATCCGGCAATGTTCAGTGTGATGGATCTGCTCAAAATTCCTATCATAAAATCCCTTTATCTGAATATTCTGAATTCTTTGTGTACATGTTTGCACCAAGCATATATTATCTTCCACGCAAGGAACGGCCACTTTCTTTCAGAATGTGCCGGAAATTTCAGTTGACCTGTACAGGTGGTTTATACTTGTTACGTTGATTAAACCCTCTTGAAGATTTTCTTGAGAGAAAGTTGCATTCATCCATCTTGTTTCTCAGTTCCAACACTATAATGATGAACATTGTCATCTTTGTATAAGTGATCTTTCCAATCTTAGTACTTGTTCCTCATCCCATCCCAAGTTCAAAATATATCTTATACTCATGGTAATTTTAAATCTTGGTAAAAATGAATTAAAATTGCTTGAAACTAGCAAGAGTAAGCAAGCGTGCATCATCTCATCATCTTTATCTAAATCTAAGTACATGAGATGATATTAGGCACAAGGTCTTTTATTTTATCATGATTTTCAGTCAGGTCGAGAAATTGTATCCCCGTCCATCTGTGGCGGGCTGGCTCTGACAGCCCAAGGATGTAAACTTCATTCAACCGTCTCAAGTAAAGAAGGAAGTGACCATTTTTTCGGACTACACTGGAACAAATGGCATGCTTCTGAACTATACTGAAAACCAGATGAGAAGCTCCAGTGTTTCAATCCACTGAACTTTCGTAGAAAACGTTTCTTTCGTAAAGCCAAAGAAGTCTCCTTGTGAGTGTGAGTTGATCTCCTCAATTACATTTGAGACCCTCGAAAGTTGACCTCCGAGATTGGAATGTCATCGATCTATAGGTGCCCGAAACCCAAAACAGGACAGTCTTCATAAGGTTTTTCTAGGATCTTGTTACCCTTCTAGCAGTTACTTCTACATGGGTTCAATCCATAGCCTTCGTTTTCATCGTGAAACTCAACGCAGTGGACGATCAACATCTCACACATATTGAACAACGACAAAGCGAAATGTGTCTCGTATTTTCTTTTTTCGAACATGAAATGTGACTCTTGGAATGGTAGATAGAGCTGAAGATTGAATAGACGTGGGAGACCAAAGACGGCAGAAGGGTGGAAGGACCAAAGTATATGTGTATGTGTGACATGAAGGGTGGATGAAAGTCCCCGTAACTAGGACAACATGATCGATTATACGCAGGAGAGAACAGAGCAGAGGTAATGGACAGAGTTGAACAGAGGCAATGAACAAGTTGTAAATACAACTTGTTCCACGTGGATGACAATTATTATCCTACCATGTATTTCTACTTGTGGACAGTTAAGGCTTTCTTTGTTGAGTCTATCAAGACTCTTACAGTGGGCATTGCTCTATTACTGTGGACATTGCTCTAACTGCTCTGCTGTGCTTCTTACATGTTGACCACGTATTCACTTTGGGTCCTATCAAGCATTGAAAAGCTTGGGGAGGTGCTCTTCATTGGACAAAAGAATTATTTACTCAACTATATGTGTAGATGAACTTTAATTAGTACGTTCGTCCTAAGTTCCACCACCACTTTGCAATCCGTTTGAAAACCATGTACATTTAAACAAATTGAATATTTCAAAAGGGTGGTCCTAGTCATATTCCACCTGTCACATAACATCTATTTGATACTCAATTATCACCATCACTGATCTCATGCACAATTATTTGAACATATATGTTAAGGAAGTCTCATATTTAAAAAGTCTTATACTTGTCATGTCCTGCTTCTTATGCATTTTATTATAACTGTTCATCATGATGATATCTTGTTGATACGTCCTAGATTAATTCATATCTTGAGCAAGCAACATATTTGATTACCTGTTTGGCTGCTGTAGAGTCAATAGAATATCAAAAGATGGAACAAAAGATTCACTCGGATCATTCAGATTTACTTAAACGCGATAACCTGTTATGCAGTCTACAAAATGTTCAAATCGTACAAGTAGATAAGATCTTGCGGATAGAACCTTCCTGTTAACATAATAAATGAGGATCGCTTTGCGTTCTCGAGGATAATGGATGCTGGAGATGCGAATTTTAGAGCGTGGTAAAAAATGTAAATCAGTAATGTTTAGCTGGAGGTAATCTTTCGAACGAGGTGAAACAGCTGAAGAATTAACCTCGTGAGGATAATAGTATAGAATGAAAAGAATCGCATATAAGCTTCAGTACGAAGCATAGATGCTCCAACATACTCCAATGTCAGCTGTTATGAATCTTCCCCTTCATTGTGTTGATTGCGCAGAGCTTGTCAACTTATGTGGTAGTTGCATTCTTCCTCTTAACTAGAGGCTTCAGATTTTCTGGTAACACTGATTGCTTATAAGTGACAATGTGCCACCAAGACATTCCCATAATTGCTGTGATAGTGACAGGAGTTCTCGGCCAACTTTCTCATCGAGAGTCTTCACAGGTCTAGCATGCGGCTATGTACTGAAGGTAAGTAAGACAGTTCAATTTGAAATTGCTGGTGATTGCTTCTGATATCTAGAGCGATACTGATTCGAAATACTCGTCCTTGTAAAGATTCCATCAAAGTTTGCGTGAAACTGAAATTTTCCTGTTTATATTGCCTAAGATGGTCAATTAAACTCGAACTTGTAGGATGGTATAATGAAATTGGTTTTGTGAACTAAAATGTCGTTGTCAGTTTTTGTAAGAATTCCACAAGAAATCGACTACATTCAATGTCAGAACAGCCCAATTGTAGAATCTGGTAGAACAAGGCACATTACGCAGATCCCGTCAATTTCATATCGCCACATTCCACCAATAGCATGTTCACTTTGAGAATAAAAATCATTTGTACATCCCATGCATTAAATCTGTTCTGTAGTTGCAAAACCATGGAGATGGCTTGCAACTACAGTTACTTAGCGTAGTTACCTGTATATTTAGATTCGCCAGTATATCACGACAGAGAGTAGCCTTCTTTTCTTTCTACCTGCCACTGTGTTTGGGTCTTTACTTGACTTTGTCTGACTTCCTTCTCTGTTTCTTTGGAGCTTTCTCCGATCCTTTTTTTCCCATGTTTCTCCGTTTTTCCGTTTAGATAAGTTACAGCATTACCTTGCCAGGGCTACTTAAAAAATAAATTCCGGATTCTTACTCAGCTCGGCTTAGACACAAATGCTTGCATTGTTACGACGAAAGGCTGAGAAGCGTCTGGTGATCATATCAGTAAGCACCATGAACCCTCATGCCTCATAAAAAGGAAATAACAGTATATCCTGTTCATAATCTTGCACCAAGTTAAACTACTCGATTGTTTTCGGATGACTGAAAATATATCGCATGAAAATTTCATATGTGATTCTCGTTTCTCTTGCATTGACAAAAGATATATCTAGTGCTCAGACATGGCAATAATATGTTTGGCACGATATATATTCGAAGTATACCTCAACTGATACATACAAGTCAGACATAGAATTATTCTTGCTAGCAATTGCACCTACATCTTAGAATAAGTACTGACGTACTGTTTCTGAGACTTGTAAAGAAGGTATGGCTCTTGAAATCAGATCTAGGAACTCAGGATCTTTGATTAGCAAATCGATCGTCGTAGGACTTGCATGCATGAGCACTGAAGCTGCAATCCCAGAATTGGGCCGAGGGGGCAGAAGAAAAACAACTGGAGCGAAGAAAAACGGCACGGCGAACCCAAAGTCCAGTTTGTAGAAGCTGTCAAAGCGGATCCATGATGCCAATACTACGGAGAAAACTCGCTTGGTATGATGGGGTTGGTCGGACTGTGTCTTCTCCAAAGCTCTCTTGTCCTGGTATTCAATTGGCCTAAGGCTCTCAACCGCTCGTCGACAAGCGTTGAGGCTACTTCAGAATTCACGATGATGATCCGCTCATGGACTCTGCACGCAACAAATCTGAAAGATTTGTTGAAAACTTCAGGGCCTGCTGACGAGGGAAGGCCAGTGAATAAAAAAATGTTGCCAACTGTGTCCTCTGGTAAAGACGGATTGTGGAATTCTCTTCTTCCTTCGACGGTAGAACTAAAGTCATCCTGACCCTCGCTGCTCATGCCTTCATGAAAACTGTTTACTTTGACGAAACATCTCGACAATTGGGTTGCTATGCATTTAAATGTCGAGAAACGTTTGGGTCCTCCCAGCCTCTCCGAATCATGATCTGCCGCAACCTCTCGACAGCATCCATCGTTATTTCTATGAACTTATTCATGAATGGAAATGAGTTTTCTGAAGGAAAGTTCCTGTAGAGGTTGGACTGAACATCGTCCACGTTCTTATCTGCGTGTGAAAGCCCGTTGCTTTGTTCTCTTTCCAGTAATGAGGGTAATAACGATGGATCCAAATATGGCTCCATGGAAGTCTTGCCTGTAGCTGCAATCTCTGACCAGGCTTTCAAAAAGTGGTCGAAGGCAGAGCCATCCATCGTCATATGATCCCAGTTCAAGGTGAGTGCTACTCCGCCACATTTGAACCTGGTTACCCGCTCATTCATTAGGTTAAACATCAGAACATTATATCTTCTGCGGAGAGCAAGACATCTGAGCTCATGATGCGATATGATTGTGTTTCGTTCCTAATAAGCAGAAAAGAAATGGCAGAAGATTAATTGCAAAAAATTTCCAGGTACTGACCTGCAAATCAAAGGAGGCCACTCTTTATAGACGGCTATCTGGTGGACATTTCCAAGTCAAGTCATTGGAGTCAAAAAATACGTCCATCTCCTCATTAATACCGGCCTCCACAAACGCTGCCCTTCTTCGTTGCAAATGATACGCAGCTTCAGCCTGAACCCATTTCCATGGGAGAGTATAAAATCATAACTTTCCTCCGAGATTCACAACATGAACAAAGTTTCGGAATGTCGAAGGAACATTAGAATCTTCAAGTCATTGGAGTCAAAAAATACGTCCATCTCCTCATTAATACCGGCCTCCACAAACGCTGCCCTTCTTCGTTGCAAATGATACGCATCTTCAGCCTGAACCCATTTCCATGGGAGAGTATAAAATCATAACTTTCCTCCGAGATTCACAACATGAACAAAGTTTCGGAATCTCGAAGGAGCTGTAATGCCTAACTGGTAAAGGCAATAAACACGTACATGAATGTCTAGAGTGGACATGTCATTTGTGCATGGAAGAACTAAGAACGTTCGTATAACCCGTTACGAGAGTGACGGGCAGAGCCTAGAGTAGGTTAAAATTGAGGGAGTAGGTTTTCGAACATTGTGAGATTATTCTTTGTTTATTCATTTTTCTCAAATCCTATTGATGTATCTAGCTTTTTTATTCCAATTTTTTTTTTTCTGTTTTGGTTCTATCTGAACTTAGTTGGAAAATTATGGATATGGAAATAAAAAGTTCTGAGTGTTTTTAATTTTAATAAAGTTATTATAGTTAGCATTTTCTTATGTGAATCAGTGTGGTTTTGTACATGAAATAAAAAAAAATTATGCAATACTCTATATCTTTGTGTTAGCTATAACTTCACTTCCACTCATCGAGCCATCTAGAGTGGTGCATGATACACCATATCCAGTGTATCATTGTCTCTTTATCTCACAAATGGTAAAAATCCATATGGAAAACATGCACAAAGATTATGATTGGGATGTGTACATGAGGTGGATGATCAATTGATATCTATCACTTCAGGGATCACATAGACTACGTTAATCCCTTCGTTGATCATTGCGAATATATTTATTAGATCGTGAGAGTGACTAGCACTCCAATCAGATTTTATTCTGGAGCTTTTTGAGACTAGATTTCCATGTCCACACTTATTCCGTAGGCTCCCTCGTATGTTTCATAACAAGTCTAGATAGACTTTTCACTTATCCTTTGATTGGTTGGCATGTGATCCCATGGATGAGTTAATATGATTTTTGTTTCTTCTACTTGAATGATAGTGTCTAAGTGTTATTAGCGGGATATATTGAACATAGAGAGTTGGCACATAGATTTTGGAGATTCAGAACAAGCGATTGGGCTACATTGCAAGAGGATTGTGTAAGGAACCAGAGTTTGCCCCTTTGACTTCCAACACGTTGGTTTTAATTTAAAAAGAAAACCAGCCCATTGCACATAAAATGTTATTATCAAGCAAGGATGAAAATAGTTAATTTCCATCTTGCCTTGGATACACTTCAAGATCACAAGATACACTTCATCATACACTTCTATATAGCAAGATGACAATGGGTAAGTGTGAACATTTGCAACATTCCTTTTGGAATTGTCAAATTGCAACTTGGTTTCTGGGTTAGTTTACGCAAAATTCAAGAGAGCTTTATGGAAACTAACCCAGAAACTCATTTACTGTCATTGTTGATTACCATGGTTTTTTCACCCTTATTACCATGAACTCTACTTTGGCTCCTTTATTATACCTTTTTTTTGTACTTGTAAAAGATTGTTTTTTAAAATCCAAAGATTTTGTAAAAAGCCTTTGGACACACTAAATTGTTCCAGAAAATCATCCAACCACTCCTTACATACTCTTTATTGCAAACATCAAACTTGAAAAAAATAAAAGTTCAATTTTTTGATTGAAACTTATCCCATATAACAATTCTCTTTCCTTCTTGATCATCTTTTGATTAGACTTGAGACAACGCGGGTGTGACAATATTATGTTTTAGATTTTTTCATCTCCAACATCTTTGAATCTTTTCTTTTTCATCGCATTCGCATATCTCTTATTAATTTGATTCTCTTGGAAAAATTATAGGATCATGGTTGTGATTTTTAGGTGTATATATATATAAATATTGTGTTTAATTTAGTTAGTATTTGTCAAAGCTGGATCACTTCAAATACGAAAAGGGGAAAATCAATTAGAAGAAGCTAAGATGTGTTTCAATGAAAGAATAAAAGAGGCTGCTTGCAAGAATAAAAAAAGAGCCGTTAAGGATTCATGCTCAGAGTTAAGCAAGAGCATAAGTGTTTTTTTTTTTGTTGAAGACAAAATCAGTGTTGGCAATCAAGAACATCAAAAAAGCTTGAAGTGTAGAAGATTTTGAAGGTGTGTTGAAAGCATATAGCTGAGCAATCAACATGATGAAAAAGAAATTGCAAAAGAGGTCAAAAGCTCAGGACATTATCAACCTGTCAGCAACAAAGAAGCTGCTGTCAGGATACTTTAGATGTTGAGTGTCGTCGGAGTGGACACTAGAGGACGCATAGCAATTCAAGAACTTGGGAGGAGGATTGTTGCTATGGCAATGAGATTAGGCTTACTCATAGTTTTGAGAAGAAGTCCAATGCAGGAAGATTTGTCATCAAGTGCGATGCACAAGATGACCTAAGTTGTGAAATGCAACGGTGTGGATGAAGGCACTAGAGTCGAGATTATGAAAGCAAAAAACATGACATTAACTAAGAATTCTCTCCTCTTTACAATGGACTCTTGAGGATCAAACCACTTTGACAAGCCAAAGTGGTTTGATCCTCAAGAGTGCAAAGGAACAAATAGATACAAGATTGATTTAATAAAATATGATTTAAGATAAAAAATTGTATATATATTAAATATTTTTTCTCACCCAACTAATGTTAGTATGCAAAAGGTGAAGATAGTTGAGTGATTTATTTCTGGCTCGATCAAGATGAATTGATGTGAGATATTTGACAAGAATGCGTAGGTCATGATTGAGAGAATTGGGAAGGAGGAAGAATGCTGATTTTTAGTTGTCTTTGTTCTTGGTCAATATGTATTTGAGGATGTATAAGATCCACACTCAAAAATATATATTGTTATGGATTGAGCACCAATCCAATATTAAACCAAGCTTTAAATTCTACAATCAAACGTTTATGTAAAAAAAGTTGAATATTATGATTTTAGAGATTGGATGTTACTCAATCACTTGAAAATGAACTTTTAAAAAGTTGTAAAAGGAAAGTAGCAAATGAAAGAAAAAGCCTTCTCAAAATTTTAGTTTTATGAATGACCTGAAATTCCGTAACTTTGGTACATAATAGGCCTGTTACAAATATTTGTATGCCTTATTACCTACTAACATTGTCTGCAGTTGTTTATGCAACCAACCACCTCATTTATTCATTTGTAGCTGAAACAATTTCTCAAACATTGCTACATCAGTTTTTAATTGTGTGTATCATGACATGTAATGTATTCAAAACTGTGTGGACTAGTTTAAGAATTTGATAGTTCAGAAATCAATAATAACTCAAATATAATTCAAAAAATACGGAATAAAACATTCATCGCTTACGTAGAATTCAATGTCATTTATTCTTAAATCCTTGTATTAGAATTAGAGTTGTAATTAGCTTCCATCTCAATTGTGGATGCATTCACCAACATGATTCTAGAATACAAAGGACACGTCTCCAGGTTTCTGCACTTGGAATGGAATAAACCTGTAAATTATTGTGACAAATTTAAACCCCCTAGTTTCAATTCAACAGTTCTTTGCATGAATTGCATGTTGATGCCATGAAAAGAAATAGGGGCCTTGCCTTAACAGTCCATTCTGATGTATTAAGTACTAAATATTAAAGCGGTGAAAAACATTAGCAGGTGAATGTACTTTTGGACACTCCATTTAATCTTATTTTATTTTATTTTCATGTTAGCAACTTTGATCTGATTCAAATTCGGTCTTCAGAGTTATTTTTCTGGCCATAAAAGCTGAAAGGAGCCTTGAGGTAGTGCCAAAACTACACCTTCCCCATTGTAGTAAACATACTCAAATTAAAGAACTTGACCAAATCTTCGGAGGAAGATGTCGATTTAGGAGTAATCTGGGTGTCAGGTCAGACAGGTACTGAGAGGTGCGGCATTTTGTGCAACGGTCCAACTTCTTATCTGCTATCCTCTTAAGAAGCTGAGAAGCATTTCACGCGGAAGGAATCTGGCCATCGTGAACCCACCTGATCGGATTCGCATTGCTCTGTCGTCGATAAGATGTTCTGGTTACAGAGCGGTTGGAAAGCATTGACACACCACTTTCTCACACCGTTGAAGGTTGTCCTACGTTTGTGAAGCCCATCATATAAGTCTAGCATAAATGCACTCACATGAGCCCCATGAATGAAATGACTGAATCTCCAAAGTTTGCATTCTGCAAAGTTTATTCACTCTCCAGCGGAAGGATGAGATGGAACAAAAAGTAGCCAGGATGCTTGGCACACTTCGCCTTTAACGATACAGTTCAAGATATATTTCTTGTCTTTTTCTGTATGTTTAAAGTACATGCATGTGATTAGATTTCTATCACTGTGCCACGTTCAGTTTCGCTAGCGAGGAAGGGTGACTTTCGGAATCCTTCTGATGTTTGCATTATCACTCAATGGTTACCTTGCGTCCCTGGAAGCTGATCTCCTCACGATCACCACCAATTTCGAGACCAATCAAAGTGTTTTGTTCTTTGCTTCATTGAAGATCACGTGGAGGAGTAATGGAGCTCAAGGCTTCGATATTGATCTGGGATTTGCGGATAAAAGTTTGGGAGGCTCAGTGAAACTTCTGAGTTTCTATGATCGAGTCTGTCAGCATATTGACGATATTATTTCAGTGTTTCAGCGATGGAATATTGTCGGGTAGAGGAATGACGACTGAATCTGACATAAGCTGAAAGTCATGGCATTGCACGAAATGCTCTGAGAGAGATAGAGAAAGAGAAAGAGTCATTGATAAAGTAGACTGCTTGTCTAAAGCGTTCAAGGATACCACAACAACAAACATCTGATTACTTTTGGTCTGAGCTTGATCACGTTCTTGCATCATACACTGGAGAAGAAAAATTAATCTGTGCGACATAGTTTATGACGGTGTTTTCATCAACTTGGTCCTGCCATAGCGCTACATAAATTTGCTAAATACTGATAACTACGTGGACATTTACAGACTACATAAGTATGAATCCGTATGCACGTCAGATTCAAGTATCTGAATAATGTAGGATAGTATACACTTCTTATTACTGATTGCCACCTATATGGTTTCAAGGATTAAAGGCAGTAAGTCTCAATAAAAAAAATCAAGTTCAGTTGCCCGCACAGAGTCGACATAAAAGGCAATTGGACTGCGTGCATATCTCTGTGTCTAAAGTTCAGGAAGAACTTCGACAGAAAAGTGACCAATCTTGTAGAAGAAATTTAGATCTACTATCAACAGAATTCAGCCTTTAGAAGACCAGGATGTAAAGTTCTAATGTCGGGTACTTTGTTAGCTGACATTGTGAAGGTTGACGTATGCATTACCTCGAGCGAGGTGTAAAGCTTGCTAGAGTCCGCTGATGCAACTGTGGATGCATATGCTTAGAATGCTGTATGTATATCAAGTTTGGAAAATGAACTGCCCAGAATGCAGCCGCAATTATCAAGGTCTGCACCCAGCGAATCTGAGTTTTTCCGAAGAGAAGTGTAGCAGACTCTACTACGAATTTGGTGCTACAGGTACCCCGAGACGTCTCCCAGGAAGATATACGTTTGGACACAGCTGGTGAGGATTTAGATGTTTGAAAGACTCGAATTACTGACACCATGGCTTCTGGGGCCAAGTGGATGGCTACCGCCCTTCTTGTGGTTGTCTTCCTTCATTTGCCTGTAAGTCATGCTGTGGAATGCGGCTGCAAACTGTTGCCAGGAGTCACTATAACAGCTCACATGGGAGGATAGCTGACGGACTCTGCTGTGCATCACCAGACTCTGCAGAAACCGTATTTGCAATATCCTGATGAAAAGAAGTGGTCTTCTGCTTTGATCCATGGCGAGGAGACTGAAGAGGAGAGTCTGATCTCATCGATCCTGCGCTGAAGCGTGGAAACTTTGTATTGTAACAAACCACCTTCTCCTCCAGTTGGCGGGCCTGGAAACAACTACCAACGGCTCCAAAGCAGATCTCCTGCGAGAGCTCCACCGGCTCCTCGATCTGGTCCTAGTGGCCCCAGAATGAACAAGTAAAAACAAATATTAATATTGATAATCTGTGCTTCAATCTTCACCCTCTTAAGTAGCGTTCTACATTATCAATTTGTTTATTTTCATAAAAAGTTAACGTGCATTGCTAGTTTCGAGTCCAAGGAAGCTTTATTTTGGTTTGGCGGTTTGGAGTTCAACGCGTCGAGCCGGTTCGTGGTCCACAACAGATTAGGTCGAAGCCAGTTAGCCTTTTCATCTTGTTTATAGCCAACGAGGAGCGTTTGATTTTGGAATTGCAATAGCTATATATAATAAGCGACCTATCCTCTAGGGCGCATCTGATATCCATGTAAAGTGATTCAGCTCTGTGTTGACTTGTGTGTGTAACTTGAAATTTAATTTTTCTTGTATCTCTGTAAAATGAATTCCACTTTTCTGAGTACGTGACTCATGAACTATTCAATGATCTACATCTCAAAGATTATGCCATGGAATGCTTCAACAAGTCACGAGAAGGAGTGAGATGTGGGTTCAGGAATTTTAAGTTGTTCACAGTTGGAGCGAAAGCAATCAAGCAATCGCAGTTATGTTGAGTCCATAAAGGCAGCCGGAACCAAATAGTAATCATCAATCTATGCATGCTGCACGCGGAGATACAGATGAGCATCTATGATCAGATTCAGCGCATTACTTACATCCTTAGATGAATTTTATCTGATCTTTTAAGCTCAGAAAAAACTTAAGAGTTCCCTTTGTAATCAAAGAGGTCCTCATGCTATTGCTAACATATTTTCTTATTCACAGTCTCAGGAGAATCTTGATAACCTTTTATCTCATGGGAGATGAAATAAAAATTGGAAAGAAACTCGAAGAGACCCGACTCAAATACTCGTCAAGTAGAAGAAACAAAAGAATGTAGACCATGGTCAGTTTTCACTTTGCCTTTAGAGAAGTGATCAGGATCAGGTACCAATTTGTGTACCGACGAGTGTACCGATTGTTTTGAGGATATGAACAAGGATAAAATTGTCTCGAGTCTTTACAAAGTAAATTTGTTTGGAAAGTACGGAGACAGCTGTACTGCAGTTACCAGTACGTGCACTCTCATCCTTCTCTACATAAAGGGCTGGTCGTTGCTTGCAGGTCCCAGTGTATTACGAAATAGTGGGCTTAGCCCACTTTTTCGTAATTCAGTTGACAGCATTACCTCAAAGCCTGCATGAATTCGGAGAATCGCTAAGCTTCATGATAAACTTGAAGACGCTAACAACAATAACGAAATTGAAATACCTTTCCTGCCAGTGGATAAACTGATTTCTTTGAACTGCATCTATTACTTGGCCGCGAAAAATACATAAGTTCCAGCAGCCATATTTTAGCATCTAATATACAGAACTTTCAAAGCCTAGAAGGTGTAATTTTTAAATTTTTGGTCTGACTAATCATGGGGACCAGTCTCGTGCGTCATGAATGATCAAACATCGTAAGTTATCGGGATTAAGTTTATCTTTATCCGACCTTTACACTTGATATGGTGCTAATTCTGCTGCAACAGAGCTGGGAATGATAAGCTTCAAATTGTCAATGTACGCTTGTACAGAAATTTGAGATAGGTCATCAAATATGTACAGACCTCTATCCATCTTATCACAGAAATTAGATAACATTACGTTTGCACGTGCAAATGTGGGAGCTTGAAAAACAAAGTACTTGAAAGGGAAAAACAACATCATGCAGGACAATAGCTCACTACGCATCAGTCCCTACTTTTCACGAGGCATTTTGGCCGGACTGCAACATTAAGAAGGCTTGCAAGAGATGAATACTGAAAATTAGGAAGGTAATCTGAATCCTAATTTGAAGATATCCACGAAAACCATCACGTCAGTGAATCTTGATTCTATGCAATTTTGGCATTCTTCCCTCTCCATGATGAAGAGCGATTGCCAGCATGAAGAATCTTGCAGTTGTAACATTATAAATCCATCGTCTTAAAACCGTCTCCTATCGAAAGGCATCGAAAAAATAGCATTTGAAGACAACTCTCAACTATCGCGGGTAGGTGTAAGATACAAGATGGAATTTGCATTTCCTACAGCCGAAAACCTTCTAGCGGCCATGCATGCGCCGTAAGACCACCAAAGATATATGAAACATCAATTTTTTAACAGAAAAGGATTACAAACAAACATGTGAGGACTAATGAACGAGACATGCCAATTCACAGCAAGTGTAACTGCAGGCATTTTGCAGCTCACATCGTTCTCTGCTGTCCGTAACCCGATCCAAAATCTGGTGATGAGTCCCTATCCGTTCTTCCAAAGCACTCGATTCGTCGTGCTTTATAGCAGCGGCATTCCGAGACCGTCGCAGGTCGATTGTGTGTCTGATGTGGCCATGGACCCGTTCATGCTCGCAAGCGTTACCAGCAGGACCCGTGCTGCCGCTGCCCACGCCTTCTGCGAAGAGAAACTCAGCGACCTTAACAAACGACCTCATCCCGTTATATTATCGTGCACTCCTCCCATAGCCACGGACTACGTGTGCCTGCACAGGCTTCGTGTACATCGCAGCGCGATACTCTACTCACTGGACGTGGACCAGAAACAATGAAAACGGCTTTCCTTCACAGGCTGTACGCTTTTATGTCCTCAATGCGAGTCGGCGCTGAGAGCATTCCATCGTAAGGTTGCCCCTCCATGATCAGGATTCAGGACATAGCATTACCACCGAATGTCCTGCGTTCAGCAGCCATGTGATGAAGTGCTCATGTACGGTCGACGTCGACAATGCCGGTGGCCACATTTACGAGAGGTACGACCTCGCGTACTGGACGCTGCAGCGTGCTCGACCGTCGACGTATTTTGTAGAAGGTCTGTGCAATGGTACCGCCAGTGGAATAGACGATACAAGACTGCTGTCATAGAAGATGGGATCACGGCTGAAAACGTGGACTGCTAGGAGTATCACACCTAACCGATCAGATTTTGGTTGTACGACTCGGTATCTCCGATTGCCTTTATTTTTGGTGCATCTGATGCCCTTTAGGCTATTCAATTGCTTGTTTGATGGCTAAAGTCTTTTCTTGTAATGATTGCTGAATTTATCTGTGGGTTGATGGTTAATTGGAGAGGAGAGAGTGCAGTACCTGTCATGTATGGATGTACTTCATTGCCGAGGGAAACGTACTTGCATTACTTGTTACCTTTTGGTTTCCACCGTGCGTGAACTTTTGGCGGTTACTAAATCATCTGACTTATCTTCTGAGGCTGAAGGCTGCATTCTGTCAATATGCATCAGGGCTCAGAATATGAGGGGGTGACTTTCTTTTCTAGAAAGTTTTTGAGCAGTAAGTGGGAATCATGAAGTCTTCTTGTCAGGGTAGGATGATCTAGGCATTAAGCTCTTCTGCTTCAAACTGCAGAACAGGTAGAAAGTAAGAGTGAAAGTCTAATCACCTTCAAATTTTCCCTTAAAAATTTGCGGTTCCAATGCATCTGGTTAGCATTCAAGGATTAGGCGATAACCTGTATTCTTCGCTTGGGCACAAAGGAAACCTGCGAAATTTGCCGTCTAGTTTCAAACTGCATCATCCAGATTTTCATTCTCCGGCTTCAAAAGTCATCTGATAATTGATTTCTTCCCTGGAGCCATGAGCGGGACTTTCTGTGATGAACATATCGAGTCATTGCGCAGCACAGGTTGAAGACCTTTCATCTAATCGTAGAAATTCTTGACAAACACAAAGGCCAGACATCTTTGTTTCCTCCAAGATGGCATTTCCTTCTTCAAATTCAGGCCTAGTCGCAATACATTGTTACATCTCGTAACTGGTTTTATATTCCACTTGAAACACAAAAAGCATAAGGGTTGAAACTGTTGTTACGTTATACGTGTTCTAGTGGCCAGATAGACAAACTGTCTGGCACTTTTGAACAAGTCGATCCATATATTGACAGACTGGAGATGAGGATCCGTATCATAGCTCAGCTTTGGTCGTTGCAGATTAGGATCATAATTTTCAAGAAACCAGAGCTGAAGATTTACTAACCTCCCGTGTTGAACGGTCTTAAATTGCCCAATGTTGAAGACCATTTATCTTCGGCCCATTACCGCAAGAGGACTTTATGGATCAAAAGAAGCCGAATTTATGTACATCAACAGAGAATATACGCATCTCCAGGCGGATGTGACTAAAATTTACGTTCACCTAGAACTGAGAAGGCTCCAGCACCAGATGTACATAAGCACGGAACTTCACATCTTATGAGTGAAATCTTTATTGATAAATCAATTCATCAATGGAATTCAAGTTTGTATACTTTGGACATGCGAGTTGGACCCCATTATGTTCTTGGTATGTTGTTGTGATGAGTTATTTATCATTCCGGAATGAATAAGTGCTCATAAAAAGGAATGCATCTCCTAAGTGATGTAGTGTAAACACGTCTCACATTACATACATTGCTACATCATAAATTGCTTGCATATCAAAAATCACAATATATAGATTATTATACATCAACATTAGAGTATCACAATACCATCCATAATTGACAATAAGTCACTCTAACACCATGTGGCTATTTAGTGCATTAACATGATATGACCCTTGTGGTGCTAAGATCAAGAGCCCAAGTGCTACAATATCTCATCATTAGTCTTATTTCTCCAATCCATGTCATGTAATTATCAAACAAATTTGACTACCAATTGGATAGATGACATTTCCACAACCCATTGATCACCCAATTGAAAGGAGTTGTCAAATATGATATATGTCATACTCTTAACTTAGAATCACATATCAGCGTATTGTCCACTCTACATAACATACAACTCAAACCTGTCCGCAACAACCACTAAGTTTAGATTTAGAGTACCATCAATGTTTGGAAAGTGACATGTTAAACAATTACAAACAAGATCTTATAACACCAAAAGTCCACATACAAACATTGGGGTTATCCAAGTCCAAAACTTTTGTTGACTCTCTACAAATAATTGCACTTAAGTTTGGATCTCTACCAAATAATTGATGTTTGAGAAGTACACTAAAGATGCTTGCTGGTTAAATCAATAACCCATGACCAACCACAGTAGTTGGATTTATGAGTCTCTCAAATGACTTCTCTCCAGTTGGTGCACCATCTCGGCTAAGCACATAAACTAAAAACTCATAAAGTGTTCCCTTACTTTATTTTTCATGCAATGCCAATAACTCAATCCACTTGGAAAAATGATCCACCATGATTAACACATATCGAAAATTTTGTATATTCAATGTCAAAGATCTTGCAAAATCCAATCTCAAACAATAACCAAGTTCTAAAAACAATCATTTACCATACATATGGTCATATATTATTGCACCTTAGTTTGCATACATTTTCATCAATATTGATTTTGAAGTAAATTATATATTAGCTTTAGTCCAAAATGATCTAACTCCTTAGAAGTATGTTTAATCAACTGCATTTTCTAAGATGGAATTTTCATCTCTCCATACATAAAGAAGGTTTGTACCTTCAACTTTTTAATTTGAACCACCGAGCTCTTTGTAAAACTCAATTCCACTCCTTGACAATCAAAATGATCATCAAAGCACTTGTACAAAGATACTTGAACATTATCATGCCATCATGAATGTTTTAACAAACTACCAAATTGTCCTCAATTTAAATGTTTGAGTATAACATATCCATTCTCTAATCCAAGAGTGATATCATATAGGTGTGAAGAGCCAATATCAGTATCTTTGTGCCATGAAGCTTCGATCTCATCAGCTTCATTTGTACATAGGTTTAACTTAATCTATTTGTATCATGATTCACCATACCAGGTATAAAGACAACTATGAAATCATACTCTTGTAAGATAAAAGTCCATTGTGCAAGCATGTTTAACTCCATTTGCCAATCAAATGGTTGATGATCAGTGATGACAATGAAGGAGTTTCCAAACAAATAACATTTGAAATGTGCCAAATCCCAACCATACTTACTTCTAAGAACTATACTTGGAGTCTGATGCATTGTTGTACCGACTTGCATATACTATTATAAACTCTTTCCCCTCAGAATCATGTTGGATAAGCATTACTATGTAATACCATCTTTATCTTATTCTCATATCGAATCCATAATTAATGATATCATGCTTGTAAATCCAATGTTATGAATACCTTTGCGTGCTCAACTACATCAAAGATTTCCTTAGATGTATGCATAACATATCAATCAAATTTGATTTTTTTATTGATAAATTGGTAGTCATCACCCATGCTTCTATCTATATGATTGCCATGATATATCTTTTTTGATTGGCATCACCACAAGAGAGTCATACACTCCACATGATATCTCCACTAATCTAACCTCAATGTCCTAACATCTACTTTGGACCAAATCTCTCTATATATTATTTAGATAAGTATGATGGAATAGTGATGCATCAGTTGTCAAGTCATCAATATTTCAGGTTTCTTCAAGTAACCTAAATCCTTTATACTCAAGGCAAAAAAAATTTTAAAACTCATCAAAAACCTCCACACATTACTTTTTTGTCTTGTCACTTTGGGATCAATCTCAATATCCTAAATTTCCTCTCCATTAACATAAGAGGTAAATGACGTAGTATCTTGTTGTTAAAAATAACCTTTTGAGTTCAAATCTTCTTCTACTGTCATATACGACGCTCTATTAGCTATGTGTGAATAACTCTAGCCGTACTTATTGTAATCACTTGAGTTGTATCATAAAACTTTGTAGTGGTAATGATTGCTTGCTCCACATAAAAAACTCAAGCCATACTAGATGACGATTGCTCCTTCATTTCTTTAACATTCCAATAAAACCAAGGATGAAGTCTAGAGCACTTCTTGCCCCAGCTTTTGCCTTCATCATCTAGGTAGGCAAAGAGTTCAACAATAGATTTGCAATCACACCTGTGGATGCATGTGTCCATTATTCATGTCAAGCATTTGAGGTCCATAGCATGATCCAACACATGCACATTGTGATGCCTTTTACAATATAGGTATTGTTGTACTATCAACACAAAAGCCCATAGCTTGGTTTCTTTCATCATCGATGGGTTTTATCAACGGCTGCAAGCAATAATCCCATACAAGTATAGATACTTCCTCTTTGTAGGCATGGAAAGCTAGATAACTCAATAATATGGATAATATAGACCTTCACTACCTCACAAGCTTCATTACTATCATGGGTGATTTTTCAGCATAAATCGCTGCCTGAAAATGAGTCCCTTATTCAAAATATTTTTATTGTCAAATGTGAGGTTCTATGCACTCCGTCATCTACTCACAATGAATATCTCATAGAAAAAAAATGTATCCATGATAGACGTGAATAATGCAAATAAAATCTTACTCCTATTGCATTCAACAATATAGTTGGCCTAATCCATGACCGCATATGATGTACATTCTTCATAACGTGTGCACATGGATCATCCAACAACTAAACATTCTTGAGAATGTTTGCTAGTGAATAGGTTTGGTTTGTTTGGAGAGATTGTAACACACATAACATTCACAAAATATCCTTGAATATGAATCATGTAACCCATGATCATGATCTGTTTGCATTTATCCCTTACATGGTCATCTAGCAATAACCATATAAATGATGTCATGCCAAACAAGATCTTGTCCTCCCATCAATAAAATATCTCACGGCAAGACCTATTGATATCATTAAATTACCAATGATGATGGAAGATCTGGATATCATCTTATCATATGTACCACATGGCATATATGAAATACATTTTTCAATATCATTTCATTCCACGTATAAGTATCGATGTACTTCTATGTCAAACAAAAAAAAATGGTCAAATTTATGTTTATCTCTTCATACAAATGAATCACAAGATCCTACACACATATGATTTTTTTTGGATTATGTCAAAAAATATGAGTTATATCCAAAGATAATAACAGAATGAAATAATAATAATTTCCTTTTTATCCTCCATCCCTTGAGTAAAAAAGATTCACTCCAAGTAAGTTGTAGATGTGTCAAATATTGTAGCTATATGTATGAAGTATCTAATGACTCATCAAACGATGCTGAAAGTACTCCAAAACTATTCGTTGATAAGACTTAGGATGCTAAAAATATCTGTTTGACATGAATTATCATTTGCATCCATGTTTCACTCCAACAAATCACATTTCCAAGTAACACAAGCATTGAAGATCATAATATATGCTAAATTTCCACTCAGTAAAGGGGTATAATTTGTAATAAATCACACCAATAATCAACTCACTCCTTTCTCTCTAATTTATCAATCTGCCAATAAAAAGTTGTGTACCTTCAATAATCAATACTAAAATCCATCATGTATAACATTATCGCATCCATTTGTATATCATAGGACTCAGTAAGTGTAACAATAACACGTGCTTATTCATAGATTTGTATCTGACATGATCTAGTTGGACTTGTATAGTCAACTCCATCCAGATGATGTATGACGGTAGTGCATCAACATAATATTCAAGAGATGTGTGAATCTGAAATGAATATCTCTCCACATCGGTCTTCTGCAAACCAATATCAATCAACACATCCTTATCCAATATAAGGAATTATGCCCAATAATCCAACAATAATTTTTAAGGTTTATAAATCTTTCATGAAAGTCCGACCAAACAGTAGGTATCACTCATATCATCTAACATCATCGTATGTCATAACATCATGGTACGTTCACATGCTTTCCTTGCTAGTAACTTCATAAGTCTAGTGACAACAACTTGTCAAGTTCTATTTGTGGTGTTCTTGATCCTAGGACTAACAATACAAATGTTGTAACTAGTTGAAGTAATAAATATATCATCTTTGTTTTTGCAAAGTCCGGTTACCAACTGTAATACATGGCATGATGACACCCTCAACACCAATAAATTTTTGACCAAAAAAATAGAAGAATGAACAACATTCTTTGCCAACCCTAGCATTACACATGACGCTATTTCAAACAATTTCAATGATCAAACCATACTTGCTTCATCTACAAGTACATCAACATTAGCTTCTAGCCTCATCTCTCCAATACACCATCTTAATGTCATGGATGAAGTATTCAGTGCTTCAAACAATATAGTAGAATAAGAAAGTCTGACTTGCCAATCAACCTTTTTTCATTGTGGATCCAACTCCATTAACGCTCTATAAGACCCCTAGTTATACCTATAGAATAAAATTTGATTATATCTCAAAGGTGATTTAATCATAATTTAACTTAATCATGACTATGTTTAGCTAGTTATGGTTAAGTTGGAAGAATAGATATGATAGCTTTTGATGTAGTAGAGTGAATGATGAGAACACCTTTTTTTCTCTGAAGTTGAAATCAATAGTGATATTCCATCACATGACTATCTTGATTTTCCTTAGACTAATATTTCATTGGTTTGACTTGGTGAGTTCACTTAAGTCCATGGAAGATATTGACTTGGTACACCAAAGTCAAATGAATAGTATTTGGCCGTCTAGAAGGTCCAAATCAATCAATTTTTATTGACAGTTGAGATTTCTAACTTGATTAAACTTGATAAAAGAAAGTTATATTGTAATTACTTTTAGGTACTAGAGTAAAATTCAAAGTAATTAAATAAAGAGTTTGAGAAGCATCTCTCAAGTATTGTTTTAGGAGAAGAATTTTGAATATCAATGAAATATTCTTATCTTTTTATATCTTAGCTTAATAAGGGAGTTGTTACGAGAGTATGGAGTTTGAAATTTATGAGTTAGTGTAAGAGGATGCAGCAAGTCTATGGTATGTAAGGTAAAAAAAGTACTAGATTCATAATGAGCTTCCAAAAAATCATTGGAGGTAATTAGCTTCTCTAAACTCAATAGTTTGTGTTGTGGTATAAGTTATAATAGCTAGTTATGTTCATGCTACTACACACATGAACTGTACAAAATATGCATCACAAGAAATAGAGCCATCAGCTGCAAAATTTAATCTTTGTTGTTATATAATCAAACTTGCTATCCTTTGCTCCATTCAAGTTGTAATGTGTAGCTCATGATTAGCCTCATGGACTATCACTTGAAAGCTGCTAGTCCTCCATCATCATCATTGCCACCTCTAACTCCTCACCCTCTTCCACAGACTGTCATGGCTACTCTCATTGATCACAATTCTGGATAGATATCAAAATATCAATCAATCATGTGATTATATTTGTAACAATGCTCACATGATTTCAATCCAACAAAATCTTTTTTTTTCCTTGAAGGAAATCCTTCTTGTGATGTGCCCATCACATTATATCAAAAATTTATTGTTGACCTTAATTATGTCAATGCTCTCAATCTAGCACCTTCATCACTCGGTCAAAACTATCCCACATATCTATCATAACCACAACTCGTTTGTGTTGTAGACTCGTTAATGATTTGATAAGTATAGTAACTTCATGTTGAATTCAACAATCATCAATCTCTCCTCTTTCATGTTGAGCTTAATAGCCTTAGCAAAATAAAACACAATGACCAATGTAGATGATGTATCATATTGTAAGATATCATCTTTCACTTTAAGTCTCAACTCCTTGTATTGGTCAACCTCATCTATGTTTCATCACACCAGTACTTGATTCCATGTTGAATGTGAATAAATCGCGTCAGAAGAACATATGGAGTACTTTATCTTTAGTTTGAAGATTTGTTTCATGGTAGTCTAAAGGGTTGGAACAATCTTGTATTTTTAACAACTTGGTCTTTACATCGTCATATGGTGGAGTATCATTTACTCTTGGCTGAATCCCATTTGAGTTGTTTAACTTTTTCCTTTTGTATATTGCCATCCAAGATGTTAAATACTTGCTCAACGTGGAAACACAATTCTATCATTTTGGTCGAATTGTTAAAATGGTATATTAAGTTGAATTTAAGACATGGCCGTTTGTCAAATGAGATAATGCTGATGTCCAGTATGTCAACCAAGGACAAGAGGACGGGAAGTGAAGTTCAACTCATCCTTGCATATGGTGTCTTTCTTAAACCGTTCAAAGGAACAAAAATTAGTCATTATTGACAAGATGCTACATGTAAGATTGTCCAAACAAAGAAACATGTTCTCTTTCTTCTAAAACAAAGAATTTTCTTTTTGTATGTGGTAATCTTGCTAGGTTGTTGGTGATAACAAAGTTTTCATATTGTAAGACGTCCCTTCTCGTTTGCTAATCATGACGTTATTGCAAGGACTTTGCTTCACTTCCAAAGCACATGGTTGTAGAAAAAACTTCTTGATACTTGTATGAATTTTAAGTTTTTTTTCTCTCTACCTTACCCATTCATATTTGAGATGATTGTAGTCAATCAAAATCCCGCATAAAAAGCTTGTTAGATCTCATAATTGGATCTTTAACTCTAAGCCAAATTTCTTAAGCACTTGCGTTGAGAATTCTAAGTGCAAGAAGACAAATTTTCACTATTGTTCACTATCAAATCTCTTGAATTCATTCTCTAAATATACAAGAAGATGTGCTTACACTATGTACAAAGACTAATACAAATTGTAATATTTTACTCATAACGCTTTTAAATTCAATCCAAATATCTATCTACCATTAAAGCTTCAACTATGGAAAGTTTTATTAATAAAAAATTCTAATAGTTAAATTTTTTATCACTTAACAAATTTTCTAACAATGAGTATAATCCTACAACTCTTATTATGTGCACAAAATTCAAATTATTGTTTACTACTCAAAAATAGTCCAATTGAATCAATGTTTCAATCTAAACATAAATATATATTGTAAACTATATGATAGTATATTAGTCAATCTCTATGAATATTCATAGATTTTTAAAAATATTTTCAAATACACATCAAGTATTATATTTCAATATCTAACTTCAAATAAACATAATAGATTGATGGATTGGAATCCACTTGTTGAAAGTCAATACCATAGGAAAATTCAAATCCATATCACTTAAACTAATTCAAAATGTATACAGTCAGTACCAAATTACATCACAGAAAATAACTAGAAGAATAATTATGTCTGAAGAGTTCATACTTTGTTACTTAAGGTTATCTCCAAAGTGATATACAAAACTATGTCTAAAATTGATTGCGATGAAAATACCATATATTGATCACAAATGGATTGTGTATCAGTATATGTGAAGTATCATAATGTACTTTATCCATATCTCATGTTTGCTCCACTTAGATAATATAATCTCATTGGTTAGCAAATCAATATTTCTAATCTTCTCTTTCCCTTTTGCAATCTAATCATTCTTTATATTTAAAAAGTTACAAGATATTATCTTTTTGAGTATTATCAATATGATCACAGTTTAAAGTCAATACAACTATATGATCTTAATAGCTTTACAATGATCTGTCAATTAACTTGATCTAAAATATCATGATCATAGAAAAAGGATTTGAACATGACACATATCATAATTTTGCTTATAGTAACCACGTCACAACAAGAACCAGTCCCTTGCTTGTGATGTGTATTAGTGTTTGAACATAAGCTCTAAAACTATGGTGTAAATGTGGTGACACAAGTGTGATAATGCACACTCAAATGAATTTCAAAGAATAAGGATGAATACAACAAGAGATAGCCCACGGAAGGGTTGAGTCTTTGTTTTATAGTCCCTAAAAGAGCGCCAGTAATAATTGCTTGTCAACAATTATACTAGATAGTTCTAATATAGTTGTATCCAGACAGGACGTCCTATACCTATTTGGTAAACGAGTTATATTACTCTATTTACAACATGGAACTCTTGCTCACACTACATTCCTTGAACTCAAACTGCCTAATTGTGACTTTCTATAAATGTAGGAGTCTAGGTTTGCTTTCTAAATATACTCAGGCGTGCAGCTCGCTTCTTGACTGATCGCCGCAGATTGCTCACAGTAGTGAGGGTCTTCGACACTGGTCTTCGACAGTGAAAATTCAATCCACAAAGCTGGAGGTAAAGATTATAATCGTGTGCAAGGGTACCCCGCCCAAGAGCTTTTCTCAGATCTCAACTGCGAACATCGAGACAACTCAACTTTCCTCAGAATGCAGCATGGGAAAAAGGTGAGCGTTGTCTTCTAGCCTGAGAGGGCCAGATGTTATGGTTGTGTTGATACAGCAGCATCACAATGTGCAGGAGTTTGCTGGACAGTCTACATGTGAGTCAAGGTTGGCGCAGGACTTACCACGGACTAATGCTCAATAGAGCACAGCCATTCGTCTATTTTATTTTCTGTACGTACTAAATCCGAGCCACATGAGATTGTGAATGTTGCTACCGAGGCCAAACCATTAACTTTGATCCAATTCCGTGAGAATCAACCGGTAACATCAACACCCAATTCGGAGGCCATTCCCATGCCCCAATGTTTTATACTCGATTTTCTGCAGAACCAGAATGTCCACTTTTGACTATCATTACGGAATATCGTATAACAATTATTCGTTTGCAGTTGAATTGTAGATTTGTCCAGATAATTATGCTCCGCTTGCCCGAGCTGGCGATATTTATGAGTACATCTGGAAGTTAGTCAGCTATGTATGGACCTCCGAAAAGCCGGGATCCTTCACCAAGCCATAAATCTCGGCTATGGATTCATCTCCCTCACTAACCACAGTTTCAGCCAGTTTACATCATAGGTACTGAAGTGCGCAATATCAGCAGTTGCATTTCGCACTCGTGACCTCTCAAGCGAACCAGCAGCAATTGGCTTTCCTTGCATTGGCTCTCCTTCAGATATAGGGAGTGGCCACCTATGTTCCAACTATTATTACACATTTCGGTCTCATGGATGCTACCGGTGGAGAGAACTTCACCATAATGACCACATGCTTCCACCTAAGCCTTCATTATGGTCTTGGTGCCTTAGTTTGACCATCAATCTCCAATAGCTCTTTTGAATAAACTCCTTGATAAAACATGGTGTAATGTTCACAACTCTCACCAATACATAATTCATTCCTCCATCATGAACACAAGTATTCTCTAAACTTTGGTAATAAGATGAAGGTCCATATCTCATTATACTTCTCATGTACCTTTGTCTTTATGTCTATCATCTTTGTCTAAAATGGTGTCTTCCATCTCTTTACTCATCTTATGTCTAACATGTCAAATCCGCATTGGCATACTTCTTATTGGATTGATACTCAATGATGTAATCAAACTTCTTAATTAACAACTTCCTTCTTGCTATTCTACCCTCAACATTAGGGTTATTGAAGATGTACTTTAAAGCCTTGTGATTTATGATAATAGTACACTTTAATCCCAAGATATATTGCCAAAACGTATTGAATGAGAAGATCACAGCTAGATTCTCACTTTTTATCACTAAATAGTTTCTCTAAGCTTGCAACATCTGTCCACTAGCATAACCAATTGGATAATCATCACTAAGTCAGTTAGGAAAACATAATTGTTGTTGGTGACTGACTAAAACAATAAAGTGTATGATTGTTGTGATCAAAAGTAATGTTTGGGCTTGTCTTGGTTGCCTCCAAGCTCTATTTGTAGCACTAAAGTTAGTGTTGAAAAAGCTCTTGACAAAAAATTCCAACGTCATGTTAAGTGCTACAAACATTACTTTTGATCTCAACACTTAGAAATTTTCTTAGTTTCTATATTAGATTTGTGAGATAGAAATAAAAATAGTGCTTTACTCATCATTGAATTCTTTATAAGACACTTTCAATGCCATGACTACTTGAAACAAACACCCTCGGAACTTAGAGTTTATGATGAGTTTGGTTGCTAGAATTGAACTAGTCACAAAATATATTGGATATAATTTGGAGGGATCAAGGAGGAGGATGGGTTAATAAAACCTCATAAATGTGTATGAGGGAAGTTGTGTCTAAAACCAAGCTAAGGAGCCATAATGTCCCCTCTTACCCAAGGTTGGACCGAAACCAAGCTTGAGACATGAGTTTGTTAAACTTGAAGAAGTTTCAATAATGTTTGGTATGTAGAGAAAATTTTACAAAAAAATATAATTTTATTTAATATCCAAGATCCAAAAAATTATTGGAATATCATTTCTAAAGATTTTGTGAAATTTTGCAAGAGTTGTGATGTGTTTCAAGATTTCGATAAAAAATCCATAAAACCTACTCTTTGACATCAATTCCTATTTGAGGTTCATTTGAAAAATAAATATTAGATTTTGTAAGAACTTTGGAACTTACTTCTTGAGATAGCAAATTAATTATGGTAGCTATATATTATCTAACCAAGTTAGTAGAAGATAGATCTCTAAAATTTACCAATGAAGAGTAAATTGGTAGATTTTTCTTCAAGAGGATAATAACCAAATTTCATTTTTTTCTAAAGATTGTATTAAATAGAGGTGACAAGTGTGATGAAAACATCATACAAGCCATGTTAGATCATTTTTTTCATCAAATCACATATAACTACTTCTTACAAACTGAATGATAATAAGATGGTAGAACAAATCACCTACACATTTTGATTGATATTCGTCAAGGATGTAAATATGGATGGGAGTAAAGAAAATTGAGACAAAAGATAACATGCTATCTTATGATAGTAACTATCAATCCGAAAGACATCAGATAATTTTTTTTTGGTATGCTATACAATGTTGAGACAAAACTTCTAATTTAATTTAATTTCACAACATTCTTAAGTATCTAACAAAAGTTAAAGTTGTTGAATGAAGCATAAGCTATCAAATCAGGACTTTAACAATTATTGAAGTTGAAGGAGGCCAGAGTTGACCCCCATGGTGCATGTGGAGTAAGCTCAAAATTGCAGAAAAAGTATCATAACAACCAACTTGAGACAAAAAAATATGATTAATTTCAAGAAGTTGATTGGATAATGCTTTATGATTCGACTAGATATAAGAGTATTAGAAATAAAATCTTTCCAAAGTACTTTGATTTGTATAATCCACAAAGTGTTGAAAATTTCATATGCGATTTGAAGGAATTGGAAGTACAATATTTTGATTGGATGAATAATGACAAGTTAAAACTATTTCATTGACAATCATATTCTTTCATTCCAAGTCCAAAGTGAAATCTTAGTTCATGGATAAATGTAAAACCCTAGGTTATATTTATAAAATTTCATATCATTATATATAAAGTATGACTTTATGTATGACTAGGTTTAAACATCAAGTATAATTTAATCATGACTATGTATAACTAATTATGGTTTAGATAGAGAAATATATAAATTAATTTTTGATATAAGAAAATAAAAATTCAGAATAATTTTTTTTTTTTTTTTTTTAAAATCAAGATCCATATTTTATGATATTTTTATTTTGATTTTCCTTGATTTGTATAATATTTTACTTATTTGATTTAATAAGTATTTGTAAATCTATGGAGAAATATTGACTTCGTACATCAAAATTGTAATCAATCTAGATAAGTCATGGTTCATTTAGTTGAGTCAAAGATTTATCATTATATCATTAAATAATTAAATAATGATGCAAATAAGAAAAAAAAAAGATAACTTTGGTTTGCATATATTCAAAACAAGGTAGTTTCAATGAATCTATGGAATAGATAAAGATGCTAGATGTCTTCTAAAAATTGACTACGATAAAATAATGAATGATGAGATCTTTGCATGATAATTACATATCATAGATTGGATATTTGATTCTTTCCAGTCCTATAATATATAAAAAAATCGAAACTTAATAAGCCATCTCAACTATGAAAGCCATTACAAAGTTCAATCCCGTTAGTGTAACAAAAGTTAATTGAATGATAGTTGGATTTCGAGAAGGTCCAAAGATACACTAAAATGTTGTCATGTAATTATTCTCACCATGATTCATTATTTTTATTTCGGTAAAAAAAAATTACATTTTAGTTACTTTTAGTTACTAAAATAAATTTTTTAGTACTATAAATAAAAAAATTGAGAATCACATCTCAAGTTATTTTTGAAGTATCTTGAAAATTAATGAGGCATTTTGATATTTTGAGTGATATTTGAATAATTTGTTAGAATTGTTAGATAGGAGAGTTGTCACAAGAGTCAAGTATGAAGTCTGAATCTTGAGCATTTGTGCAAGAGATTTCATTATGACTATGGTCATTAGGAATGTAAGTATGTTTCTAGATTTACAATGACCTTCTAAAAAATCATTGGAGTTAAACTTGAGTGAGTGTCATCTTAGAGATCATAAATTGGTTGCAAAAGTAATCACCAAATCATTTTTGCTTTTGTAAAATGTGGGTACGAACTGTAGTACATGATATGATGATATGCGGAATTCCAATAAATTGTTGATTGAAAAAATAAAAGAATGCATCTCTAAGTACATTGGTTTCTACTCTCATGTCTTCAGTAAATCGTAGGATCATAGATGAAATATTCATTGACTGAGATAGTGTGAAAGACTAAAAAATCTAACTTGTTGGTCGGCCTTCCCTCTTTGTGGATCTAATTCTATAGATTTGAATGTTTATATTGCATTATGAATCACATCACATTGAGTTTAATATGCTTAGGCAAAAAAACACAATGATCAATGTAATGTCTCTTATAGTGAGGTGACATATCTCTCACTCTATGTATCAACACATTGTTAAGTATCCCATACCAATATTGACTACTCTATGCCTTTGTCACCTCATGGGTAACACTAATCAATTGACATATTTCAGTTTATGTCTCTCAAAAACCCCCCCAAAATCCAAAATAGAATTGAAGATTGAAACTTTTGAACTCTTCACAACTTATGGAGCTCCAATTATATCATATGTGACAAGTAGAGAAGGTAAACTTATCCCATCAAACACTATATCAAAAGTAATAGAGTTATAGTTTGGATATTAATAATGTCTCCAAAACTCAATCTCCTCAAAATATTCATGCCGGAATTCATGATAACCATCCATGGGTGATACTCCAAATGTTGGTCTTTCATGTCATGAAGGGACTTAAAAACATAGGATTGCACATCCGCTTCAAATCACATCATGAGTAGAACTTCTAAATGAAATAATTAAGCTAAGTGATTCTCACTCTATTTAAATATTGTTTGGGATCCTTGGTGATATCTTGCATGTCCCACAACAATGGTGTGGGAACACATTACAAGATTTCATCAAGCTTAGCTTAGTCACTGTTTGTTATCAAGTCAAGATCTTTTGTTAACCTTAATGGACAAGGATGATATCACGCAGTGCTACGGGTGGATCCACAGCTAACTCTAGTAATCTTTCCTTCAAAATCTCCAAAAATTCCATTGAGACATCAGTGTATCACCCTAGTAACTATATATGCAACCAATTTCCAACGGGAATAAAAACCAAAATACAAGAAATTTGAGACAAGGCCCTAACACAAGCACAATATGCTTTCATCACAAGCACTGACATAATCTACAGGTCCACAAGTCATATGTCACTGAGAAGAATCATAGATAATTTGACTAGTGTGCAATTCTAGCCTCACTATCAAAATCATGTAGAAGTACCAACATTCCAAACAACCAGTCATCAACACAAACAAATTTCATGCACAAATAAGAAGCCAAGATGGACGTATATCAATCACAATAAACATAAATGACAATACTCCATCTCAAAAATATCTATCAAAGAGGTCAAAGCAACCCAACTTTGACTTACATAGTCTTCAAAAGGTAATAAAAAACACTAAAATTTAATTTTTTTAAGGCTTTCTTTAATCCAGATAGATAACTTGAGTTTGATCATTTTGCTATATAAAACGTTGACTTTAGTACCAATGCAATTAATTTTTTTTCAAACGTACATCGTTTGTAACTTCTAAGAGATTTCAAAAATCTTAGATTATAATTTCAGATCATCAATTCGGATATCTTAGGTGCTGTAGGACATATTTCCTAGTGTGATACTATTGGGGCCTAGCCCCATGTTACTGGTTTGATTCCATCCTTGTACGCTTTGATGGGGTCTTCCCATCCCTTTTGTTATTATACTTTGCCCCATTTTATATTTTAGATCATCACTAAACATACAAATTTTATAATTTTTACACCTTTATATTTTTATTCATCCTTTGTGTTACTTTTTTATATTCATCACGTTAATAACTTTATATGTTTTATGATGCCATAAAATTTTAAATCAAACAACCACTATATGATCATCTTATATCATATCGCTCCTATTTTTTATTTCAAAACGCTTTAACGAAAACTTCAATTTCAAAACTATATTATTCTTCAACTTCAATCTCTTCTATTTGAAAACTCTTTAACCAATATTGATCTTAAACACTCGTGTCACTAGAAGTATTGATACACTTGGTCAATTTTTAAAAAAATTTAGCCATCAAATTTTCGCTTCAAAAATGAAGCAATAAATTAAAAATAATAATTTGAAATTAATCACACAAAATTCAAATTCTTTCTACTTTTGGCTTGCTACCATGGTCTTTACTTCATTAGCATCATGTTTACTCATCATCAACTAATCATCATCATCAAAACTCATCAAAACACTCACATCCACACTCTCAAATTGTCAACTTCAAAAATTATATTTTTATGAGCTCTAATTCAAACTTTATCCCTTAACTCTTATATCTTCTAACGGCATCTCTAGTGTAAACTACACTATTGACTTTAGTTGGTATATATGTTCTACTCGAACGTACCTAGTGAGGTAGATGCGCTATATTAATCATGATAAGTATGATGTTTTAGCTCCATCTTTCATCTTCTCTCAAGTCCTAGAAGAATCTAAATATGATAATTATTGATGAGCACTGAATATGATGAGAATTATATTTTACGTAACTTTCAAAATAACAATTTGATAGAATTGTTTGGATTTTTAGCTATAGAACAATGCCATGAAGAATAAAAGCAAGAAATATTCCAATGATATACTATTCCATTATAAGGCGGATCCGATTTTGACATCACAAATTGCATATCTTACAAGAAGCTAAAAAGTTTATGATTAATGGATATGGCAATGGCCAAGGTAAACATTCCATTTGATCCTATATCCCAAATAAATAAATTTTTTTGTGCGACCTTGATGGTCACAAATCCATGCATAAGAACTATAAATCACATGAAGTGTTCTTTAGAAATATAAATGGCTCTTCAAAGATTTAGCGTCAACTAGTTGTTATCACTACGTTCAAATATAACAAGCTTCAATTTGTTAAAAAATAATTTTTCTAGGTCAACGCAGTTTTGTTTATGGATTAAACTAGTGATAAGGTGACATGTATGTGACATTTTGTAGACTTTTGGTGTTGGAGTGAAACTTGTAATCCAAACATAGGGTTTAGGATAACATGAAATGTAAACACTTATGTTAACATTGGTTGTGCATCTCGAAGCATTTCAAAGCAGACTCTTAATTGTATAGTGCCATAATTGGCTTCTTCTGTCATAAATATCAACTTGAAGATTTCGATGTGAGTTAGAATTAAAACCACATAAATAGAAGAAACATATTTGTTCCATTTTATGTATCATATGGCTAACTAGGGATGAACATAGGAAAATATAGCCAATAGTGCAATTAACACCATTTGTAGTGGACATGCTATCATGATCAATAGCACAGTTTGGAGGTGTAGGTATCAAGCGATGAAATTCAAATTAGGTCTACTAGGAGAGTAGTTTCCAAAGTTGAGACTTGGAGTGTGACTATGGTGTAACATAGCTAGTGTAAAGAACATGGAATAATTTGGAGTTCAAATGGATTTGATTGGATTGTAATCTATCATTTTATACTATGATTATGAACATAATGTTATTGTGAACATTTTGAGAATTGAAAATATTTTTATGATACATTTTTGTTTTTGGATAACAATCTATGTATTATGATGTTTGTATCAAAATGTAAATTTTCATGAAATATTTATGAGCACAACACATTTCAATAAAATTTTGAAATGAGATGTTAATTTGGATTGCTATCCAATTTATAGATATGGATCAAATGAAAATCATAGAAGTATTGATATCACCAAAGTCTCGTCTAGTAGTACCAAGTTCAATACAAATTCATACCAATAGGTAACAGTTACAACACCTGTCACATTCTCGGTTGTAAGAGTGAAAGAGCTTGTATTTACACTATTTCTATCTAGTGATTTCATAGTTCCTCAATTCTAGTAACTCGGGATCACTAAATAGAACTAGTCTAAGTAAAAGCTACAGAAGTGAAACCTACGGCAGTTGAAGCGCCATTTAAGGGAATTTTAAATCATCCGAGGCTAATAAACAGCCGCATCTAGATTTTTCGTATGCGGCGATGTTTCGTATTCTCGTCAACTAGGGAGAACTGTGAATTAACCAGGGGTCCATTGATTTTTCTCTGATATTCCGATGTATGAATTTCAGGGATTATACAACTCACACTTGAAAATTCTCGAAGGTAGGAACTTTGAATTAGCTCTGATGTTCCACGTGATTTCCACAACTAAAATCAACCGGTAAACTTCAAGATGACGAGAATCGCCAAGCACGAAATACAAGGAATGATGGGAAAAGTACAAAGCAGAGGCAAAGAAAACCCGGCCCAAAGGCAAAACGAAAACGATAGAACTGATTAGTCTCGTAACGTATCGCTATCTCTGCTACTACTCCCATCAACCATTAGACTTCATGAGCGTCTATCAATTTTGAATTATATCTCAAATCTCTTGAAGGTCACCTTTTCATACAGCCGAGAATTGGCCTGATGCAGGCACCAATGATGGCAAATCTTTACGGCCACAACAAACTTATACGCTGCAACACCATGAAGAATAAATTACTCTGTATCGCGGTGGCCTGATGGTTTCCCAGATACTCAGTTTTGAGGGAGTTGGTTTCTCCAACAAGCACAACAGAGACAGCGATACAGCCTCACAAAGCAGGGCCCCCGAGTACAGCACCATGACAAAATAAATGTGTGATTAGATCATGCAGCATTTCTGCTGCTATATTACAACTCTTTATGTACAATATAGCCATTGGCTTCACGGACTTTGACGATCCAGTCGAAA